>NW_019091360.1:2662810-2855022 GCF_001949145.1 Acanthaster planci
CTTCAACCACGTGACTGGGTTGTGCTAAATGGAAACACTACTTGAGAGCTCTTGTGGATACGCCATGTGAGGGCACTAAATCAAAACAAGAAGCGTGGTTCTTAGAAGAACCGAGGTTAAAAAACAACGGCGTTTGAGTCAGTATGCTCTGACCATCTTCAGGAGAAAGTCTAAATTTTGGAAAAGGGGACTTAAACACGTGGGAGATAGTTAGTGATAAGGAGGTTGCTTTTCAACTTTGGCAAAAGGAGATAACCGCTTTCAAAATGTCCAAACTTGGCGTCAATTTATTGAGTATTTTGTCCGATTTCAGGCCACTTTTACCAATGATAGGGTCGCACTCTCTCATATTCCAGTTGCTGATGGCCCGACGGAATTGCGGCATCCAGATGTCCCAGGCCAGCCTCTCGTACACCGTCATGGTCTTGCCATTGGGCAGCAGGAAGCGGCTGTCATCCATGTCTAGCAAACCCTTCCACCTTTTGAAGAGGTCCACATGCTTGTTGCTGTCCCTGAGAGCATTCCAAGACCTCAGCTCTTCTTTTATCTGAAAAAGGACAGCACAGGGCAGACATAATGCTGATGTCTTTGGCACATGTAGCTGTGGTAATTAAAAGCACTGCTAGGGCTGTGCTGAATATTTGAATATTAAATTAATCAAATATTCATTTTGGAAATGGATGCAAAGTGGTGAAAAATTCAAAACGGGTGATTCACTGTGTAGCGTGCCACAAAGAAGTTGACATGCAGAGGCCATTTTTGCAGTGCATTGTGGGAAAACGGTTGACAAATTTTATTCATCAGCTGCACGCAGGGAACTTGAATTTTTCCCCATATTTGTTTGTTTGGGTAGAAGATTCACAAGTGCAGTTTGAATATCCGTTTGAAGTCATCAAGATGGTGCACTTTTGTCAGGAGGCAGAATGCTGCTCAGATACTCTGAAACTCCAAATATCTCACAATTTCTCAAGATAAATGCCATATTTTTGTCGCGTGTAAACTTGGAAAATAGCCCCCCCATAGAAATCTTTTGGTGGCGCAACATACTGTAAATCACTTGTGTTAAGTAGGGTACGGATCAATGTCTGGAAACTCAGTGAGGTACACCACTAAAAAACAATTACTGTAAATTTTAACCTTTCAATCAATCTGTGTAACCCTAACCCCCTAGGCCTTTTTACTAGGAACCATCCTCAATCCTCCAAAATCCTCTGATTTTCGGCATGAAAAAATTGCATTCAGCCTCAATCCTCCGAAATTTCTTGAAAATGTTATTTGGAGGTGTGCCTACTGCCTCAATCCTTCAAAATCCTCCGGCAATTCCTGTCATTATGTTGAGGCAGTGCAAAGGGCATTCTTGAGCTGTGCAGTTGATTCAAAAGAAATATCGAGCTGAATTTGTGTTTGACTAAGCAAAAACAACACAAGGTCTAATCCACGACCTTCACAGATGGCATCCTTCGCAATCAGCCATGCACTTTTGCCATTCACCCTCAATCCTCCAAAATCCTCCAAAACCATCCGAAGAACTTTGGAGGATTCAGGAGGGTGTACCATGCTCATGAATATTTTACCATAGAAACAGGAATTTTAGAAACGAAATAATGTTCCGTGTTTGGATTGTGGCAGAATGTTTCACCAAAAAAAATGCACTGGCTCACCAGCGGTAAGACAATTACAGCGGCAAGCTGTGACAACTCAAATGCTCTATACTCCTCCCGATAGTCGCTCTGCAGTGTCTTGAAGATCTCCTCGCAGTCGTCCAGGGAGAGGGGGTCGGGGCAGCCGGGCTTGGACCGCGCCTCACACTGCTCCACGATGCCCATGATCTTCTCCAGCTGGGAGATCTGCCGCTCCTCCTGGTTGAGGACGGCCCGGAGTTTGCCCTGCTCGTGCTGGAGGTTGACGACCATGTCCTCCTCGTGGTGTAACCTGGAGAGGGTAGAGAACATGTGCAGAGGGATTGATTGAGGGATATGACAAAAGAGGATCATCTCAATTTCTGGCAATTCTCGACTTTAAAATACTGAGGTATAACATAAAAGTGAAACCAAGGTAATGAAACTGTAAAGCTAATAAATAAGGCAGAAAAGTGTTTCTCATGTCAAGTAATGTAGAGGTTTTTGAAACGGAGGCATCAAGTAACTTTAAAAGTATGGTAAAACCTTGATACCTCAAATCTCTGGGGAATGGACAAAAAATTTAAGTTATCCGAAATTCGAGTTAAAAGAAGGTCCCGATTTCTTTTGAAGTTAAGTCATTATTACGATGTGTATCATAACATGTACCGATACGCTGATGCACAGTACTGTAAATCTCCTTGACTTTTGAAATGACATTGTGGTTATTTTATACTTTGGTGCAACAAGTTTTTATTCATAGAAAGACATTCTAGCGGAGGATTTTTGCTGTCAATCGGCTGATAAATAACATATTACATGTACTGTACGTCATTTAAACTGTGTACCTTTGTGTGGCAAATCTTTCTTTTGCGTTGTGCATTTGTGACGCATTGTGGTGGTCCCATTTCTGATACCGTGCACCGCAAAGCAGTGCCTTGCACATGCATACTCGGTTGGGTTTCCCGACGAGTCAGACGACTTTTTTCATCATATGAGGGTGCACCTTTTTGCACTTCCATAAAATTTTGTAAAAACAAAAATGCTGTTGGTGTCAGTTTTTATTTTTTGTTCTTTGTTATTTATTTTCAAACTTTTGTTTATTTTTTGGGAGTGAGATTTAGCTGCGCAAAAGCTCTGCATTGCAGTCATGTGGTTGGTCCACTGCGGCTGAGCATGCTGTGGTTTGTGGCTCCAATTGGGCAGCCATCGCATGGGCGAGCGCAAGTAGTTTTCCCAGACCATGAGGCCAGACTTAATTTCCGAACGTGCATGTGGCGCGTGTGGCATACACAAAGATCTCCAATGCATTGCCGCAGCCACTGCAAAGAGCCATCAGTTGGCCTGCCGACGCACTGACTACAATGGGCCCACGGTAACAATTGGGCCAATTCCTGCAAGTCGGATTTTGCGGTCACAGTGTGGTTTACGTGTCTAGATTGATCATCACTGTAGCGTTCTTGCAAGTGTTCCGGTGTGAAAAGATGAAGTGTGCGTGTCAGAAATGATTCATAACTAGACCCACATTCTGTTTTCACTTTCTGGAAGTTTTTTGGCAGTGGTTTCTTTTGGATCTGTTACACAAAAACTTCGAGGTAAACAAATCCGGCAACGTGAGCAGTTTGAGTTACAGATATTTTTTGTACATAAAAGCCTATTCTTTCGGCGGGGAATTCATTATTCTTCGAGTTAAGCCGGGTTACGAGTTAACCGACTTTGAGTTATCGAGATTTTACGGTATATGGCAGTGTTGCTGATGAGTTGCTCTGTCAGACATGAGTCACAATACTTTCAACATGAGACATGAGTTTGGGGGAAAAAACTGACCTTGCACACATGGCTTAAAACTGACATAAAATTTGACTTGTTGACTTCATAACAGTTTTTGTTAAAATAAATGGAAGGAAACACTACACGTACGGAAATTAAATGGTGGCTTCCAATGTGCCAAGTAGCCTTGTGTGTGCTATCACTTGGAATATCGGCATATTTCAATCCAAAAATGGGGCAGAGAAGTCAGGCCAGTTTGGAGAAAATGTCACCTAAATAACCAATTTCAGAGAAAGTACCATGTTCATTATGACTACAGAGGGACTTCAATTGACGAGACTTGTGGAAAAATTTCTCTGGTCTTGACTGGTACAATAATCGCCTGGTTTGTACAACAACACTGCTTTAGCCCTAACCACACAGAATCCAACACCAGTAAAGTGTGTGAGTTTGTGGCATTGGGTACTGGTAGCCAACTATCTGGTGTTTCATTTGGTGTGAATGGGTACTGTGGGCCTGCACATACACTGTACCCTGTTGAATTTTGACTGAATGGGTACATGTACTGTGGCCCTCTCACTTTATCCCAGCAGTTGGGGATGGATATGCAGCTTGATGGTGTGTGAGTTTGTTTGAATAGGTACTGCCTGTCCATGTTCTTTGTATTGTGCAATAGACCTGCTGTAGCCAATCAAACAGAACCACACAGGTAAAACCCTGTTGAAGTTTGTGGTATTGAGAACTCTTGCAACAGGAGTACTGTTGAAGTCTGTGGG
Source organism: Acanthaster planci (assembly GCF_001949145.1). The sequence goes on from NW_019091360.1 coordinate 2,666,976, forward strand.
ATTGGGTACGGTGAGGTAGGAGTGTTTTCCAAGGTGTTGAAGTTTGTGTGATATGGAAGGTTAGGTCCAGCAACCCTTGGGCTGTTAGGGTTAGAGAATAAAACATTAAATCGAATCATCACTGTTATAACAAACTTAACTGCAGGTACCGATACTGTGTGCAGACACTTTGTGAAAACCATGATTAATGAGAGTGGTTTCATGAACTAACACCTAGGTGAGCGCACTGTGAACGCTGACGTGTTGTAGAATAATTCTGGTTTTCGTGAACTGACAAGGAAGCTTGTAGCGGATACGTTAAAAAAAATTGCATTTAAGAGCTTGACTCAAATTGACTCCATCTTATTTACATGTACTTGTACCTATAAGGTGAAGGAAAATTGCACTTGGAAACCGTGGAATTGAGAAACTGACAAAGAATTCCCAATTGTGAAATGAAAATGCACTGAATGATTACATGCAGTGCTTGGCTACCATTACTGAAAATCGAAATGACGTGGTTCTGTGAATTTAGGGTGAGCAGAGCACACTCAAGCACCGCTTTGTGCTATTCATATTGTCGGAAATGAAAGTGTCCAGAAAACCTCAACTCACTGTCTGTCATGTTGGATGATCTGCTGCTCAGCCATCTCCACCAGGAGCTGGAGGTTGTGCTCTAATTCCGGCATCTCAAAGGCCGACTTTTTGCCCTCTGGGCCCTCGACCTCTAACCTCTCGCTGGGCTTGTCGTGCTGCTTTCCAAGATGACTGTAGCCCGACATCACACGCTGCTCGGGCCCCGTCATGTCAATGACCTTCACCCCTGAGGCGGCGGGATCAGCTTTCTTCCGCTTCTTGAGGTGCCCTGATTTCTTCACCTCCTCTACCGTCCGGTAGACATACTTGGTCTTTTTCTTGGCAGCCTGAATCGGGGAGATAATTGCAGATGGAGAAGGTAAAATGAAACTTATTTGCATTTCCCTCTTGCCTAGACAATTTCCAAGTGGGAAAGCTTAAAAGCAAGGATATGGAAAATGAGCAGTTCTCTTTTTCACACAAATTAACTTTGCGCATACCGTACTGACCACTGCCATCACCTTCATTGCATGCAACCACCATCTACCTTGTCCAATCAAATGTATTCAACACACTCAATACACAAGCATTGCCTCTGTGTTGGAATCATGAAATGTCACTGCCTCTGACTGGGTACTTTCCTAGTTTGTCACATCCATAAGCAGGCCTTGACCTTATACTTTTAACTGGCCCACCGCGCAGGTTAACAAATCTTTTTCACCAGCCTGCAGATATTTTCACTAGCCCACTGGACACTGTTTAGCAAATCAAACTTTGACTGTTTTTTTTTCCAACATTATTGATTTTCAACGGTTAATGTGAAGTCAAACTGTCAATTTTAAAATTTAAAGGTGGAGGTTCAAAGCTTTTACAATTGATAACGAACAGCAGGTACAATCAAAATTTTACATATCTTCATCTCTATTAATGAGACAAACAACAGTTTCAAACAGGTAGGTTTTTCTTTCCTAGCCATTTTTCCCGGGCAAGGTAAAGCATGCATTTTACTAGCCTGCAGTAGTTTGTACCAGACTTTGCACGCTGGTCTAGTGCTATGGTCAAGGCCTGTCTATATTATCAACACGTGTTAACCAATGCAGTAATTGCTCCATTCTGGAATGGTTCCTGTGCAGAAAAGAGGGACTGAGGAACGGGATGGGCTAATCCCCCTTCCCTCCCCCCCCAAATTCTATGTGTAGGAAATTCCCATGTTGCAAGGCAATGTGGGTACATGTACATGTACCGGTAGCTTACTGCTCTAATCAATATATGTCTACCAACTGTTGCATAAACACCTGATGGGGCTCTCTCAAGCAGTTGATGCTCCTGCTTGCATGGGTGCAGTGCTACCGGTAAGCTACCTTTTTAAACTAATCTTTTTTATCTACTTCTATCCAGGTTGATTTTCATAATTTGGATCCTTCCGTGGCCGAAATGAGGGGCTACTGTGATTTACAGCTTGGTGAAGATTCTACATAAATCTGCATCCCTCGACTACTGCACAAATGCCCGATCTCATGCCATAAATTTGGTACATACTCTGCATGTACAATTCATGTGCACACAGAAATGTTAATCTGGTTATTGTTGAAACAAATTTTAGCCATTGATGGCTCAAGGAAATTACATTGTGCATCCTGAAGAAACTAGCCTCGCTCTCGGTGGATGGGGGAAAGTCCTCACTGACATGATGTGCCGACACAAAGTGATACTTCTGTGCCTGTCTTACACCGATAATGTACTATTCTGGATAACTCTCTTTTTCACAAACTGACAAACAGGTACTGCATCTGCACTCAAGACATTTTTCTTTTCACGTACTGTAACTTTTCTTGGTTTCCAAAGTTATTAAGATTTTAGTTAATTACAACTATATTCCAGAAATATATACGGATTGAGTATTCATGTTAAACTTTTTAAAGCATTCTTCTCCCAACATGACCGAAAACTTTAAAATTCAGGCCAATGAGTAAAAAACTCACAAACCTTCATTTTAGTATGTGGAGCCAAAGTTATGCATTGCACAGTCTTCACATAGAGTACCCAAACAGCACTTGGGTGTTAGTTTGTGAAGATGGTTAAGTGTTACATAACACAGCATCCGTTTCACTTCCTGCCAAAGCAAAAGACATGTTGCTCACCTCTCCTCCTTTCTTCCACCGGGCAAGCTCCTCCCGAAACTGCGCGTCTTCCTCCTCTTCAGAGTCTGCCGCTTCGGGTTCCTGGCCGCCGCGTCTACCCACGTACTGCGGCGTGGCGTTAGAGCCCACGGCCCCCTTGCCCTTGTGTTTGGTGGCTTGAACCGGCCGGACGATTCCTTGGTTGGCTTTGCCTAGACCCTTCCCTGGGATGTAACCCATCTGGGAAAAAATAAGGGATAGTATACACTTAGTTGCAGGTTCAATGCTACAATATCCATGGGAAAGATAACGTACAAATTAATAGTCGGTGACCCTATACCTCCAGGGTGTTTTGGCAAGAAACCTTGCAAGACACGTCAATCTGCATCATCTGTCAAAGTAGCTTGCCTGCCCTGTGCAACGAGATCCAACGGAGATCGACCATCCTCAAGGCCAAACAGCCTGGGGGTTTGTGGTTGCCAGCCACCATAAGATCTTTGTTAGTCTCTTTTGTAGAGTTATGCGCGCCTTTTTAGGTGGATCTGTGTAGAAGTATTCATAAAACTGTGGACTCTTGATCAAAGATGACCAAATCAATTCTTAACAGCAATTTTCATATCTGTGTTCAAAGAAACGTTGGTTCAAAAATTTCCAATGTTTTGCATTAAATACAGATGCTAATTAACCTCAAATTTACTGCCACTGCATATGCACTGTTCCTGATGCACGCTGTCATCTGGATACATGTAACACCAGTCGCTCTTGACCCAAACTGTTCTTAATCCCCAAATCCTGTGAGTGTTTTTGAAGGATTTCAGAAGATTGAAGCTGTCTGGCAAAAGTGAGGAGCTGATTTTGAAGGATCCACAGTGTCAAAGTTTTCAGCCGAACCTTGTGTTCTGTATGCTCGGTCATGCACATATTTAAGAATACTTTATACTGGATATCATACGCACTTCCTCAATATAAGGGATAAAGGGATTGCCAGAGGATTTCAAAGGATGGGGGCAGTGCTCACCCCTCCAAGGAACACATTGAAAAAGTAATATAGACTTGAAGCATTGGGGCTATGTCCAATTTTTACCAGGGACGCAGTTGAAGGACTGAGGATGCAGCCTGGCAAAATGGACTTACAGGTCTGTTCCCACTTGACCAAATCTCAAGGGAGTAGCCTTGGGCGATATGGGGTGAAAATACCCCCCTCCCACCATCCCCGGGAGTGAAGAACCAAAAGTCTCCCCAGGGTACCCCGGAGTAATCCTAGGGCAAATTCGCCCCTAGGGATGGATGTTTAAGTGAGAAAAAGGCCTTACGAGGTTAGGGTTAAAGCAAGTTCGTGCCTCTCAGCCAAGTGGAAATGTCGAGTTTTGGATCAGTAGCTTACCTGAAGGAGCAGCTTCTCTCCGAAGCCCGTCGTGTGCTTCTGCCAGTTCCCAAACTGCTTGTCGGACTTCATCAGCTCAGCGTGCTTCTTCTGTGCATTGGTCATGACCTTTGAACTCTGACCTTTGGAAGACCCCTCAGCTCGCAGAGGCAACTGGTATGAGATGTCAGCTTTGCCATCCTTGTTTTCATCATTCTGTGTTGAAATTGGAAAGTGCAATTGCAATTCTTTTGGACAGTGAATGCAAAAACTTACTTAGGATGTTATGACTTATCCACCAAAGCTGAATATGTGATGCCATAAAAAATATTAGCCTTTTGTTGACCCTAGGTATCTTGGACATTTTTATTTATTTGAAAAGAGCACAATGTCATCTTCATTGCTTGGACACGACCCTGGGTTGGTTCCAAGTATGGAAGTTGAGACTTAAAACGATGGGATGCTGGGATTGAAGATTTTCAAAAATGTTGCCATAATGACACATCTGGCTTGACTGCATCGCATGCATTACCAGAAATATCACAGTTTGGTTGCTTGATATCAAACTTTAAATATTTTTGTAATATTCTTCAAAAATCTTATACACATTGTGTTCAAGCCATTTTAGGTTGCTGAGCTTTCATAGACTCTCGTGGACATTCATAATGCAACGATCAAACTAAGTTTAAGATGCGTACTATCTCACTAACTGGAGTCTGGTTACCTGTTCACCTCCTGTAACTTCTGTACTGATGAAGTTCAGGTCTCCTTGGCCACGCCGACCAGATGAACCAAATCCTTGTCTTTCTTCTGGTTCGTCATCACTGTTGGCCCAGACACCTGCAATATTGTTTAAAAATTTGTAATTTCCTATTTGAAAGTGAGCATTAACTTATGTTACTATACCTCATACATATTCATGACGGATCGGCAAACTCTCATTGGTGCATTCAAGGTCACGCACCAGCCACTATTTTTGCTGTTTGTCAAGCGCACATGTGATTGTTCATGCAAAGAGTAAATACGCATAAGTTTTTAACTGTCCCCCTGCTTACCCAGGCGATACTTGAAAACGCGTGCGCAGTAGCAGAAAATCCAGAAGCTGTACTGCCCGGGTGTACTGTGCACTTGTGGTGGCGCCAGCCCAGCAACAATACGCAGCTCATATGAAAAGATGGTGGCACACATAAAAGACAATCAGCGTTTTCCTCAGCTGAGTGACGCCGAACTGGAAAATGTTGTGGGCAATAGGGACGCCTCGTCCACTAAGGTTGTCCCAAATGCGGCGGAAACGCTCAAACATTACTGTGTCGAGGGTACTAGTTTGTTAACTCTCAATACCTCAGGGAACTAACATCGACGGTGCAACCTCAAACCATGTTATATTTGTATAATTTATATAAAAGACATCTCAACACTGACATGTAAGTTCTAGTCTTTTCTTTTTCAGTTCCAACTTTCTTCCACAGACAGTATATTACATTATTTCACAGGTGTACAAATGGTGGTGTAGCAATGCCATAGGCCTACAATAACCAAGGCTCCTTTAATCAGTCAGTTTTGACGGTGCAATTGTCAACAGGTAAAGAGTTCCATATATAAACATCATTTGGCACCCTGCGCACAAACCCTAGTTTGAGACTGTGTTTCTTGCTTTCATGACCCTATATGGGTTACATTTGGAAGAGTAAGAGTAAATCAGGAGAAAAATGTGACTTTCTTACATTTGTCTTGTCAATGTAAATACACGGTCAACTGGACACATACACTCATGGCAACTGTGTGACCTTTGGTAACGTGCGGCTGTTCTCTTTATATTCTTACTCCCTAATTTGTCTTTCTCATGTTTCCAACCAATCAGAGATCCACTTTCTAAGGAAACTTTCCAGTAACCAATCAGCGACACTCTACCAAGCAGATTTTACAATGTCACTGTGTTTATTTATTTATTCTGGTTTATTGAACTTTCCCATCGCAGCCCAAGGGCTGAATTGAGGGCAAGTTTACAATCAGGGTGTTAAAAAGAGCAGTAAAAACGTTAATAAGTAAAAAGGAGGAAAAATTAACTAAAAATCACAAAAAGCTCAGATAAAAACAAACAGACTAATATTTCAAAAACAGAAAACAAAAAACTTGCAAATTAAAAAAACCCCAAACTTCCAACAATCAAAGTTAAAACCGGAGTTAAAAAAATTTCAACAATTTGCACTCAATAAGTTTACTAAAAATGGGATGGCACTGTTTTTGTACCTGTTTGTACGATATCTAGGGATGGACAAAGTGTTTGTGTTGCATCAACCAATCAGAGATCAGCTTTCAAATGAAACTTTTTCGCTACCAGAGAGAAAAGAAGGGTAGGGTTTTGAGTTTTGAGGGAAATTTTGAGGGGAAACTGCGAGTGGTTTAATACATGACACATGGTGAATTCAAATTTACATGGTTAGTTTATCACTAAAAAAGTCACATTTTCTTACAATTTACAATTTGAAATTTCCAAAAAATAGGGTCAACGCAATAAAGAGAGTGTTGCCTTTGTTTTTTTGGGGGGGGAGGGGGACTTACCAGTTTCGCAAGATTAACCCCTTGACGACGGGAATTTCTTCCCGAAAGCCGACTCCAAGAATTGCAGCCTCGCTTGGCCACGAAGGCCACCTGCCAAACCGCAAATTCTCGGTTTGTGGCCCTGCGTGCTTTGCACGCTTTGAATTACATGGTGAAAATGCTGATTGTTCGGTGGCATGCGGCTCTACTCACCCTTCCACATTCTCGTTGCCTCTTTTCAAAGTGGGGACTATTGTGAAGCTGATGATTATGATGCAAAATCGGTCTTTTCATTTCTGGGCTACGCACAAAGGCCAATTACCATATATACAAGAGCCAGGGTCTTCATTCTTTCACCGTGTTCGCTCGAGCATGGGCCAAAAATAATAGCTGAAAAGCGGGCTGAGGATCTCAATTTTTACGGTGGGTATAGCCGCCTCCCAGTGCGAAGGGGTTAAAATGTCAAAAAACTGGGGCATGTTTGGGGTCCTCAAGTACATGTAAAATGGAGGCTTTGCCGACTAGGCCTATATAATTCAGATTCAGATACAATCCCCCTGAAATGCCTTGAATTGGAGTATGTAATAAAACATGTAAAATGGAAGCAGATTTACATTTTGAGGTTACCAATCGTTACAATTTCCCATGGCATAGGATTGATAAATTGAGCACAAAATGCATTGCTTCAATGCTTGTTGTCATCCTTACATGTACTATGATGTAGGCCTACATGTACATCATCCATACATCATTCCAATTTACATACATGTACGAGTACATCATCATGATTGCATTGCCAATGGAATGTCGAGAAGTCATTTCTACCATGCATCAGACAGTGTCTACCTCCATCATGTTCCTACCATAAATTGCTTGCGCCTTTGTCATTCGCCTCCTTGGTCTATCGACATTGAACTCATTCAATAGGTCGTAGTCCGTGATCTCAAAGTCTTCCACTTCCTCCTTGTCAGAATCCATGGTTAGATGCTGCAAAAATGCTCTCCACCAACAACAAAAGTCAATGCAGACGGCAAGTTCTCGCAGTTCCTATCCCAAGTTGTTCAGCAGTCAGGTTAAATCCTCCGGATTTGGCTTCGCCCGACCATGGAGGAAGGAGGGGATGGTCCGACCGGCTGGACATGTACTTGAACGTCTGGGAGCCAAACATTAGTGATAAGTGATGCACAGGGGGCGCTGTGCAATTTTAACAGTGTGAATTCATGGCGGGGCCCGGGGGGGGGTAGGCAAGTATATGAGAGATTATTAGGGGAAATGCCCAGCTTCTGTGATAATTTGCTTGAGCATGGTTGCAGGCACTAAAAGATATTAGGGAATTAATTATCATGTTTACTTAAACGTTTACTCTTCCAATTTATCATGGGATCCATTATTTGATCAAAGTCTCAATTTTCTGAGTGCATTTGTTGTATCATGAGATTTAGTTAAGTTCCTTCCTCCCTGATTACATTGGGCAAAACGACTGCCTGCATGACACTTAACCCTCAGCACACTGACATAAATTCTTAAAGTTGACCTGGAAAGTTGATTTTCACACCAAAACTTGTCAAAATGATCGATTTGTTCATAAGATTTTACTGGAACAACTGAACACTCGGTACATAAATTTCCTTGAGCGTCCATAACACAGAAAATGTCGGGGGATCTCACAGACTCCTTGAAGGGGGTAAACTATGTGTCACTGTTACACTCAACTGCCCTACCTGCTGGAAGAATAGTACAATCCAGCACGTCATAATCGAAGCCATGCAAGCGCGCCGGCTCGCCGGCACATATACATACACAATTAAGTACACAAACCCAATACGTATACGCTACATACGTAGCCGATCCATCCAGCAAGCAAGAAGAGGGGATCGATCGAGGGTTTGAAATCAATAAGGTAACGAAACTAAAATCACTTTTTCACTAAAATCACTAAAATCAATTTGATGAACGCGATGAGCTAGGTTGTGATGTCTGAGAGTGTCGCCTGGTTGTAATTAATGGAATCGTGGTAAAACAGGGTGATTTTCTGATCCTTTGGACAAGAAATATTGGGTGTGTAACTTGTGCAGGCATTTACTACTACGGCGCCTCGACCCTACGGTACCGCCGGCCGGATCTTGTGAAGGGCGAATTGACCGGTACCGGGTCATGCTTAGTCAGTTTGCCCTGTTGCAGTTTATTCATAGATCCGCTTTCGGCCATATTTTGGTACAGGGCTGATCCGGTTCACTGTTTCTAGCTATGCCCGGCGCTTTTGTTTCATTGCCATGCATGCCATATTGTATACAAACACGACAGTTATGATGAATTTGCTGTTGGGGAAAAATCCTGGCATTCATCGCGTACAACTATTGTACGTGTACATATCACATCAGGATCTAGTGCAGTGTATGATCATTCAACCATAATAATCACTCCCAACGCATGAATGCACAACTTAAGTGATAGCCATGCACTTTTGACAAATGTTTAAAACAATATTGACATTGAAAAACTTCTCTGATTTAAGAAAAATACCTAAAGGCCTGCTTAAAATCCATGTTAAGCTTGTAGTGTAAAATGTTATCGGAAGAATTCCATAGATGAACATCACTAATTTTCCCTACAGTGGAATATTATTATCAGCCATCAGAAAGTTGTGAAAAGGCAGGAATTTTTGTATTTTTATGACATAAAAGCCCCCTCAAAATTTTAGTCACTTCATTCAAGACTGATTAATTATTTGGTTGGTTTTGCTTCTCTTTTATTGAATTGAGCAAATGGAAAGAGTCCTGCATCTGGCCTCCATGATTTTGGTGTTTCATAGACACCAAATTCAAAACTGAATCCCTTTTCTTGCTAAAATTCCCTCTCAAAAAAACAAATGACAGGCATCCCTTTTTAAACTTGTTGGTGTTTATGAAACTCAAAAATTATAAAGGCCAAATGTGGTACTATTTCTGAGAACATGGATTTGAGATGCTGTGTGTTGTTTGCTTACAGTTGACTTGTTGAGGTTGCTACGTGTGAAGGCACGCCAAGATGGCCGAAGCCCACGCTGCTGTGGCTTTCCAGTTCACGGTCACCAATGAAGGGATCGACTTCGACATCAACCATGAGGCTTTGAAGGCTGTCTTTGAAAGTGGCATGCGGTCATGGGTCAAGAGATTCAGACGTTTCCAGGTAAATTTCTTGAAATAGCTGCTCCTGTTTTGTGAAAAAAAGTCTCAATCATATCTAAGGGTGGAACGTTTACACGTTTAAAGATTGAAATGAAAACGGTTCCAAATCTGTGTACTACAGTTTTCCCAAGCCTTTACATGCAACCCCCCTTTTAGAGGTATGGCATTTTAGTGATGCAATCTGACATTCATTTTTATTGTAAACGCTGAATGTAAGATGTTATTTGATTTTCAGAACATTTTAATGCATGATCATTTCAAAAGGACCACCTTGAATTCATCACTGGAACTTTGTGTCAACTATTTACATTGTACTGTATACAATTTGTTGTGTTCAAAGCTTTCGTTGACACCATGGTAAGGGTGGGAAGTTTACATGTTAAAACGTTTAAATATGGGAAAGTTTATTTAACTTTTTCAAATTAAATTTAAATTTCCACGCTTAATTATATCGAACAGTGAATTATCATTTGTAAGAGATTTCACATCACATCTTTCAAGAAAATTACACGCTCACTTCAGTACAAACAGGACACTGGAAAAATTAATGAGTCATTATTTATGGCAATAAAGCTTTAGAAAAGGATACAACATTTTTTAAATATGGGAAAGTTTATTTAACTTTTTCAAATTAAATTTAAATTTCCACGCTTAATTATATCGAACAGTGAATTATCATTTGTAAGAGATTTCACATCACATCTTTCAAGAAAATTACACGCTCACTTCAGTACAAACAGGACACTGGAAAAATTAATGAGTCATTATTTATGGCAATAAAGCTTTAGAAAAGGATACAACATTTTTTAAATATGGGAAAGTTTATTTAACTTTTTCAAATTAAATTTAAATTTCCACGCTTAATTATATCGAACAGTGAATTATCATTTGTAAGAGATTTCACATCACATCTTTCAAGAAAATTACACTCTCACTTCAGTACAAACAGGACACTGGAAAAATTAATGAGTCATTATTTATGGCAATAAAGCTTTAGAAAAGGATACAACATTTTGAAATTAAAATGGACTTAATTGTTAGTGTGGCAGGAACTTCTGAAAGCATTGAGGTCATTAAAGTCTGTGGTGAGGGAAAACTGTAGTTGCTTGCTGTAATGCAGACATGCTTTGTGTCGTCAAGGAAGCACAGACAGGATGTGAGCTTATATTTGTTGGATTCATTTCCTCCAACTTTGCTGGGGCTTTGAAAGGGAAACTTTCCAGGAAAGTGAACCTCACTGGGAATGTACATGTAGATCTTCTTTCAATTTTTGAGATTTTTAGGCTTAAAAAAATGCAACTGCACTGGGCCATGTGCAAATCTGTTACCAAGTTACCTGCCGACTTCTCAAAGCCGAATTTTATGTCCTTAATATTTCTGGAAAGCTTGCTGTATCCTCCAGAATTGTTGATAGGTGTTAACTTTTAATCCTGAAAAACCCCAGCCAGCGAAACTCTCAACACCAGAGTTTGTAGGAATCGGTTAGGATGAGTACTGCACTAGTAAACTGATTAAGTTTTATGTGGAACAGGTGTATTACAAATAAACACAGTCCAACTGTCCATGTGCGCAGTGTACTGAATATTTGATGTTGGCATTTGCAAGGCTGAAGAAAGTTCCAGGTGAATGACCTTGGGCAGATGGGGTTTGAAGTATTTAAAACATGTAAAAATGACTTTAATCAGGTTCTAGTGCTGTGCAATGTTCAAAGGAAAAGATATTAAAAAAAAAGGAAATCAAAAGACTGCAACTTGAAAAACGCAATCAATTTTGGCTTTCCAAAAAAATGCTTCTAAAAAGTTTTAAATCCAAACACTTACAAAATTGTTGCTGTCCATATGTCTACATTGTCAATGCTGAATGAGATGGCATGAATTACATTTGTTCTCGCATCAATGTACATGTATGTTTCGTTGTTACATTTCTCAAAACTGTTTCCATACCGTTGTTTCCATTGTCTGGGGAGTTACTAAGTGGGTGTTTGATGTTTACAAGTATGGTATCCGGTTGGACACGTGGATACTCTGTACAGATCTCATCTTTATTCCTACAATTGCCCACAACTTCTGGTGGATTTTGAACTTGCAATTTTTTAGCCTTGAGAGAGAATATGGGCTGTTTTTATTTTTTAGGAATTGTCAAAAACAGCCGGCATTAAAAACATTCCTAGCTACAACCTTGATTTTGAAGGATGTGGGGAAGTTCAGAATATTGAAATAATAGATATGACTGGAACTAACACATTGGTTCTCCTTCCACAAGGGGTTTCTCTCAAAACTATATTGGATTACCAGAATTGATCATTGTAAAATTGTCATTTGAACACAAATTCTTGATACAGAATGGTATGGTCAACACCACCTATCCTGCCAGTCCGTTGAGCTGGCTAGCCGTCCTGACAGCGGTGACGGCTTGTTCATTGGCGCGTGTGGATCCTTCCATGGGGATGATTGAGAAGCTCAAGGAGAATGTCTTACCAGTGTAAGTCTCTGTGTCACTTCTTCTACATGGGTCCCACTGTACCCAAATCTGGCTGAGTTTGCTTGATTTTGAAAAATTTGGAACTGATTTTTTTTTGACTGCATTAAATAGTTGTTATACCATGGGAGTGTCAATTGTAAATTGCCATCACAGTTGTCAACAGTATCACAAGTCACCTTGTCACATCATATCAGTCTTTTCCATGTACTTTGTACTCACCCACGAACCATATACATGTATTTTTTTTACTGAACTTAGTATCTGTTGGAGTTCAAGAGTTTAAATTGATGTTGGTTTTCAATAACCTTCATTTTTAGTATTTCTTGAACCACTTAGGTTATATACTTGTACATTTAGTTTTGTTCAATTCTCCCATAAATGTCAAGTTCACATTAGAAATTACCTGTTTTGTTCAAGCACCTTTAAGCATTGAAATCGTTTGCAAAGAAAAAAAAAATGGTGCACTTACTTTTACGTCATTTGATCCCAGGGACTATCTTGGGCCAGCGCCTACCATCTATCTCTCCACGGTCATCTTTGCCACGTTCCTGTGGCTGGCTATCATCTTCACGTTGCGGTTCATCCTGAAGCGTCTGCTCTCCTATAGGGGTTTCATGTATGAGGTGCGAGGCAAAGTGTCTATACAGACCAAGATCTGGGCTGTAAGTATATTTCTAAAGACCTCTATGTCCACTCAAAGTAGCTGCATACAAAGATGATAAATATCATTTTACTAACAGTTGGGTCAGACGCTTTCATCCTAGCAGAAAAGTGTCTCAAGTGTTCAAAAAAATACCGGACTTGGCAACTAGTACAATTTTATTGTATTTTTAGTCCGATTTTTCCAATTTTTTGCAGCAGAAAATCGGAGTAGTTCGATTTCTGAATTTTGGGGTCAAAAGAAAATCAGCTTTTTTTTTTTCAAAAATCAAACAAACAAATCATCCATTGGTTTACACTTTACTCGCCTCCTCGCACCACAATGCTTTTTCGTTCGGCACTTGGGCTCTTTAAAACCGATTATCAGTTGAACACATACTGCGTCAAGGTATGCATTCTTAAACATGGAGTTTTCCTTGAAATTCTTGTCTTGTCTTCCTTCAGATGCTTTTGAAGTGTTTTGTAACGAGGAAGCCTCGTCTGTTCAGCTATCAGAACGCACTGCCTAACTTGCCTCTGCCATCATTGCATGACACAATGAGAAGGGTGAGTCTGAGATCCCTTTTCCAAACAATATGCAGAAGTTTGACTTTGGAGTAAACAGCAAAGGCACTGTCTTATAGCTCCAAGCATTTTTCAAATTGCCTTTATGCAGGTGATTCTCTTGAACCCATAAGTTTTGTCATGGATTTCTGATTTTCTGTGAATTCTTTCTTTAGAATCACAATCTAGAACTAGTTTTATTGACTTATTGATACAAACCAGTTTTCTTAAAGATTGGCTGAATTGTTTCAACATGCTTTTGAACATTTAGAACCACTAAAACAATCATAACCAACATAAATTACAAGGTAATTACTCTGACTTCTCTTTATACTGCATCTGCAGTCATCTCCAATTGTTCAGAATGTTCCCTGACCTTATATGTATATAAAGACCTGTGTTGTAAATCACTCTTCTAATGTCTTTGATACAAGTTAAAATGTTAGAAATTAAAACTCGGTGCACTCAGTTCTTATGTCTATATCAGCAGCTCTGAAAATTGCTGAATTAGTGTAACTTGGTTCTCTGTGATGTTCGCAGTATCTGCTCTCTGTGCGTGGGTTTCTCAACGACGAAGAGTTTGAACAGATGGAGCTTCTTGTCAAGGACTTTGAGGTGGGGCTTGGTCCGCGCCTGCAGCGCTACCTCCGGCTGAAGTGGTTGTGGTCTGTCAATTACGTCAGCGACTGGTGGGAGGAGTATGTTTATCTGAGGGGGCGGGATCCAATCATGGTTAACAGCAACTACTACGGAATGGTGAGGCTCCGTTGAAAATTCTAAAGAGAGATTTTAGTTCTTTTATTTAAAAAAAAGTTGAGAGGAGGTAAGACGTGTTTAGTATTTTGCCCCCCATGTGTGGCTGATTTTATCCATTGATATTTGTGGAATGATTTCTGCACATTTTGCTCTGAATACAAGAGCTTTGAATGTACTTATCACTTGCACACATTTAACAAAAGAAATAATGTTAGGTATTTTGGAAATTCAGATCACTTTGCTTGACCATGTGTTCAGTTTTTACAAATTGTCTGCAACAGCACCGTCAGAGAATTTGGAAACTTCAAGAACTTCCATTTAATTGCATAGCTTGACCACTTTTGAAAAGCTGAACAAGAATGTTTCCCACAATCCATAATGTATTCCCAGCTATTTGCAAGAACCTGTATGGAAATATTTACCAGGATTTTGTAGCTTGGACTTAAAGCTATGAATTTTTATCAAAAGTGCTAATGTATGTGGAGCTGCCCGAAACTCTAAACCCAACAACTTGTCAACATTTGAAAGTCCCTTGTTTTAAGTTTTAATTTCGGAATATATGTTAGCCTTTCCATCCATCTGATATCTGCAGGATTCCATAGCCATGCAGCCGACCAACATACAGGCGGCACGGGCGGCCAATTTCACCATCAGCCTGCTGCGCTTCCGCCGCGAGATCGAACGGGAGACCCTGAAGCCACTGATGATGCAAGGCATGGTTCCGCTATGTTCCTACCAGTACGAACGTCTCTTCAACACCACACGCATGCCGGGTCTGGAAACAGACACCCTGGTCCACCATAAGGACAGCAAGCACATTGTGGTCCTCAGCCGGGGCCGCTTCTACAAACTGGTCTTCCAGGTGAACGGCACCATGCTAAGTCCAGCCGAACTTCAGAAGTACGCTATACGCTTTCATTTCAATTACCAAAGAAATTTGATACTGGAAATAGAATATTTCAAATCTCTTTGCAAAATCTCAAGAACACACTGCTACAAGTCACTTGTGGGCATGTTTTGAGGTCATGGTTGATCCTGTTTTTAACCTTTAACCTTTGACCTTGCAGGCAGTTTCAGTGGATCATTGATGACCCCAGTGAACCGATGGAAGGGGAGGAGCATCTACCCGCCCTTACGGCTGGTGATAGGTACAATACAGCTCTTTGTTTAAGCCACATACCCGCCACCCACAAAACGCTGCAGACTGCTTTTACAGTAATTTGAAGTTTTCAGCCGATTTCACAAACACAGTGTGAATACACCTGCTCGAATTATTAAAGCATATTTGTGGTCAAGCTGCAATGTGTATGCATAGCTCTGAAATGAGTTGAATGCTTGAAAAATCCTGGACAGGGGTGGTCACAGCATTTATGATTGATGTTTCTTTACAGCTTTCATACAGAATTTACTAAGCCTTTGTGTGGTCTTTTTTTTCTCTGAAGCACACAGCAAATATGCAGATTCTTTCATGGGCAAATAGTAGACTGCCCTTAAAAAAACTTGTGATGATTTCTAATATGAACCTTGATCGGTTGAAGAGTTTTACGACAATTATAACTAAAACTGTCATGTGAGTTACACCATTACATGAAGCTTTTTAAAATCGCTTGCAGTTCAGGGCCAAATATCAAGGCTCTGTTTACTGACACCCCAAAATCCTGTTGCTAATTATAGTAGAAAAAGCTGCACTTCCACCAGGAATTTTGGCTTGAGAGCCAATGTACAAAAAATACCCAAAGCAAGGTTGCTGTGCTTACAAGGCTGTGGCAGAATTTCTTTGCCAGCTCTAGCAGCGAGAACTGTCTTTAATGGCCAAGGTGTACTATTTTATGATGTGTTGATAGAGCTTATGAATTAAGAATTCAACTAGGAGTTTACTGCAATGAAATTACAAGTTTGAGAAGGCTTGCAGTTTTTCTTAAATAATCAACCTATATAGTCCGCAAAAAATAAATTGGGCAAGATATCTCATTATATACAGAGAATACACAGTATATGCCTGAATTGGAGGAAGGAACCTTACCAGGTTTCTTGGATAAGGGTTGATGTAATGTCTGAATGTTAATGACTCCAATTAGGATCCCTTGGGCACTGGCTCGGCAGAGGTTCTTCACACGAGGCGTCAACAAGATCTCCCTGAGGGCCATCGACACCGCCGCCTTTATGGTCATCCTTGATGAAGAGGAACAAGATTACGATACCGTGAGTGGCGTAAACCATGACTCCAGACCTTTGACCTCTACCTGGCAGATATGACGCAGCTGGTACTGGAACACATTCCTGTGAACAGCCATTGTGTAATATGTAGGCCTGAAAAAGTGATTGACCTTTGACCTGACCATGGACAACTTCCATTGGCTGACACCATAGCATTAGGAGACTGTGTTATATTCAGAATTGAATGAAATGCTTTTTAGCAAGGAATGCATTGGCACCAGTGTTAATGCAGTATGCTTAATTACCCAGTTCTGGAAAACTCTGATGGCGCCAGACTGCCTTGTATGATTTACTGCAGTCAAGTAGATTGTATTGCAACGCTAGTATGCATTTGAACAGCTGACCTGCTATCTGCTATCAAGATGGCTAGCTCTTGGCAGCATTTAGTTTTTTGTGAGATTGAAAGCACTGCATGTCAGAAACGCTAGAATTTTTTTCTGTCAAAAAAAAGCTTGCTCATAGTCGCAGCACGCTGAAATTCCAATCGCCATGTCCGTGTGTATAACATCCACTCATCTTACTGTTGTGAACAATTCATGCTCCATCTCATTACAGTTTTCACAGTGTCCACTAAACTGTATTGCCTGAATCATAAAGAGTTATGTTACAAAAACCACAAGGAAACCATTCTTATTTTCTGAGAGAAATCACTCTAAATGCAGTTCTTTTACACCAGCCCTCCAAGCAATAATGATTACCCTTTAACAAAAAATACAGATGGGGAAGACAGTACGCTCACAATAAGATTTTTATTGCTTCATATGAGTTGCCTTGCAATAACAGTCCATTTTCTTTTTTTCTGTTTTGGCAATTGACATCGGCAGGTGGAGGTTAGAGTGGTACGGTGCTTTTAAGGCCCTAACCATCAGTGCCTAGTTTTACATGTCCTCCTTTTCTCCATTCAAGAATCTGACACTGGCTCCAAACATTCTCTTTTACCTTCTTTTCCCCTTCAACTTAACCCAGAGGCCCAGACAATCTTCATTTGATTCTAACATGTCATTCAAGTGTGAAACCAAAGAATAGATTAAGAAACATGCTGCTTATTTTTTTTTTACTGATAGGTTTTCCTCTTTCAGCCATGTTGGACACGTCCCTTTGAACTGGGGATTTGATCCTTTTTGACCTTTTAAAATCCTTGTCATTAAGGGTTCCTTTGTATCTTGAAGGGAGTAATAATGTTTACTTAATTTTTTTTCTCCGTTTATTCACTTTCAACTTTGCACTCAACTATTATGTGTAAGTGTGAATTTTGGGGAAGAAATAGGATCGTAGGGAAACGTTTCCTCAGAATTCTTGTGTCAAAGCAAACAGGTCCATCTTCATAACTCTGCAGTCTTACAGTGCATGGTGTGGTGTTTTGTTGTCTTTTACTTCTTTTGGGGCTTCTTTTCAGCTCATGAGTGCCATTTCACAAATTCATTTGGTTTGTTTTTCTGTCCATCTTTCTTTTATTTTGCTTCTTCGTACATGGGCCTATCTTTTCCTGTTCTTTTCCCATCTAACCACTACCACTGATCGAATGAATGCAACCAATAGGAACCTCTGAAGGGAATACTGGCCAATCAAACCCTGCCACCGTGGTATAAAGGGCTCCCTCAGGAATCCACAGACAGCCAGGTAACATGGAAGACCAGTATTTCCACAGAGTTGGTGTGCATGTGTCGTTTGATTCAAACTCTCAATGCCCAATTTGGTTTCCAAACAATTCAAAGATAGTAGCTAAGTTTCCCCCTTTCCGAATGCAGAACGTTTGTTGTTTGTTACTAAAAGGCCAACAAACTCAAAGACTTACTTGGAAATTTGAGTAATTTTGATCCTTCTCAGTCACATGTTCATTTTCCACAAAGTTCCAAATACACCTAATGTAATGGTGTTAAAATTACACTTTTGTTCTTAACTGTGTAAATTAAAGATTGTTGTGTCAGGTCAAAATTGCACATGTTTTTGTGTAGAGGTTGGAAAGAAGATATACCCCCCCAGAAACAAGGATGGAAAATGAATGGAAATTGAGACATGGGAATCATTTGCTTTGCAATTCTCCCCAAAAAGCATGCCTTCCTTTTTTTTCTTGCTTGGTTTTGGTTTTAAGTTTCCTCTCTCTGGCATTCTCTTTCAGTGGTCATGGCTGACGTCACTTGTTTCATTCAACATTCATTCATTACATTTATGCAGTTCAAAATCTCATATTGTTACAATGAAAATGACCCACCGGTACCTGCGGAATATCTCTATTCCTGATCCGAAATGTAGGCACACGGGTAGTTTGGTTCGCAAAACAAAAAAATACTGTTTGGAAAGGCCTTTAGGCTTGATAGTTGCCATTGTCATGTGACTAAATCCAAATTCCCTCCATTTCTGAAAATTTCCAATAGTGGTTGCAATTTTCCAAACCGGTTTTGTTGACTTTTTGGTACTGTCTGCAATATTGAATTGGGTGTGAATGAATTGGTTCTCTTTACAGTTTTCCCAACATGCATCACAAAAAAACTTCCTTCCTATAAAAAAACTTCCTTCATTTTTCTTGCACGACTTTGTTTACCCTCACTGTTTAAGAAATAATGAACCTGTGCATGCTGCATCTAAATGTAGAAGGGACATTCTGGACATGACATCATACTTTATTTTTGTAAACAGTGGCTACCTGCCATACATATGATTGATATGGCAGGGTACCAGCTAAGAACCTTGATCCTGAAAAATTGTCCATTGCACAGGAAAGCCATTGGGGCATTTCTGAAATTTTCTTGGCTTCACTTTGCCATCCACAGTTTTACTAAATCCTCCCCACAACAGGGTTGTAATGTGGCAAACATTTAGGGTTTACAAACAAGATTCGTGAAATATTTTATGTGGGGATAAAAGTTCTTGCGCATGGTGAAGGCTAGTAACCCCGGAGATAACAGTTCTACTGGAAGGACTGTTTCTTTGGTAACTCTTCACCTGAGGGAAAGGAAGTCTGCTGTTGATCTGAAACTTTCTGAAATGTTTTGTTTGTCCTTTTGTTGTTTTTTTGTTGGGGGGTGTTTGTTTGTTTGTTGGGGTGTTGGGTTGTTTGGGGTTGTTTGTTTGTTTGTTTGTTTGTTTGTTTGTTTGTTTGTTTTGATTACAAGTTGCATTGTGTTGGCTGGCCAGTGTTTGGTTGATGTATTTAGTGCTATTGTATTGATAGATTACATGAATTGGCTTGCTGTGTTGGGTTTACCCAGCTGGATAGCTCATGTCAGTTTGCGGAATGAGCATCTAACACTCGCTAACACTTGGCAACTGTAAAGGCTCGCTAACAATCTACAACATACGTTTCAGTGACATGCCTTGCTTGCTTGCTGCACTCCTCCCTGCATGTACCCAGCTCTTACTCTAAATGCTCACAACTCTCATTTAGGCAGACATAAAAGCTGTGTAAAATACCATCCTGACGTTCAGTTTACATTGACAATGAATTCAGACTATGAAGCTACGAACGTCTTGACCATATTTGGTGCATATACTTAACAGAGAGAGACAGCAAGGGTTTCCTAGGTTAGAGTGGCAGTGTAGTTTATTGTAAGAAGTAGGACTTAGTTGTTGGATGAGGGTAAGGGACAGAGGTTGATGAGAAATAGGAAGAGGTCTCAACGCGGGATTTAATTTTCAGACTGAAAAATAATTTCTGACCCACCCAAACAAAAAATAACGAGTCGGATGTTAATAATTTTTCAGTTTATTTGGACCATTAAACAAATATTAATCAAAATCAACAAGAACTGTAAAAGTTTTGACCGCAGAAAGTTAGATTCAGCAGTTTAAGCTCTTTCTGAAGCATGTGAAAAACTAGACACTGATAAATAGTGTTCAAGACTCGTTTTTGTTGGATCTTTGCACTGTACATCTGCTGTCAGTCGTAATGTCTATCAAACTTCAAATTTTACGGTGTTCTTGATAAATCAGAAGTGTTGGAATGCAGTGAAGCCGGTGATATCATGGTCAGTTCTAGCTGATTCCAAGACTTTGTTGCCAGTTTATATGGTCAATTCATGGGTAGTTTTACAGATCTAAAACTGCTACAAGGTTTGACAGTTCTGAGTGCACCTTAAGTTTGGAGGATTCTTTTGATTCATTGGCAATTTGTAGTCTTAGATACCTAAATATCAATACTTCTGATTTGACCAGTGCTTCTTTTGTGTCAGCCCTGAAATTGTTAAAAATTTTTCTCTCTTCCCTTTCGCCTTAGTTTCCAACACCTCTCAAAGATGACTGGGTGAGTATACTTTTGAGAAAAAAATCCATCAATTAGTGAAGTACAAGTGCCTTGTTACCTACCGGGTATTGCAATCTAATTTGTATTGTTGCTTTTCAACTTCAAGACCTTAAAGTTTTGAGAAGGAAGCTACTACATAATTATTCACTGAATGTTTCTAAAGTGGTTTTTAAAAGATATTTAAATAAATATTAAGCTGTGAATTTGATGGAAAAACGTGCTGTAAATTATTCTGTTGAGGTTGTCAGACATGACAACTCTTCACAGGTACTGAATGAGGATCTGAAAAATTGCAACACTTCAGCGTTTAAAAGAAAAGAACCTTTCGCTCAGACAGTAGGAACATTGATTCAAATTTGAGTAGGATAAGAGTGGAAAGTGACATTTAATTCCAAGTATAAGTCAGTTCATTTCTCAGACAAAAGATGAATACATGTAATTGTTAAAGATTAAAACTAACAAACACTAGTTGGTGTCTCGGAATTCTTTCGAAGTTTTAGAAGTATAACGCGAGATCTTTTTATTTTGCTTTTAGAACCAGAATCGTAAGCTAGATAAGTTCAGCCACTCCTTGCTCGCTGGTAATGGATATAACCGTTGGTTTGATAAGTGCTTCAATCTGGTCATCTTCAAGAATGGACGCATGGGTGTGAATGCTGAACACTCGCTGTAGGTGTACCTGACCATTTGCTTGCAATTACCCTAAAAGTTTTGTTTGAATTTCCTGTTTGTTACTCAGTGGGTGGCTCAAACTCAGAGGGATGTTAAATTTTATTCTTGTAAGTTGATGAAGTTGTGAAGCTGAAGTTTCAATCCTAACAAATCTTTCTTGAAGGTAGTCTTGTATTTTCTCTGAGAAAGTCCTTCCATGGAGGCTCAGCTCTTGAGTCAATTATTCATGATTGACTGAGAACTGTTAAAAGTTCACATTTTAATAGTTAAAGGACCAAGATCTTTGTAGAAATTGTAGTCATGTCTATTCAAGTGTGTGTACTTGAATCTCAGCACTTCAGGCTTGGCACTGAAGTCTTGGTACTCAAGTTTCCATGCTTTTTCATGCTTGAGTCTCAAGAGTCAGAACATCTGAACCCAATGGAAAGTTGACATTGACCGTCCTTTTGTTGGCAGTGCGGACTCACCTGTCATGGCTCACCTGTTTGAGTACGCCTTTGGTGAGGACATCATGGTTATTGGGTACAATGCTGACGGTTCCTGTAAGGGGGAAGTGAAAGCCACCTATGCACCCCCCGTGCATCTCAAGTGGGAACTTCCAGATGAGGTAGGGTTCTACGTTATTTGCCATGTTCTTGACCTGGGATAGCCCCAGGAGTTATCAGTAAACTTTTCTTCCTAGGAGCCTGGTTGACAACAAATTAATGCTCAGTTTTAGAGATGTGTGGAAAACCCAAGATAAACATGTGGAAACCAACAGAATTATGTAGAGTGATGTCACGCTGACAGTCATCTGTTCCAGTTTGCAGTATGTCATGACCATATTCCATTTCAAGAAAAAAATGAGCAGGAGGATTTGATAATGAAAATAGGTAGCATAGCATATGCATTAAGCTGTGTTCTTTGGATGGAACATTCAACGTACCTCAAGGAAATGTGTGTGGCTTCTGTTGTGTGAAAATCCTTTCTTCAAAAACAAGAATTTGATGTGAAAAAAGTTCCTGTGTGATTGAGTAATTAACCCTCCTATTTTGACAGTTACAGTCTGAGATTCAATCAACCTCCTGTGCCATTTTACATACATCCCATGTCACTTGTTTGAGCTTGACTGGAAGAACAACTTTGTCCAGAATGAATGTTCAGTAGGGGGGTTAAGAAGCCTCACTCCTACTTTTAATTTGCTTGTGATGAAAAACTTCCAATTGTATCATTTAGTCCTCTGGATCTCGTGCTTCTAGGTGAGAACGGTGATGGAGACCAGCTTGGAGACGGCCAAGAAGATTGCAGACGATCTGGATTTCCACCTGCTGGTCCACAACCAGTTTGGCAAGGGGGCCATGAAGAAGTGTAAGGTCAGCCCTGATGCCTTCATTCAAATGGGCATGCAGCTGGCATACTTCCGGGTGAGTGTCTGCAGCAGTCGCTGCTTCTATTTGACATTACTTGCTGCATCTACTGCCCATGTTATTGTTGCTAAATATCAGGGCAAAGCTTGAGTGACGACCATAGTTCACTATACTTCGACCAATTTTGCCCCGAATGATGGATGGAAGGACTGTTTGGTTGGCCGCATGGAGACAATAAGAACCACAGGTATGAAAAGTTGGCAGAAATCGTGAACACAACAAGACATGGAACCAACACCAAAGTGCGAGTGATGGTGGGATGTCGTGAAATAGTTTCAACTAGTGTCATTCAAGTGGGCCTGCATTTCACATGTGCAGTGGCAAGAAGTAGTTGATCGAAGGTCGAACGGTAATTTGTGCCAAATATGCCTTTTGTTGCTGATGCAGCCAGCCTTCTTGATGCTAATGTCGCTGCTTATGGCATCTACCAGTGGTTCTTCCCTGCATATGTGCTGCTGTTTGTATTGTAGTGTTACCAGTTCTGCTAGTGCTAGTTAAATTTGTGGCTTCCTGCCACGCATTTCTGCTTAGTATAGACTCTGAATGTAGATGGCCAAAATTTAAAAAAGAAACCTTGTTTTACCCCATTGAAACAGATGTTTAGAGGAGTACATTGCTTGAACCATTATGTGGTGACTGTTAGCTCTCATAAAGCTGACTGACTGCCAGTAAACAACAAGCAGATGTAATAACCAAGCAGTGACCAAGATGGCACTTTACAATTTGTTGATCCAGGATGCTGGTAAGTTCAACTTGACCTATGAGGCATCGATGACGCGTCTGTTCAGAGACGGCAGGACGGAGACCGTTAGGCCTTGCACCATCAGCTCCTGTGACTTTGTGAAATGCATGGAAGATCCCTCTTCATCTGTAAGCTCATCTACCCCTTGGCAGAAAAGAAGGGCTTGATAATTAAATTTGCTACGTAAAACTTGGCAGGATACCTGTCTGTAGCAGTGTGCATCATGTGACATTTTAGGCTGGCGACTTCATTTTTTGGCAAGCAATGCTTTTCGGTGACTAGCACAGATGTATGGATAGATAATCCATATTTGTTACACCCAAGAAATTTAGCCGAGTTCTTCGTGAACCTCGTTGCTGATGGGGGTTTTGCGATGTGCCCAATTTTTAAAATGTTTAATTCTCTCGGCTCATTTTCAAATGATGTTGCCACATTTTCTCTTTGTAGAAAGCGCAGCGTCTTGCCGCGTTCCGGAAGGCGTGTGATGCCCATGTGGCTGGTTACCGCGATGCCATGTGCGGCAAGGGCATCGATCGTCATCTCTTTTGTCTGTACGTCGTCTCCAAGTACTTGAATGAGGAGTCTCCATTCTTGCAGAAGGTGCTTGCTTCCTTTTCCTTCCCTTGACCTAAATATAGCCGCAAATACAGTTAATGGGGAAATTATAAAGGGCACATATCCTCTGTCACTGGTGCTCCGTGTGCTTCGCCATGATCATCCTTGGTCACCTGGCCTATAGACATTTCCTGAAACCATCTGAGCTCCCTGGGGCATGTACAGCATGATGCTGCCATTTTAGGCGCAGACAACTCATCAAACGTATCAACCATCTCTGACCTTGGAGGGTATCCATTGATTCTAATGGGTGGAGACAGGTGAGTGAGGGTAAGGTGACTTGCCCCAGATTGCTGGCTTCGAACCCCATACCTATGATCAGGAGTTTCAAACCCTAACCATTAGGCCACACATTACTTCTCTTGGCTTCAAATCCATCTGTCAGATCCATGTGTCTCACTCTCTTTCAAGGGGGAATCAAAAGTGCTTTTGGTTGAGATCTGCTTTTGTTGACCCCGCAAAATCCTGTTAGATTTTCAAGGATTGGGGAAGATGAGGAATGACAAGAATTTCTGACTGACAGTAGCATCGGATTTGCAATTTGCAGGTGTTGAGTGAACCCTGGCGTTTGTCCACCAGTCAAACACCTCATCAGCAGATGAACAAACTGGACATCACCAAGCACCCTGAGTACATATCAGCTGGTGGTGGATTCGGTCCGGTATGTAATTGCCCTTTGACCTTTAGGGTCACATGTCAGTTCCTGCCTAGCCTAAGCACAGAACTGCTTATCAATCAGCAAATTAAATGTGCATGCATTGTACATAGTAGACTGAACATGACCTTGACTTCACTCATTACACGGACAGCGTCCTGATGATATGTCTGTGGTCAACTTAGGGAATGGGCACATACCCTGCTAATGTATAAATACTTGAACAGTTTGTCATTCCGACCAAAGAGACAATGAATCGTCACATTGTAAAGAAGCAAATGAAATGTACTAAGGAAGTCAGGTACAGCCTGTTTGCGTGTGCTCCAACAAATATATTTACATAACTATCCAATAAATGAAATAAAATAGGATTCAATATGTATCAGCTCAATGTGAATTTATAATTGGCTGTGCATTACCTGAAAGCAGAGTGAAGATTAGACGTTTTGGAAGATCAGTTAGTTTTACACTCGTTACTGTAGCCATCTTAATTGATTGAAGTTGTAGCCAAATTGTCACATTCCCAGAGAACAGCTGATAAAGTAAACACTGGGAACCTTTCTAAAACCCAGGTGGCTCGCGATGGCTATGGAGTGTCCTATATCATTGCTGGTGAGGACGTCGTCTTCTACCATGTCTCCAGCAACAATTCCTCAGCTAGTACGGTATGTACCTTGTCACAGACCTCCTACAGAGTGAATATTTCATGTGCACAGTTATGGGTGCGAAAGGCATTAGCACGAGAACCAGTGCGTGAACCAACATGTGCACACATTCCATTCATTTACACTACAATTCCTAATTGAAAATGACATCACACTTCTGTACTCTATAGCTTGTCAGTTACACTACTGTTGTAGCGGAAGGTTTATTTGAGCTTGGACTTTAAGTGGTCAATTAAAGTGTTTAAGATTTTGCCAATTCTTGGTAAGCATTTTTTTTTGTCGCTGATCAGCATATCCACTTCATTTACATGAACATGAAAATAAAGCTTTTCTAGTACAGCAGATGTTCAGATTGATCACCTTAATAAGAGGAATTTGTCAGGAATAATCAAA
Organism: Acanthaster planci; assembly: GCF_001949145.1. Next base: position 2,692,767 of record NW_019091360.1, read on the forward strand.
AACCATCCCCAATCAAATGATGTTGGAAAAATAAAGGTATTGTGTGAAAACACCTTTCGGGTATGTCTATCTTGTCTTTCGAAAGGTCAAAGGTTGAAGACATATTAACTTATTCCAACGTTTCTTTGTTATACATTTAAATCTTGCACTAATCGTTCGTTGAAGTTATGATTTCAGTGGCTCATTTATGAAATGCTTTGAAATTTCACTAGAATTTCCAAGTAATAAAATTCCATGTAATGAATAATTTCCTTTTTTCCCCTCTTATCCAATGTTATTCTTACAGGATTCCTGGCGATTTGCCAAGGGCATCATAAAAGCAAACAGAGACATCCTTTCTCTTTTCCAGTAAATAGCACCACTGTCTCCGACAAGCCTCAACAAATGCGAGCAACAAATTGGTATTCAGCTTTTTTTTTTAATCCCGTATTTTTTCCCTCTTTCTTTGGTGCTCGTCATTCTGAAACTTAATACTTGGAGGAGAATTTAGTTTTGTATTAGGAGACACAGTCTTTGATATTTGGGGTGTAAAGGTTTTTACCTTCCTGGTCACTTGGAAATTAGTCATTCATCGGTTGAGTTACTGGTTGAGTTTTTAAAACGTGCAGCATTGGTCACTATAAATACAGGTTAAATAATATGCGCATGTAGAATTGCCCACAAATGCTTCGTTTCATGCACTCTGACAAAATACATTGGTCCACAGCTGAGCAAATAGATTATTTGTTATCTAAATATCCCAAATGAAAGACCTCATCAATCATTTATTCGGAAGGAAACAAATGGTAGCCAGTTGCAGAGAACAACAAAAATTCTTGAAATTCAACATGGTAATCCCTTAATTTTCAGTTTAGGGGGCTGGAGCTTTAAAATACTGAACTTGTTCTGATTTATGTACATTTAATTTTACACAAATTTAGTTTTTCCTCCAATCTATTCAACATTTTTTGAGGCTTGTCTTTGGAAAAATTTCAACACAAAGGAAAAATGCAGTAAACTCTCCATTTTACAGTTCCCAAAGAATTACAGTATTTAATAGTATTTTATCAATATGTACATGTCAGCATAGGTGGTATGAAATATGGTGACTTTCATTTATGACACGTAGGCAAGTATTTAGTAACTATAAATGTTTAGCAATGAAATATCACACACCTATTTTATTTACAACCGAAATTAAGCAGGGCGAGAATAACTACCTTTTTTCACTCTCTTGGTCGAGTTGTTAGTCCATCTTTTCACAACAGTTGAGGCAAGTTTAGGAAAGTAAACTACCGTTATTGATGCCCAACCTTAACGAGGCCAGTCTTTGTCAGCAATGCAACTATTTCTTTGGAACATTATCATTACCTCTGTGTGACCTAACTTTTATTCTTAGCCGGTACTTGAAATTGGGATTGAAGTCTTAATACTTGAGTAACAGGTTTTGTTTTAATTTTGTCATGCGCTTGCAATAGAGCCCTGTTGTCAGCAACAAAGTATTGTAATGTGTTACAGTTTATTTATAGCCACCTTTATCACTGATTCTTAGTAGCCATTCTGCTAGTTTGTGTAGAGTATTTTGTCGAGCTTGCCCATTAGAGTGAAACATAAGTTGGATTGAAATATGAAGTTTGTCACCCAGGTTGCATAAAACACTTAGCACATTAAGCTTTTTGTTCTTTCTTTTTTTTTTTGGATTGCTTGTTTGAATATGTTTGCCCCAGATGCAGTTTGTATATGATTTATGTATTCGCTGTGAGCTGAATGAACCTTGCATAATTTAATACTGTCTATTTCTGTTGCAATTACTGTCATGAGGACATTTCAAAATCTCAACATGTGCTTCGGTATGGCTTCAAGATTCCAAGGCTCTGGAAGAGGCTTTGGATGATGGTCGAGTTAGCCATTATGGATATTTTAGAGAATGAATTTGAAGCTTTTTGCTAATGAAAGGAGTCAATTTCCAAACGTGAAGTAAAAATTGTCATGCTTTCATTGGTTGCGTCCGCTGCCAACATTCTCATGTTGTACGTCCATGTTGTAAGTTTGTGTAGTGTTTGCTTGGACAAAAAGAGGAAATAGTAGTGTTTTGGGAGAGTAGTGTATGGTTTGAGAATAATATTATGCAGTTATTTGCTCATGAAAGTAATTTTTTTCTGTGAGAAATACAAAAAAAAGGAAAGCAATGCTTGTTGAGGATTGTAATTAGTAACGCATAATTACGTTAATATTTGGTTTGGTGATATCTGACACATAATTTGCACTGCAAAATCAGCCTTATGATTAGCACAACGCTAATTTATTAACACACTGAAGTCGAGTGTGAAGGGTCGCGCATACTAAATGATGTCTTTCGGTGCCAAACAATGCAAGCTCCTTCGAGCCCTTTTGTGGAGAAGTCAGCTTTAATTTTATCAGCTTGTTCAAGTAGGGCAACAATCAGTTCTGAGAAGATAAAAAAAACCAGGGTGAATTATTAGTGTTTAACATCCTCTAATTTAAGTTGGTAATATTCTAAACGAGCTTTGCATTTGCTTTTTCATATTAACTGTTTGATTTTTTCCCATTTAAAACTATTTTTTTTCTCTATACGGAAACTAGTTCAAAGAGAAACTTGTAATTATTTTATTAAACCTTATACGATGACGTATATCTTATAGTTCCGGTTAATTGGCGAAAGAGACAGAAGTATTTTATCTCTGATTTATTAAATTTTGCGGTGTATGTAATCGTGACGTTGTGCACCTTTGACCTACATGTGGTGTGACTGTGAAGAATGCAATAAAAAACATTGATCTTTTGACCTCTTGGAGAAAATGAATCTTTATGTGCTGCAATGTTTCTTCTTAATCCGTGCTGTCCAAAACGACACCAGTTATCTCTGAAAGTCAAGATAACAGACTTTTAATTTAGATTTTTGTATCCACCCAGAGCTGAAGTGCACCCCCAATCGGCGAAAAGAAAAACAGGTGGTTACACGGGGGTTCTTGCACGCGTTGTGCGTGTACGCAAAGTCCACACGTGCCCGAATAAATTAGTTACGCGTGCTCCGCGTCAAACGCGCGCATATATTTGCGCGCCTTATGGCGCGCCTATGCGGTGAGGGGTGAGGCCAAAAGCCAGGCACTCCGTTCATGACGTCACTACGCCTGTGGCCCCGTTCAACTGCCCATGTACGAATACCCAATTGTAACTCATCGTGCACGCGTGACCTAGGCCCTTTTCCAATACTCAACTTGGGCTCTGTCTGAGGCTTCGTTCCCCAAACCAATCCCCGATTGTGGGCCTGAAGCGTTTAAATTAAATTGGATTACTGGAATTTCTGGCTCTCTTGCATCTTATTTGATGTTTTGTGGCACTATTAAAACTAATTACTGCGCTTACAGCTTCAACGTTAGCTAGTAAAAAAAACAGTTGAAGCCTGAGACGGAGCCGAAGTTGAGTATTAGAAAACAGCCCTAGTCGTGAGCGAGTTGTTCCTTCTTCCATGTTTACAGCGTAGTCCGTAGTCGGTCCACCATATCTGTGTTAAGTAAACGGGTTTTCATGCAGTGATGTTTTGCGTAGTGACGTCATGCACGGAGTGCCTGGCTAATAGCCTCACCCATGCGGTGAGCACCAAAAAACCAACAACAAAAAACAAACAAAAAATCACGCCCTCTTTTGTTCTGCCCGCAGCGGATTATGGGGATGTGAAAGAAACAGGAAATAGGATACGAGAATGACCATGCTGTTTTACGGTCTTAAGTTCAAGAAACCTCAGGACCACACATAAAAAACAGATTTCACGTGGTGCTACAGCAAAGCTATTACTTAACTTCGATTTACCTGCCGGATGCCCGATATGGCTGTGGTTCGTATAACAGACCCGGGGACTTTATTATTATTTTTAAAGGAAGTTTTACTCATTCTGTAGGAGGAAGAGAACGATCGAGGCAGCAGGTTTGAACTGAGTCTACAGCTTAAGTTACATGACAATGATGACACATACCGTGCGTGTGTCCTAGGTAAATTGCGTCGTGCTAAATTTTGTCAACCATCGATCTCGCATGGTGGACTTCATCATGGCAAGAACTGTGACCTAGTTCTTTGTTTACACAAAATTAATGGACTTTTAGTCACCAATGTTCAAGACTAAACTGTGTGCAATAGTAAAGTACAGCTGCAATAAATTTTGTTAGACACAGGTTTTCTGCAACTTTATTCTCTTCTGCAATAGATGGAAACGACTCGACGTCCCTATAATACGTTTATGCAATGTAAAGTGTTATTATTTAAACATTGAAAACCATCCAGGCTTTCCCGGGCAACTGAGGGCGCTGTTGCTGTGATGTCATCCATGGAAAACATGGCTCGGTGCATAGGTTTTCTGTTCAAATTTTAAACCTTGACCTCATAAATACTGAAAACATTTCAGAGAAAGAGTTGATTGCTTGCTTTTTGCTGTGTGCTTACACATCAATGAACCACAAAAGAAGACAAAACTTAGGCAAGCAAACTTTAAAAAATGCAGGAATGTTTGTGCTTAATTCAGTGTAACATTGGGGCGTTCTTCCAAGGATGACACGCCAGTTTGCTCATGAATTCAGAATAATCGAAAACAGAAAAACAAAAGGCAGCAAAATACCAATTAAAATATTGAAACGAACATTCGAAATGAGACACAAAGATGGATTTTGGAGGTTTGTATGCATGCATTGCAGCTACCCTTTAAGGATAGCTGTAATGGTACTTTTATTGGGTTGCTGCGTGTGTGACCATGATTATATGCACACGCAACTATTATGACATTGTGACTAATGTGGACGAACTCGTAATGGAGTAAATGGGCTGTTAGTGGGACACGCATCATGCATGAGGTGGCAGTGGTCGGGGTCTGGCTCCAAAAGGCTACCTTTGTATCACTGTTTAGGTTAACTGTCGATGTCAACCTTGATTTCTCGATTATTCAAAAACCCCTCCTCCTGTTTAGGGCTGCATTCCAGTAGTGTAACTATACGTAGGAGGTATGGATGCACCCCCCCCCCTGCGGAAGTCCATGCCCTCTTTGCCCCCTTTGAAATTTTGAAATACACATCCAATCCATGTCCAAGTCCCCTGTTAAAAATTGTGAGAACCCTCCAGTTACGTCACTTCTGTGTTCACTCGTTAGTGTTTTTACTCTCAATCCGGTTCGTATGTGTGTGACGTCATGTAGTTTAAATTACGTCAACTGCACATGGAGTTACGTGGAACAACGATACTGGAAGTTAACGCCCAACCTGAGTGTTCATCCAATCTCAAGAACAATCACCGTGCTTCCTTCCAGTTTATGAATTTCAGTGCAAACTATTGATTCTAATCTATGCATGATGGGGGAAGAGTTGAAAAATCCCTTTCGTAGAGAAGCGAAAATGCAGCTGGTAAAGGTTATGTTTCGCCATGGCGCTTATACCCTATGTGCGTTAGATATCTGTCATCATAGGCCAACAAAGTGCGATTTTGTCAGAGTGCGTATACAAAATGTACAGTGCACTTCTTGAGTACAGAGTCGCTCGCCTGACCGAAACGAATAGCTTGCAGCCTCTATTTACCGTCCGCATCCAGTGGCTTACCACGGGCATTTCACGATTGGTTTGGCGCCATAACGCCACATTATCATTGTCCAGCTGCCAGCCACTAGAAATTCAGTTCCGAACAGGTCTCCATAGCGTGACGTGCAAAATGAATGTCAGCAGGAACACACACATACGACGCTACCAAAATTGCCTGGCGTGAGTAGACGTCAGTGAGAACTCCTTAATTAAGGTAGCAATAACGGAAATGAATCGTATCTCTTGGAGTAGGTGATCAAGCAAGGACGATCCGCAATGCTGGTGGACGGAGCACACAAGGCAGTGGGCGTGAAAGAGGTATGATTTTAAACAATTAATTACCCGAATACTATAATATTTGGTTTTGCAAAATACTGTTGGGATTTTAAAGTTGCTGTGAGCTGAGGAGTACAGAACGACAATGGCGTGGCAAAAAAAACGTGAAGTTTGAACGGGGAGAATTCCATGCTGATCATGACGGTGCGCTATTTTTCAACATAATGTAACGGGTTTCTTTATTTCTAGTAAATTCTAACATCTGTTTAAAATTTTGTGCAAAGAATGCCTTTTATTTATACAGTTGTGCGACTAAGCTGAAACAGGAATTTTTTGAACAAAAATGTAACGAGTCATATTCGACATTATCCGACATTATTGAAAAGAAATGGTAACATGTACAAACCTATATGAACTATACCTTCGGCAGTAAAAATGTTGGAATAATAAAAATCATCAGATGCACATTGCGTCCTTGCGTAACCCCTAAGTCAAGTGGCTGTACTTCCATTTTGTAAGATTCATTTGCTATTATTTTTTCCTGCCAACTTTGAAAGCCAGACATTTTCCGTGTTGTACGTAATTTTGACACCGATAAGTTCGGCGGTCGATGCGTCAGCCGAGCGTGATAGCTTTCACCTCCATAATTGTTAATTTGATAATTTTTCTTCCAGCCCTGTACACTCACTTTTGCTTAAGGCCACGTCGACGTGGAAAGACTAAACAATGGAAAATGATATTGTAAGGCAATCCTGGAAACGATTGTGCGCGTGCGACGTATCAGCAATCGAACATCCGGATTACAGTTGGCAATAGGTCCTCTGTGATAGAGAATCCTTTAGGCTCTACCTTTTGGTCAACCCTTTGCTAGACTCTTGTTGCACCTTCAAGATCTGGTGTCAGTTACATCACAGGCAATTCAGAACATGTCTAGATTTTGTCTCTATACAGGGGGCACTTTAGAAGAAGGAATTTAATTTTGACAGCGAGTAATATAAATGAATAAGACGACGCGTAGTCATGCATAAATCGGACCGTCTGCTCACTTTACACAATGAGAACATCCCCATCGGATATCGCCTGTGCATTGTTTCAAGTATCGAAGAGAAACGAAGCAGTTCCCTTGGCAGTTCATCTCGTCTAGACCGCGGGATAGCGAGGTCGTTGCGAGGGGAATAATGGGCGAGGAATTAATTTTCCACCCTTTCATTCATCATGGGAGTTCTTAATAATTATTGTCTTTTGTTGGATATGGGCACGATAACTGTTGCATGGCAACGAGATGACAGATAATTATAATGGACATCTTAACCAGGGGCTGTTTGTCTTTCTCATGGCATAATTTTGACGGTGGTGACGCACTGCATCATTTACAGTCAATTAGGCTAAATATTTACGTTCAGCTCAAAAGCATTACATGTATCAACAAAATTTAATAGGGTTTACTGTGTTCAGAGCTCGTTTTAGATAGAAATTTGTGTGGAATTAATACTTGCGCTTCTAAACTTGTCGGTCGAGGTATATACACGGGCGTCGCTAGCCCTTTTAGCAGGGGGGCTAGCTCTCCTTTCCGGATGGGGGATGGGGTGTGGCAGAGTAGAACTTGAGTAGAACACTTATCATAGAAGCCATCAACGATGGAGGATATCTATATTCTGAAGCATTTTCACGAAAACGGGCAATCGTTATTTTCCCTTTTCCATAGATTCTGTTCCCTTACTTAAAAAAAAAAAATTCCCCACCCGCTCTTTTTTGCTGTCATCTCGCGACGCCGGTGATTAGGCATAGTCCCGTTCACTATGAGAGGCTTGTGTGTACATTCCTCGCACCCCTTTCCCTCATAATCTGCTGTTAAATAAGGAATAAAAAGGAGTTTTTCACGTTTTCTTCCAACATACTTCTTTTTACCGTCCTTCTGTCGATTTGATTCAGTCGAGGATTTGCATCTTTTCAAAGGAATTATTTCCGAAGATATATACCGGCACTTAACGTTCGTGCCTATGCGCCATGATTACAAACGTGTCGTTATCGTGCTTTGCTTTTACGGAAAGCACGAACCGGTTCGGTAACTGATCTGTGTATTCATCGCCAGTGTGCGCAAAGTTCCCGTCGGTGTCCATGGGAATTTTGTTTTAAATCTAATTTTCTCCTGTATGTGACTAATATACATGTGCCCACATAGGGCCCTGGCCTATTCACAGGCGGAGATATTTTATAAGCTAAATTCAGTGCGGTGCTGGGGAGTTTGACACGTCATTTCCAGTCATTCTAGCAACCATAATGCATCCAATTTGAATTGCGCAACGACATGCATTTTTTAAATATTTCAGGCCTTTTCCATTTTTAATTGCCGTACAGTCGACTGGGGCACGAGCTACCACGCTTGGTTTCAGATCTTGTCCTTTTAATATCTTTTCAAAAGTCACACAATCCCATCTCGCTTAAACAAACACCAGTTCCTTAAAAAGAAGTCTCCAGAGTGTTCTTTGCCGTGCCGCCCATGCAGATGCCTTGCCGATCAAATAACACCAGGACCAGTTTACTTAGCAGATTAGATTCGACAGCTTCCTTGGTTCAATGAGAAACAGTGATGGAAGTTTGCATTTTTGGAGACATTCAAAAGATCCATTATCATACGAGAAGTGAGGAAACCATTTTGACCCGTGACGACGAAACCTGTAACGGGACTCGCGTATTCAAGATGTATACGCGGGTGTATTTCGTGTGAACTTAGGCTCACTAGTCGTATATACTTAGCCTGTTCTTGCCTGAACTTGTATGCATACACACGTTCCCTGGTAAAGCAACCTCAAATAACCGAGAATCGCATGCAGTATAAACACAGAGATAGCAAGAGGCAGAACTAGTTTTTAAAAACGACAGCAGAAATCTCCATTCATCACACTGAAGGCCTTACACCCGGCTTAGACCGCACTGGAGAGCCATGCGCCGAACCAAATTATTAGGAGCGATTCGAGCCGATCCAATTAGTGAGTCTAGGCTCTGAAATATACACTTCAAATCAAGCACAGTGTTTTTAGCATTGTTTCAGGGACGTGGTGAAAAAATAATCATATCCTTGTGCTAACTCGCACGTACAACTTACATGTCTACGTACGACTTATATCGTAAATACTCGTACTTATCGTATATATTCTAACGTAAACATGTCTTGTATAAAGACTAATAAGTAGTACGTGCGAAATGTAATTCGTACGTACGAGATGTAAGTCGTACGTGCGAGATGTAAGTCGTACGTGCGAGATATGGGTTGAACGTAGAAAGATAAGTAGTACATAGGCCTACGCCATAAAACTCATACGTACTTAAGTCGTTTGTGCGAGTTACATTGCTATATTGCACGCTCGAGATATAGGTACAAGATATAAACCGTACGTACGAGTGAGTTGAAGGGGGAGAAAATGTTGTTCACCATAAATTTCATTAGTCATACTGCTTGGTAGCATGCCTACCCACTCGAACCGTTTACTCAGCAGCTGTGCGAAACTGGGCCGTAATACTAACACACTGGGTGGAATTCATCTCAACGTACGTGACACCACGCTCGCGGAACAGCTTAACTGTAATTTTGTAACGACATGACAAGCTTAAATTAATACAATCGCCGTTTCAAATTATCTCATTTCGCGGTATGCAGTGACTGATTGCCCACCAGTCTGGCTACAGACTTTATTTGCTGAGCATTTAAACTCTTGACGTTGTCTCCTACACGGTGATTAACGATATGAAAATGCTGTCCTTCCCTTTAACGCACCGCGGGGGTTGGAGAGTGCGTGCGCGTCAGTTCGTTGGGGCTAGCTTGCCATGCATCACACATGCAATTAACCGTACAGGTTTTAAAGTAAACTTGGGCCTTCGTTTCGTGGATGTGAAGAGCAATTATAAAATGCACCTGTCTATTGTGGGTAAGTAAAATTATTTTAAAGGATCTCTGCAATGCGATTTTAGTTCAACCCTTGAAAATGCACCCTGTGTTTCAACAATATTTAATTTTTGTTTGTTATTTTGAGAGAGTGTTTTGCTATCTCTTTGGCCTTTAAGGTATTGCGAGATTCATGAGCAAAACTGTGATGCAAGGGTGTTTAAGATGTTGCATCGATTTTTGCCTAAAAATTGCTTGATTTTTTATATTCTGCTGTCCTTAATTTCATTGTCTTTGGTGATACTTGTGTAAGTAGGCTATAAGCCAACAAGCAACATCTTCTCGTACATGCTTTCGCTAAGAAAAATGTTTGTTCATGATTTTAACGGAAACACCTGTAAAATGAAGTCAAAACCTCGTCCTTGAATGGTGTCACAGCAACAGCGCTATCATTTGTCCAGAAAAGCATGGATATTTTAACATTTCAATGGGTACACTTGACCCCAAAAAGACGTCCACGAGTTTTCATACATGGATGACTGTACAAAAGGTGCATCTGAGAAAGAATTTTGTTTGCTCTTTCAATTAACGCCGAGACCGATGTAGAGCGTGAACTTAAGTTTTAACATGCAATCTCATGTTTGACTTTTGGCAATCGATGAACAGTAATTTTCACATTTCATATTATGCCTTGGAAGTAAAGTCCGTCCGATGACTTTGTCTTTACCGTCAAGTTCTATGGACAGGATGCTTGCTATTAAAAACAACCGTGACAACAAACATCTTTCTTCTTTCTCTCTGAATTCTACATAAGAAACGCCTTTTCGTTAACTAGGTTGACCAAACGTGGTCTGCTGTTGAAAGTTTGATCCCGATAGCGACGTCAATTTCTGGGGAGCATTGGGGAAAGTGCTTTTTCCATAAAGCCGAACCTTACTTTTATTTGTTAAATTTTCCACCAGTATAATTATATTTCCAACTTATATACATTTTTCTTGTGATTTTTTGTCTTTGCTACCATTGTTGGGTTGTGGCAGAATCCGTAGCTCATACTGCACACAATACAACTTAAATGTATGGTTAAAAAATTCATACCACTGTGAGTTACTTGCAACAATCTTCCTCTTTGTGTTGGAAAACTGCCATCCCACAGCACCTCTCCGCCACTTCTGGCAGTAGAATTTTGTTCAGCGACAACCTACAGAAAAGTGCTATACTGAACGTTCACCCTAACACCTTTGATAGACGACTGATAACGCCATTGGTGACGTTTTCACGCCGAGAGTTTTTTTCTTTCTTTTTGGTGTGTGTGGGGGTGGTGTTTTGCCACTTTATTCGCCAACTGCACGCACAGGTTCATTTCTATTATAATGTACATCTTCATTCGAAGACCAAGAGTCAGCGTCATTTTCATATCCTTCCCGTCCTGGGAAGGGATGAGAACGCGACCCATGAGAACCAGGTGCGATACGTTTAATATTGCAGAATAGTCGGAGGATACACCCTGCACTTTCTCATGCTTTTATTGCCAGTCTTGAGAGGAGACTAACCTTTGCGCCTCGTGGAAGCTTCCCCTGCTGAAATTTCGGACTTTGCTCCCCTCAGATATTAGCAAAATAGAAAAAAACTGCTCTTAATAGAATAAGCTCTGAGACCAAAATAGCAGTTCTGCAGAAGTGCTTTACAAGGATTCTACCTATTTGTCAAGCCTGGTGGTGCCGTTGAAAAAAAGGGGGGGGGGTTCGCGGAAAAGGCCGGAGTAGGCCTAGGCGTATTTACAACTCTACTAGACCATCATCTTGATTATGCAATACCAAAGTTGTCTATTGTGTCTGTGCACAACCCACGGGCCGATAGACCTTTCTCGTGTTTACAAACATCGGCCGCCATTATGGGTGGCCAAGGTCTGCAGAACGTTTACCATTGGTTTGCAACAGTTCTTGCCTCGAAATACAAATTTTGCTTTTTGGGAGGCATAGAAGTTTTTACTGAATACTATTTAAACATAACTCATAGATACCTAAGATAGTTTTGCCATTCCTATCGGCCGAGAGCCCGTCACGATGAAAGCACGGCTTGCGGAGACACACACCATAACGTGGCGAGACGAGTGGTTGAAAAAAGTTGAAGTAAAATTTACGATTACTATCGTTGAAATTTTATACTTTTGACTTGTTTTGACTTCCTGGCTCACAAGGTTTATGTAAATAGGAATAAATATGGCTGGTCTTAAACGTTAAAGACCGCCACAGGAGAATGTATGCTCAAGTTGATGCCACTCGTCATTGGCTTATCGTTTTCTGCGTCACCTCACGTAGTACATCCCACGCGCGCGCCAATTTCCATACAAGGCGATTGAATACTTGCGCTCGGAACAAACCCTAAAATGGTTAGAGGGGTGTGTGAATAAAATAGAGTAAAAATGTTGGGGAAAAAAAGAATCATTTGAGATTTATGTAATACATGTTTTATAATTTTCTTTGACTTTCTGACCCAAAAGGTATCTATGAATGGAAATAGAATGTGTGCTTGACCTCTCTTTAAGGTCATTTTAAGACCGGGGAGAGTGCTCGAGCCTGCGGCTGTGGCTTTAATAGTCGCGTCCATTCTCCTGAGCCGGTCTTAAACGTTGGACCGATCATGCTCCTATTTTTTTATTCCCTTAATTTTGAATGAGACATTTTTACACATTGTAGATTATTCTTCAGGTTTGGATTCACGGCCAGTCATACAGTTTTTGCCAACTACCGGAAGGTAATACTGCGCTTGTGTTGCGTTGATGATATCCGATATCGTTTACGTCCATGAAAAGTAATTTTGGGTACTTCACCACATTTCGGGTACAATCTTCTTTTTTTTTAAGGAATGCCCCTTAGTTTCTCAGGAAAAAAACACGAACAGTGTTTTCCTCGCAACAGAGTACCCTATTTTCTCTCAACTTTTTGGAGAAGTTGGCGTAATAAACCTTTGAGAAAGTCTTAATTTCAAGAATTTTGGCAGCAAATGACAGTTTTGAATTCGTATTAAAAATTTGTTGCACAAACTTTCCTTTGAAGCACGTTCTTAATCGGTGGAAGTGGAAGAAAAGAAATTATAAAGATTATTTGCTATATATCATATTATCAGTCAAACGTTGAGGGAAAATTGTTAGAGGATTTCCCCCCTACATTGCAGACGCCTGAATGTCACCGGTATTCGTATATTGATTTACACCCCCTCTGGAGTTAATTAACAGCTGCCCAACGCTAAGCCCGTACACTGTCTTTTTCTTGGTCAAAGGTGAAACCAAAACGAAGACGCCAACGAGAAAGGCCCGTTAATGAGCCACTCATCAGACGAAAAATCAATGTTCATTAGCGGCAGAGGTAGTTTATGCGCCAACATTTGGGGGAAAGCGTTAAGGTTCTTGTTTGGAGGGGAACAAAATGCAGCACTTAGAAGCAAGGGCTACAAATTCAAATCGGTGATTTTTCTCCACATTGCTATTTTGTTGTGAGAGTCAGTGTTCTCCTTTCTGAAGGGATTTGAATGTCCCTTAACGCGAAAGACGTGGAAGAAAAATAAGTGACCGTTTTGTCCTGTTGGCTAAGCCCATAGACTAGACGTACACGAGACAGACTGTAATACTATAGTCATTATTCGCGCCACATGGACTTTGCAGCTTTTACAATGTGGAGTTGAATCGATTTGTGTTGATTTCATACGAATTCAGTTTCAAGAAGTACTTGATACCTATCACTTAAGACAAACCTGCTGCGATTACGAAAACAAATCAGTTGCATGAAATTCGAACTGGTCATTAGTTTCCATCTATCCGGTTTCCCTCAAAACATTTTCCCATTATATTTCGGGATTAATTTTCTGTTTGACAGCTGTCAAAGTCACTGTTGAAGTGTTTTGCGGCGGTCACAGCAATGGCAACGAGTAGCGTGATATAACTGGTGAAATGAAACCTGATCTGGTCATGAAAATTGACAGTGTGTCGTCACCATTGATTTCCATTAATCTTAACCGTCCAATGAGCAGGTTAGCGGGGCATTGCCGATGTTCGCTACGCATGGCCGGAACGTGCTTGACTTTCACAGTTGATTGCCCGAAGACGTTTCGAATATTCTAAGAAAGTGAACGTGTTCTCTCGGAAAACTGGAGAAATTATAACAGTCTTGCTCTTCGGTTAAGAACTGATTGCCTATTATGCAAGATAGAAATACAACACCACGACAAAAGGAGCTAAAAACCTTTACCTTGTTTTTGAAGTTATCCACTCACAAAATCCTTGAACCCACACCATTGGTTTTCAGGAGATCGGTGCACAGCACACACACACAGTATTCTCAACTTGCGGTGCTTGTTTCTGGCACGTCCTTATTGGTCCAAGAGGAATGTAACGCGCGCGTATTTGAAGCACCTGTGTGTCAGGTACGCGCGTGTTGCATTCCTTTTGCGTGTGGGCGTGGTATTCGCTATGCAAAGTGAAGTGTGCTGGATGATTCCACTGATCTCCAGTTAAAGTCAATGGAGATCAATGGGTGCTTCCTGGGGCCAATTTCATAGAGCTGTTTAAGCACAAAATTTGCTTAAATTGGCCCCAGGTTTGGGGCCAACTTAAACTTATGGAACTTAAACGAACAATAAACTTATGGAAAACTCGAAATTTAGAACGGTTTTATGCATATCAAAGTCAGTTTTCGAATAGAGGTGCCAACAAAGCCAATACGCCAAAACCTTGAATTCATAATAGTAGTAAAATGAGCGCTTCGTTTTGCTGAGTGTAAACAATGCCAATGCGTGGCATAATAGACATGGGCTGCAGATTTTCCGAGGATTTATAAAGACCCAAACTACAAAAACTGTGCTTAAAATGGCCAAAACGTCATTCACAAATGTTGTGCTTGCTCGCCTGCTGCATAGTGTACATTATTCGGAATTCGTTTTATCTTATTTCATTATGTTAATTCTGCAAACGCACAACAATTCAAAATATCTGCGCTCTTGTAACCCAAGGCTTTCATTTAGTTCATCGGGAGGTATCACCGCTCCAACACCAGTTAGATTTCCTGCGAATTGTACATTTACGGCGATTGGTCGGCTGCTTTCGTGCCAAATTGTGTCTTCAATATTGTACCTCAGATGTTAACATATTTGCAGCATTTCCAATTTCTGGCGAGTCAGCATAATAATTATGTGCCGTTGACAAAAATGCAAGTTTGGGGTAAATTAAAAGCAAAAGAAATCAACTGGATAATTTTGAACGTCGCAGTTCAGTGTCCCATTTCCCGCCATGCTTTTCAGTTGTTTATAATGAGTCGAAGTCGTTTCGGTCGCGGAGAATGAGCGCAACCTAATTTAAATTTTTTTTTTCCTTGCGGGACTGAATCCGCAAGGAGCAACAGTTCTCGGAGATAACGCGTACAAAAGTCGACCAGTACGACGGACAACGCTTCTTCGTTGGGTTGGGTAATCATTAAATCTGTGGAAATCATGCAGTTAAATGCATAAATCGTGCATTTGTAGAAGTTCCAGTTTTGAATTGGTCGCGCGCCTCTGGAAATGGAATGAATGCAGGTTAACGGTAAACCGCAGAGATATCAATTATTCATTCTTTCTTATACACAAGAATTGAGGAAACTAAAGCCTTCAGATATGATATAAAAGGCTCTTAAATTTTAAAAAGAGCTTTAATTTTCAAAAGAGATGTAAGAATACTTGTTCTTTTCCTTTTAAAACTAATTTGATTTTGTATGAGTGTTAAGTATTTTCCTTTCATTGTTGAAAATAAAGATAGAAATCGTGTGGGAGTTATTTGAATAAACATATTAATCTCGTATATTACAATTATAATATAATATTAATGGTCATTATAAATGAACATTGATTTAAATAACAAGCCAAATTTTATGTGTTCTGCCCTTGTAAACGAGAATGCGCCGTTTAGAATGAGCTTCGAGTTCCTTCTTGTTTGCCATATGGCGGTCGGTCAGCCGTGCTTCATCAATATTGCACCTGCAGAAATATAGTTCTCGAGGGGTCTACAGTGTATATGCAATCCGTTTTTCTGTTCGGAAAAACTCCTTCCGATCCACTTTCGATTTGTGAAATGAGGCTGACAATAAACGATATCGCCAGTGGGACCATTGTACGCTCAGTTGCCATGACGATGCGGTGGTCACAGTCGCCAGTGAAATCTAATGAACTGAACGACGATATATGGTATAACCATGGTGACTTTTTCACGTTCAATAAAAAGGGAATTAAAGGAAGTAAAGACTCGTGCTGTTCATATCAAGGCTCGCCAGCAGCATGACCGTCGATCTGTAGCAAAGTCCTGGTCATTACTGTTTGCAAATTTTCTGGCATGTTGGATTGTGCATTGGACGGCGAAGGTTGTCGACAATGATGCACTTTCATAGAGCCTATGTTTTTATCAATTTTTCTTTAGCATAACTGAAGCTGCCGATTTCTCTTCACCTTTCGCATCGACCTTGCCTCGAATAGGATGACTCCTCCAATTTATTACTGTTGGACCCCCTCTGTGTCGATTTCGCAGTCCTGCATCCTCTGCGAAATTGCATTTTGGCCGTTCAATTCTCGATTGCCCAAGGGCAGAGTGTGCCAATTATGTTAGGTTCATCTTCGTCGTCACGTCAGTCCCCGCCCACTTTCTGCCGTCAACGGTCGGACAAAATATCTGATAAATTCTGTGATCTTCTTATTCTGTGCACAACCGCACTGCCGATCCCGTACCCTGGATGAGCCAGGGCACGGGGTCGGTAATACTACCTCGAGAGTGTCGCCACGAGTCTTCGACCGGGCTATTTTTAAATATTTCTGACAAAAAGTTAATGAAGATTGATATCAAGATGAATTTCCGTTGTCCTCGAGGATCATATCAGCAGTTGATGAAATTTCAGAAGAGCAAGGTGGCTGTTCAACCACAAAGTTCATTGCTGTTAGTTTGACAATTTGCTCCGCTGACCGTTTTCAGTTTGGCAGGTGTCCCCAAAGGAAGCATGGGGTGACATTCTGCTTCCGGTAAATAAGGTGCTAATTTACCTAATTTGCATCTAGCAAGCACACGTTTTTGTTTACACGTACCCTGAATAAACAAAGATCCCGCAACGGCTGAGTCAACGCCGTGAGCCATTTGTTACCTTGGTGTACCACCAACTATTAGTATTATGCACGACAAAATTGTTTCATTTCCTGTATAACGACCGAATGAAAATACCCATGTTATCAGAAAAAGGGAGCATAGATCACAGGATGTCTGTCTGAATTAAGGTAGGGGCTCATTTGCGTTATTGGAAACAAGATATTCTATTAGCTTAGGATCCGCACGGAATGTCCGAACTTTCAACCACGTTGTTATTTTTTTCTGGACTAATTTGCTGAGATGCGTGTTTTTCCAGTGACTTGTCAGCTTTCACTCCTGCAAAATGCCTGAACGTGACTCGAGAGAGTAAAAGGGGCTTCTCCTTGCCAAGTGCGTCACTCATTTTGAAAACACGTACAGGACTGAACTGTACAGAAGAGCTTGGAGCAGAACTCACCTTGTCGGAGATGGTTATCTTGGGGCGGGGGGGGGGGAGACAGACCACTGACGAGACGGCAGGCGAGTGGCACGGACACGTACGTACGTGTACGCATGGCAGTTCGGTAGTTGATGTGTATACTGCATGACAGTGGCTTAGTGTGCTCGGATTAATAACCTTATTTTGTGGTTAGCCGTGTTACCATACGAGGGTAATAAGCCCTGCCAGTACTGTGGTCTTCGTGCGTAGCCTCGGACAGAAAGTCGCAGAGACTGCGTTAGACAAGCCTATAGTGTAACTGCGGAACAGCGCTACATCCACCATTCATTTTTTGCGTTCACATTCCTTTGAGATAACGCTGACTTTTCCTCCTTTCTCTGTTTACAGATGGAAAGAACGGATAGAAAACAGCTCATTCTGCCATCATCCCTCTTCTCTGAGATTTTTAAACGTATAAGTCGTGACTTGCGCAGAATCTGCTCGTATTCAGGCATGAAGGACTATGGACGGATTGGGAGTGCCTGTCTACAGAGGCTGGTTGTAATTGGCCATTGAAAGAAGCAGCTTTGAAATGACTACCGCCACGTAAGCCAGTCAAATTCCGTTAGCGACTTAAAGCGTAGCGACTTATGCGTGGATCATTAAGCGTTATAGAGATGGTTGTCAGGAACGTCCACTAACACTCTCTTTTAAAGTATGTAACTTTCCAATGGAAGACGGTTTGACCAAGACCTAAAAATGATATTCGTGTCAAGCTCAAAGAAGGACACAATGTGGAGACCATGAGTTCATTACTAATTAACATTACCACCACTCTGGTGAATCCCACTGCTGCCACCAATGACAGCATTATGGGTATGCCCATCACTGCCTCTACTACCAACACCTCCTCCTACGTGTATCCTGTCCCCTACGTCGTCGTCCTCTCGGTTGTTCTTTTGATAGAGATGCTGGCAGGTGTCTTGAGCAACTTAGCTGTTCTCTTCAGTTACCACGTCAACAAAAAGTTCATTCGATCTGTCAGTGATGTCTTCATCATCAACATGAATGTGGTGGACATTATCATCTGCTTAGTCTCCATTCCAGCCACCCTTGTGGCTGTCCTGTCCAACCCGAGCATCCCGCTGTTCTGTTTCTTCCACGAGGCCACAGTTTCCTTCGCCAGCGTGGCCTCTGCGGTCAACGTCGCCGTCATCTCCCTCGACCGCTACGACAAGATCTCCCACCCTCTTGTCAGGAAGTTCACCATGAGGAACGTCCGCTGGATCCTGCCTATCACCTGGCTCCTATCACTTTTAGGATTCTGTTCTCCACTTTTCGGAATAAATCTGGAAAAGTTCGACCGGGTTCAGAAGAGGTTCGAATCGGAGGGCCATCACTGTTTTTACTGGTTCTTCAGCTCCAGAGACAACCATTTCTACGAGTTGTACTACATCCCCATCTTTTTTGTTGCAACCTTTGTCATGATCTACGCGTATTACGGGATCATCCGAATCACACGCGTTAAGACGATCCACTCTGCCTTAGTCAAAGCAACGGTTAGCATGAAAGTAGACAATGACAGGAAGGTTGTTGCGGCCGCTATCAATAATAAAGACCCAGAGAAGCGAGTCTCTAGGACGACGACAATTATTATCTTGACTTTCATTACCTGCTGGGGACCTCATGCGCTAGTCAGCATCGTGATTGTAGCGAGGGGGTACGCTAGTTCTGGAGAGATAGCTTTAGACATGCTAGAGCGATGGTTGGTTGTTTTGGGCTACACCACTACGTTAATGCATCCAATCCTCTACGTCTTCATGAGACGGAATTTTCGGCGTGCCTTTTCCAACAGTTGGTTCGCGCGGTGCGCGGTCAGGCATCGGGTGGGAGCGGCACGGTCCGCCCCGAGCCAGGACGAGCCTGAGTGCCCGCGGGCCGTGCTGGGGACCATCGGAAAGAGACAGTCGGACAGGAACCTCGTGGTCAGCACACGGGTGGAGAAAAACTCCAACCTACCCCAGACTTCAACCAAAGCGACCGTACATGCTCACGTGGTCCGGGAAGAACACTTCCAACTCGCTTCGTCGTCAGGAATAAGGGAGAACATTGTATTGCTGGACAGTGATCACGTCGACATGAAGGAACCAATGACAACCCCCCATGCCGCTTACGTCATCAGCCCGCCGGCAATCGCAGTCAAAGACCCGACCTTCAAATGTAGCGATAGTGTCCCCATCAGCTCCTCAGTTGTGACAGAGAAGCATAAAAATGCACATTTACCAAACGTGGACTAATTTTCAGTGGGTCCACGCACTCAAATGCCGTAGGGAAATCTGACCATGCATGAAGCGATGTTAATTAGGTAAAATGTAATTGACGATAACGTTTTCATAAATTTATGATGCTGCCTGCAAAGCGCATGCATACCATATAGTGACGTTAAATTTGAGTTGTCTGCGACTCTTGAAATAAGCGAGTTACAGTTTCTCAGTGTGAGGAATTCATTTCTGGTACTGTGGCGATACTGAGCTCACGCGCGTTCGTAAACTACAGGCGCGTGTGCGTTTTGACAAGTTATCTGGTTCGTCAGTGACTTCGTCATAAAGGTAGACGCGCCACGATTTGCAGGCTCCCATGTAAACGACAATCAACGCATGTAACTCCATGTGCAGTGCACGTGTGCAGTGGGTGTGGTTTAAACTGAAGTGACGTCACACACTAACGAACTGGATTGGGCGAAAAACTACAGCTTATGTCCTTAAATTTGTTGTAATTACCCGTGTGGTAACCTTGTTTTAACTTGTTCTATCAAAATAACAAAACATCAGCGTACTATTGCGTTTTGAGCATTAAGGTGTGTGTTTTAGTTCTTTTTTCTTATTATGCAAAGGAGATATAATGTAAATTGAAACAGCATGTTCTGCGATTTGAAAAGTATGACTGATGCCGATTCCACATAAGGAATTGAAAATGCTGTAGATGGAAACATCGTTGATCACATCGAACAGTTATCTCATTTTGGGAGCACAACCAAGACCTTTATACCGTAATTCGCACAATGAATGAATTCCAGTCCTTTTTCAAATGACTGAGACGCCACAAGCAAACTTTAATTTCTATTTTTGGTGTGTATCAATTTGAGTGTTTTCCAAACGTGCAGTGCCGTTGAAACATTTACCGACGCGTTTGCACAGGTTCGCAACCACGCATCCGGACAAAACTGACGAGAAAAAGTAGGCCTCCTTTGATGAATATAAAGGTAGCCTGGATTTTTTATCCGGATAAAGACAAGGTCGGATTTCAAGACACGTATCTCCGTCTTGATCACGGCCTGCACAGAAATGCCTTCTGCTTGACATCGATTGTGTTTGGATTGCCCGTTGCCGTGGAAACTTGGCGTAATTTATTGGCTGAACGGGCACCATAAAAGGTACAACAAACAACTTGTGGATTGATGGAAGTACGTGCCTCGCAATTTCAACGATTTTTCCCCTTAGAATCCAAGGAGGGGCTGCAAGTTTCGGATATAATTTAATACGAAAATGATTAGTGGATTTTGATGAGTTAACAAATAGCAACACTAAGGACATGTCGACCAGACTTTATCTGTTGTGATAAATAATGATTTGATTCTGTAAATCCATACAAAATTGACTCGGTCTAATGGGCAGTCACAAAGTATAGAAGATGAACCAATAGATGTGTACAGTACAAGCAGACATCGGGAGTTAAGCGTACATGTAAATGATAAAATGTGCAGTTATTGGAATAGGTTAATCAGGTAAGAGATGGAATGCTCGAAAACATTAATTCTCGTCTGTCACCAAATGAAACTGGTCTGTGCATTGCATGAACGTGGCACTACCATTATCTGTGTTTTCTATACAACTTTTTAGTGACTCCCAAATAAATCGAGGAATGTGTCTACATGAAGAAAACCTTTGCATTGGGCCGGTGAGGCTTATGTCTATTCAGACATGCCCGCCCGTGTCTTGTCTAGTGTTTGTCCTTGCTTGGTACATGGCGCAGCTGTGCAGGGTTCTCTGAATTCGCATTAAAATTAATCTTTATAATTATGAATCTTTATGTGTATGCAAAAAGTGTACTCAACGTGTGACCTTTTGCATGAGCCAGAATTCAGTAGGCAAAGCAGCGAGTCCCATTCTTCCACGGTGAACATGGTCCAGAGTAATCTTAGAGTAAAATTTATATAGGGTCTAGTCTGTTTCTACGTCACAAACGTATTTTGATTACCAGTGGGGGTAAAACTCTGGCGGGCCATTTCTAAGAAAGCAAAATGGTAATCCACTTATTGTTGAAAAATATTACAAGGCCACATATCAAAGCATCAGATGAATAAAGAATACTACCAAGATGCAGCCCTCTTCAAATGTAACTGGGCAAAATGATGTACAGTTTGAGGTAGAATGCGACACTAAAGGTGATATTTCTGCAAACTTGGACCTCCTGATGGGCAATGGTGAGAGAGGTCGATACGTCGTTCGCGGACCGTGAACTGTTTGAATTTGCTTGTGGAGAGTCAACGCCAGACCACAAACAGCGTTTCAAATTATTCATTGCATGCAAATGTTATATCGCCTCTTTGATGAAAATATTGACATTCCTGTAAGCGTATATTGAGTGTCTCGCAAAGGGGAAACCTCTGGGAAATCGATGTGCACGAAATTGACAAGGTGCAGTGACTTGTTCTGAATGCACAGGTAAAAAACTGAACGGCCGTTACGTATAGGCAAAGCTTTCCAACATAAACGGCCAGGTGAATTTCTGCTATAATCACATTCTTATTGATTTTATAAATCACTTCGTTCCATAGCAAAGCATAAATGCAGGTGTTCTGAACAACTCAAATAGGCTCATTAAAAACATTAACATGTAGACTGTGAGGATAGCAGTCCTCATGCAGGAAGAAATTTCTCATTTTTGACACAGAGTTATAAGATTTGCCACCAAGGTTTCGCGCTCGAAATTTCATCTTCGAGAAGATGAGAAAACGCATCAGGTTATTACGTAGCTACGGGAAAGGTTACTTTCAACACAACTTTGTCCGGTCGCAAATTAAAACGACGTATGATAATGACACATCGAGTTTTAACGCGACTTGTTTGTGGGATCAGATCTGTGCAACGCTGTAAAAGCAAATCGCAACATCGATTATTATTAAGGTACATTGTAGGTACATGTACATTAGGGTTCTATAGTGTTGCAGCGTAAATTCAAATCTGAGTTCATAGACCCGTACCTACTTCGACAACAAATATAACTACCCATTTTCCTTCTAAACATCTTTTTCTTAGGTCTACATTATTTTGACGAGAACTGGCTGGGCATACTCGCGCGTGGCGCGTACTGTGAGGTGGCGAACCGTTCAGCCGGTACTTTTGCCGTTTCGGAATTAACAGTGATCTCCAAGACTGGATAGGAAACGGCGCCCTCCATCTTCAAAGTGTACACACACACACGTTTCATCGGTGAGGGTTTGAAACTTTGAAATGCAGTCGTCATACCAGACTGGCGCGCGCACGTCACATTATGCTTCGCACGGGGAAATTAGTCTCGCTGAGGAATTTGTGGCTGCAATTCTTATCCCTATTTTTAAAGGAAAACTGTTGAAAATAGTTTGGACTTGCGCAGCCGTTGGATGTCCGCTTTCAAGGAGATCAACAGGGAATTAAGATAAAAGGTTGGATCTACTGTAAGTGTATCTCTATGTATTTTGGGCGCAGACCAAGCTCTACACAACAGAAGCCGTAGTTTCGGCCCCAAGACATTATCCGCCCTGAGTTGAAGTGCACCCTCACCGGCGAAAGAATGACAGGCTGTTACGAAGTTTTCCTACTAGTTTCTTGCACGCGTTATTCGTGCACGCGAAGGCCATCTGGTTCGTAAGGTACTTCGTCACAAAGGCGGACGCGCCACGATTTGCAGGCTCTAATTGGACAATCGCTGAATTTGCGCGCTAACTTCCGGTTCCAGGGTTCCGGTTATCCTGGAATTCCATGTAAACGGCGATCAATGCATGTAACCCTATGTGCAGTGCAGTGGGCGTGGTTTGAACTGAATTGACGTCACACTTACGAACAGGATAAGAATATAATATCAAATCAGTGCTCTGAAATATGTTAAAAAATATACATTAAACATATTACATAAACATAATGCATTAAAATATACATTAAAAATATATTCGTTGCGCGTACTCAGCGTGTTCTGCGTCAAACGCGCATAAACTTGCGCGTGTATGTGGTTAGTTCGTACCATTGATCTCCAACTGGATTGGACATCGTGCATTGTTTGTGCACAAAATCGCGGCCGAACAATGGCGGCGGCTTCAGGAGGGTGGTGTGATGCTGTATGCTGTGCATTTCTGGTCAACATGACCTTTTTCTCATAGGATGATGGCTAAGTTGTTAAATGTAAATCTTTAAGTCATGTTGTGAATTCAACTTTTTAAGTTGATTAATAAGTGTCTGTTTGAAAACGGCAGGAAGTTAGTTTGGTCGCTCATTTCAAGCTGCGCTCACTTTGTTCTCACAGAAAAGATTCTCACATTTTCGTATCCGCATGTCGGTTTTCAATACAATTTACTCAATATATGAATGAATTTTATTTAGTAAAATTTTTCCTGAGAGTGTGAAAAATTACAATCATTTTATTGATGATTATTTCAGTGTTGGCTCATCGAAACCAGACGGAAAAATAAATGGAGAGTTAGGATATCATATTTACTGACAAAACCTATTGCATGTCCTGGCGGAATTCTCAAAGTTTTACACACTGAACAAATCACAATTGAACCGACCCAATGTGAAAATATTGCTAAAGTGAGACCGTAGACAATAGATGTAAAAAAGGAATTAAAAACAAACACACACTAAAACAGGTTAACATTGTCGCTTTCGAGTGGGTTAATTAATTATAAGAAAATGGTCAGTTATTTCCTGAAATGGTATTCTTGCATTTTCTGTTTATTTTTTGGCTTGATTTTGGGAGGGAGGCCGAGGGCTTAGCCATTATCCCATGAGAAAAAGGTTATGTTGACCAGAAATGCACAGTATACAGCATCACATTTTTTTATCCTCCTGAAGCGCCGCCATTGTTCGGCCCTGCATTTTGTGATGAGATCGATGGTGAGTACCCAAAACGCGCCCTCTTTTGTTCGGCTCGGAGAGGATACCGGTCACGTGATGGGCGCTCGATTAATAGGAATCATTAAAGTGCATAGGGCGTTTATGAATAATTGTTTAATATTTCTTTAGGTGTGAGTTGTGATAGGCGACACTTGCTAAATGAATTTAGATTAAGTTGTACTCTTTTCAAAGCTATTTCAAAAATATTTGCTTGAAAATGGTCACGCCCCGTACTACAAAGTACAAGATACAAGATGTAGAGCCTACCATACTGTTTCTAAAACACCCGGTTACAGTTAACTTACATTAGGCAATAAGAATCTTACACGAGCCTTATTAAGATCCCATTTGATGCTGTAATACCACCAACAAATTCTCTGTTAATGTGAATTTTTTTTACGATTCTATAACGAACTTTTACGTTGTCTTCATCTTCTCATATACGCACAGTATCGAAGGGCACTCTTTGATACAGAAAAAAAACTAAGTTTTGACTATCGGGGGCGCACTTCTTCATGACAGACTCGTACACGTGTGTGCCCCACGCAGTGCATGCTGTATGTGGACAGTGCTAGTGCAGTGCAAATTGCTTTGTGTTTTGTAGAAATCGAGGTTGGAAGTTCAGTTTGGGGTAATCACAGGTTTTTTTCTGGGTGGAAAGACATCAGAATCGCTAAGATGGCCAGACCATGGAAGGAGGAAAAGAGGCAGATCCGTGTTGTGACGTTGAATTGCTGGTAAGATCATGAACTCGTTGAAGTGGTCGGTCTGAGCTGCGCGATCTGTGTGATTTTGCATACGAATTCAACGTTGTATGGTCACTTCGTTTACCTACTTGAAGTTCCAGAACTGTACATTAGTACCATTGTAATCGTCATTTGATAAGCTTTCCAATGACACAAAATTTATTGGTTGATTCCTGAAAAATGCAAAAGGTGTTAGACTCCCTACATGATGAAGGGCAGACGTGCAGTCCATCCAAGTCCACTGTTCATACATTGGGCCTGCACAGTGTGCACGTGTATGCTGGTGACTGTTTCCTGAATGTTGCACCTTCCAGCAATAGCCATGGCCAAATCAGGGTACCAGTTCATGGTCAGATACACTCGGTTGATTCCAAAATACGTAAGAAATTATGCATGCACCTTTACTTAAATAAGCCCTACAAATAGAGACTAAGAAATATACTGCCTTTGTTTTGGAGAATGTTTCTGCCTGTCTCCCCCCCCCAAAAAAAGTGCTAAGTTCCTTATGCTCACTTCCAGGTGGAGGGTGTTAGTATTCAGGGCATTTCTAGCCGTTATTTTTCATTTCATTTCCAGACAATGCCCCCCCCCCAAAAAAAAAATGGTGAAAATTATTCTGCCTGGAATTTTTGCTGATGGTGACTGAGTTTAAAGCTCTATTGATACTGACTGCTTTTCAATAGGGGCTTGATGTATGTTAGCAGTCACCGTGAGAAACGAATTGGATGTCTTGGAGATGAGCTAGCTAAAGGATGCTATGATGTGGTTACATTACAAGAGGTGAGATATCAAAACCCTTTGGGACATATCATTTTGCCAAAACAACAAACCTGAAAAAGAGGCAAGATATCGCAATGAACTTTCTAAATATTGAAACACTACAAAATGACTCTCCAAAGTCATCGGAACAAACTCTGCACGATTTTTCCTCCGGCAATCTCAGATTTTGAAATGCTGTGACACCCTGCCACTGAGGGATATTTGCCTGATAGCAGGTCCTGCATGGCAGCCAAGTTCAAGTTCATTACACGATTTACTTCCAAGGACTTCTCAGACTTTTTGTGTTTGCCAGTCAGTCATCCTCTGGCAGTGACTCAGGGCAGGTGTGGTAGTTTAACCCTTTGAGCGTCTCTCTGTATGCCTCCAACACAAGCTGATTGGAAGTGCACTGTTTTCTAATTGTACAATTGAAAATTCATCGAGAATAAACTTTGTAAAGTAGTCTGGATAGTAGAAAAACATCTGTGTTGGTACGTAAAAACAGTCAGTGTGCCATCCAAATTTTAAAACTGTGCAGTTGTTTCTTGGCCTTGTGTCGCAGGTCTCAAATGTAACACTAAAAGTATAGCACTAAACAAAAACCAACAAACAAAATTAAGATCATAAGGAAACAAATAAATCAAGTAAATGAATCATTTCCATGAAAGTGGTGCTGATGAAATTACCAAAAGACACTTCTACATACTGTAACGGGTATACGGGACTTGACCTGCATTGGGACTAACAAATCCCTAAAATTAACCCACCAGGATCAACCTGGAGGAATCGGTGATGCTTTCTGAGCTACCTTTTTCACCCACAGCAGTGATGATGTCGCCACACACTTGTTAAGAGGACAGGTCTTCACGTGAAAGCCCGGTAGACTTCATGGATGGGAAAGCGGGAAGGGAGGGGTAGGATGCTTGGTGCACAACGCGAGGGGAAAAGTTGGAATTGAGCAGTTGGAACAATCTGTGTCTGTCCTAAAGTCTGATCCTAAACCTTTATTCTGAGGCGGAAACCCTAAGACAGACAATTCACAAGACTGTGGAGAAATATTTCTAGAAATCTCAATAATGCTTCTGATTTATTTACATCCAAAATCATCCTTCAAGTTCAGGGGATTCTTCTTTGTCAGGTGAGGTGAATTCCGCTTGCATACGCTCCTTTGTTTATTCTAAGCCTCAGGATTATTGCTGCGACTGCGCGTGTAGCCATTAAGACTGGTAGCCAGTCTACTGTCTGTACGTGGCCATGTTCACTACACGGCCATCAGTACAATTATTATAAACCTCAATTCTTCAGGCCTCTTCGTGTCTCTACTTGGCCCATTACTGCTTTTCGTCTGTTTCCCTATCATCATAACCCTTCTTTCTAGTTCGTCATCGTCTTCCTGCTTCTTCCTGGTGCCGGATCGCTTCTTCCCACAGGGCTGAACAGAGATGCAGGCTCACCTTTTATAGATTTTCGGCAGGGCTGAAAACTGCACGCGTATGTTGATAGGCTAAAAGTGCGCGCCGCAGGTATGCAAATGAAGTCACCCCACCGAAAGCGCTGAGTACATGAACATGCATTTGTTAACTTGTGTGTAAAATGTTAGGCACGCATATACAATGGGCAAATTCAATGACACTGAGCATGTAATACGAGTAATCTAAAAGAAACAACACATTAAATAGCACAAGAGTTAAAATGGACGGCTTCTACACATTATGATGGAATTATTCTGTAAACAGTTGGCATTCTTGGTACATGTAAGTTTGTGCGGCTGATAATGTTTGACTTGTCCACTGAAAAATCACTGAAATTACACGTTCCACTTCGTTCCTGTCAAACACACAGCAATGATTCCTGCCAACTTGGGATGAATAAAGAAAAGTGCATTTTTGTCACAATACTTTAGAGTGATTTATGTCTTATTCTGATTTTTTTGGCCCATAGATTTGGATGGAGAAAGATTACAAACAGATATGCGACAAGGCAAAAGATGTTCTGCCCTACCATCATTATTTCCATAGGTGAGGCAGTCACATTAGCGTATACATCAGCCATGTAAAGACTGTGAATACATACCTAAGACAGCAACCGAAAAACTCGTAAGAACTTTGCTGGATTACTGGTTTCTATATTGGCACATTGAGTAAATGACTTTAACTTGGACCTGACGTCTGTGACTGTTTCAAACTCCTGAGATACTTGGACAGGAGATTTTGAAGGCTTAAACAAAAACTTCATTAACTAAACTGAAGGATTTGGTTTATTTTCCAGCGGATTTCTCGGAAGTGGCATGTGCATCCTTTCCAAGTGGCCCATAGTAGACACACTGTTTCATGGCTACTCACTGAACAGCTATGCCTATCGCATTCTGGAAGGAGACTGGTTTGGGGGCAAAGGAGTCGGACTGTGCGTGATTCAAGTGGACGATTTCACCGTCAACGTCTACACGACCCATGTGAGTCTCTGAGACTCAAAAATGTGGTCCAATCAGGGCATTGAAAGTGAACCTACAGGCGGAGGGTTCTTGTCCATGATTAGGGTGTGATGCTAGCCTTAGGCCCTGAGTGAAAAATTGATAGGGGTACCAGGGAACCTGTGTCAGAGGGTATAGTTTGGCTGTTAAAGGCTAGCTGTCAACTATTCATGCGTCATTAACTTTTAGGGCAAAATAGCACCTGTCATCTGCCCAACTGGGGGGGGGGACTTGTTGAACCCTTGACCAACCCTCAACTTCACCCATGTTGAAAGTGAATCAAGCAACTACAATACATATCGTATTTTGTACCATATTTTGCAAGCTGGTCAACAATTATTTGCAAAAGATACTGTTATCATATTATAGCTTTGAAGTAACCATGACTGCGGGCATTATTGGATATTAAGTTAAAAATGCATGTGTGCCTTGTGTCGAAGAAAGTCTAAAAAGTCAATCAAAATAATGATTTGGAAAAGATGTAAAAAACCATAAAAGACTGTATGTCATATTTGTAAGAGTTATTGTAAAATCAATGGTTTCTATATGTAAAATGTAATTGTTTTCTTTTCCTCATTTAGAACACAGCGATGTACGCACCCTCCAATGTCTTTTCGGCAGATGAGCACTTTACTCATCGTCTCCTGCAAGGCTACGAGCTCAGCAAGTTTGTGCGATTTACGGGCACCAACAGTGACCTGAACGTGGTGACCGGCGACTTCAACACGGAGGATAACTCCTTGGGGTTGAAGGTCGCTAGGGTCAATGCAGACCTCCAAGATGCTTGGCTGGATCGTCCAAATCAGTGCAAGGTACGGCTGTGTTCAAATTATTCGGCTATGACTAATGATAACACACGTCTAAATTACATGTGGTTGTCATGGGTGCAAGTTTTTTTTTTGCACATCGCATAGTTAATATCAGTGTGTTACACTCAATGCAAAGGTCATAGGTTAAATAGATTAAACTTAATCAAGAAAGCCATTTGTAGGTGGAACTTTCGGCATACATGGACATACAACCTTGGCATTGTATGTATTCACAGAAGTCTGATCAGTTTTGTCAAGTCTGTCTGCCTCGAGCAGAAGCATCCCCTCATCAGTTTAACAGAGCCGGTTGGTTGAGAGTGTTAATTTACCTGGTAGCAACGCGACCATAACGCATGCATTTCATAGTCGTTATTGCACTGGCGAAGTGCAATTCTGACCAAAGGAGCCAGTGTTGCTAGGAAAATTGTGCCCCCTCTTGGTCCAGCTCAGGGCTCATTACGATGAGTTTGAATAAAGATATATGTGGTCGGGACTTTCAGTAAATTAATTCATGAGAGGGATCTGGTCACTGGCAATAAATTCTGTCCTTGCCTGATATGAAAAGTATGACAAGTTGTGGCTTTCAGTGTCGACCGGAGCTGGTAAAGATGTACTGTCTCCGGTCTGTTTTTAATAACTTTCTTGATTATTTTCGTTCAGTACAATCCACAGAATCACTTCCATGGAGGTTTCTTTTGGAATTCTTTCCTCTCTCAGGATGAGCCATGCTGTACAGTAGAAGCCCCCGATAATTGCTACACGTCGACGAAGACCAGATTCTATCCTCAGCACCCGGGCATGCGTATTGACTACATCTTGTACAATGCCAAGCCGAGATCATGTTGCGTGACCTGCCGGGACTGCAGACTGACCTTCAAGAAAATCCCAGGAACGGACATCAACTACTCGGACCATGACGGAGTCGAGGCACTCTTCGAACTTGAAAAGGGACGAGGTGAGTCCTCCTTTTTTAAAATTTTAGAGATTTTGCTGCAACTCAAAGGGTCGAGGCTATGAAGTTTCCCGAGACACACATTTGTAGCAACCTTAAACTCTTCTTTCCATGTCTGAAAACTGCTTGACATTTCTTTGGGGTTGAGAGTATTTAAAAATGCACTGTTTAAAACATTGAAAACTGTCAATGCTTTTCCAGACAACAGAGGGCGCTGTTGCCGTGACGTCATTCAGGGAAGACACAGTTCAGATTATCGGCTTTTGTGTTCCAGTTTTGAACCCCAAATTTGCTCATTCTTGCATATTGGGGGTATCCATTTCAATGCAATAGCGAATTTTCCCACTGAATGGCATCATTTGCTCATGAGCATGGAAATTTGCATCAGCTTAAAAACAAAAAGAAAGGCTTTGAAACATTTAATTTGAATAGGTTGACAGGATGACGTTATTACCACACAGCAAATTGTTGTTTTGCCCCAACAGATGACCAAGTTCTAGAACCTTCAGACGAGGAGGGCCGTCTTGGTGTCCTATTGGAAATGCTTCCATACCTCAGTGATTCCATCCAAAAGATCACACGGCAGCGCTTCTGCTACCTCCTGGTTTCCCTCCTATTTTTCCTCTTACTGGCATCTCTCTGGCTGAGTGGTGCATTCCACTGGCAGACCAGCGTTTACGCTCGTTGCGGGGCGCTCGTCGCGCTGTTGGCCCTTGTCGTGTTGGGGCTGGCAGCACTATGTATCGGTGTTTCCGTCAAGACGACGGAGTTGAACCAGTTGATTGGCAGGAAGAGGGAAATAACATTGAATGTGAGACGGTTAGAATCTCAGCTTAAAAACAAGTAAGGAAATGGCGTTACACAAGCCACTGGGCCTATTGACGAAAGTCAGCCCTGTCTCCGACTGTAGCTCTCTTTCCTGCTCTGAAATCACATGCAGTCCATTGGACCTAATGAAAAGTCTCTGGCTTTTACCTTGATGTACATGGTGATGCTCTATATCAAAGCAATGACTCATTTGGCTGGACTCCACATGTACAGTGGCAGGAACTGCAAAGTTAGGAATGGCCAAAACTGGGATATATCTTGAGTTAGTTTTAAGGAATGGGCCTTAGCGCAGTGCACTCAAGTCCTTGCTAAAATTTATCTGAACTTTGCTGACCACGTGTCTCCCTTCCACACATACACTCACACAAATAACACCTATAATTACAGATGAACCAAAGGTAAGTCAGGTCCATTAAAGTTTCATATTTAAGAAAAACTTGTTTTGCATTGTGAAGGATTAAGAGTCAAGCCCACTTTTTCAGTCGAGTCAAAGTTAATAATCATGTTTTTCAATTGCTTTTTCAATAAATAATTAGTATCTAATAATTGAGAATCTACACACAATTGGTTTTTGTTTGCTTTGCTGGGGCCGAAGCACTCAGTGATACAAGGGGAAGTCAGACAAGACAAAATCCTGACGTTTTTCATCAAAATGAAATATTTATTACTACTTTTTACAAACAAATGTATCTTTTCAAACAGGAATGACAATAACTTCAGCACAGGTTTACTACGTTTACCTGCAGAATATTGTTCAGATTTATCTTTTGTGCAAAAGTTACGAGTATGTTAAATGCAGTAGTGCATGGCACGCAATGTGCAGGTGTTTAATGCCACTTCAAACCGACGCCCCTACAAAGATGCCTTGTCAGCACAATCCACATCCAACCCAGTAGATATTTCTATGCATGCGTATGTATATTCTTCTTAAACCTGTGCATGGAATTACAGTATTTTGACGGGGCTTGATACTGAAGTAAACAGTCAAGAGAATGCAATAGTATCTTTATGGCTGCATTTTATCGGAACACATTTGAAGTGGAAAATAACTTGTTCAAAACAGGTCATTTTTGGGAATTGTGCATGTTTGAGACTGGAACAGTCATGTTTGTGAAATGAACATAACACTTCGTGCATGTCAAAAGTGGTAAAAATATGACCTTGCATTCTATGTTATATGTGAACTATATATGCCAATCTTTTAAGACAGCATTCCTTGTACAATGTTAGTTGAGCCTTCTTAACATTTTCACATGAAGGTGAAAATGGTAGTGTGCAATAAAGCACTTGCGAGTTAAATTTGAATAAAATCTGGTACACTGTGTTATCTGATTGCACAGAAACGTAACAATTTGAATTCCCCAGACTAAAGACACTGTTGCTATACCTCGTGCTTCGGGGAAAGCTTTTGCATTGCGACCACCATCTCTGGAATGGATTGGTTCCTTTGTGCCGTTCTTATCCATTGAGCACAGTGTATTGTTGCAAGGCGTCTCTTATGCAACTAAGCAAAAGCTTGCCCCGAATCACAAGGTATATCAACAGTCGTTATAGTATGGAGAATTCAAGTTGTTTTACATGTGAATTTAAAGAACTTTGTGTACCACATTTTACCCAAATTTAACTCGCAAATGGCTTATTGATCAAGGGCCAAATTTTTTAACTAACTTATTTAGGCAGAATGGGCTTAATGGCTCAGGTTTACAACTGCATGCTTTTTAGAATTGCTGCAATAAAGTGACATCAACGCCAGTGCACCAAAGTTTAATTTGTTTATAAGAGAGAATCAAATTGTTTGGGAGTTGCAAAAACCTAGCCTTTCAGTAATTGTCACAAATGTACTTATCTTCTTCTCCATGGGTCTTAAGGGTGTTCACACCTTGATTTTTTTCATGAACCCTCAAGGTGAACAACTGAATAGGTGTTCTTGCCTTGACTTTTCGATGGACCTTAAGGTGAACACCTGGATAGGTGTTCTTGCCTTGACCTTTC
This sequence comes from Acanthaster planci, assembly GCF_001949145.1. Next base: position 2,725,699 of record NW_019091360.1, read on the forward strand.
GATGGACCTCAAGGTGTACACCTTAATAGGTGTTCTTGCCTTGACTTTTCGATGGACTTCAAGGTGTATGCCCGAATAGGTGTTCTTGCCGGAACTTTTCTATAAATCTCAATGTGTACACCTGAATAGGTGTTCTCGCCTTGACTTTTCTATAAATCTCAATGTGTACACCTGAATAGGTGTTCTCGCCTTGACTTTTCTACAGATCTGAAGGTGTGCACCTGAATAGGCGTTCTCCCCCAGGCATCCTGTGTCTTGTGGGAGAGCAAGTCTCTGGTGTTTTTTTTTTTGGGGGGGGAGGTGTAACCTGCCCCAGGCTGCTGGCATACGCCTGTAATTAAAAACATTTTCGAGTGAACTGCCTGGATTCTTGGTATTTACATCCTGTCGATGATGTCATGGGCTTTGTCCTCCAATAAGATCTGCATGTTCTTGACGTCCCGACACCAATGTTGTAATTTATCTTGCATTGTGACGATCTGTGAAAATGGCAGAGAAACCCAAGGTTAAACCCTTCCACCCTGTGACAACAGAAGCATACATCACAAAATGTCAAGTCCTCTATTTGGCCTAAATAGACCGATGGTGCCCGCTAAGTCGCATGTATTGTGTATCAAACATCAACAAACAAGGTGTCCTCCATATTGAACTGTGTCGTAAGTATCATTTATCAAAAACTGAAGCAGATGCCATGGTCAGTGAAATACTACACAGACTATTGATGTGCTAGGTAGTACACCAATAATCAGTTTGAAATTTTGAAAACAACACTTAAAACACTTTGCTCTGGGTTTTGTTGATGTTTGATACCCACTATAGGTCACGTGACTTCGCGGGAGCACATGATCCATTGCGGGCTACTTGTTTTAACATTGTAAGCAAGGAAGTGTTTTCTAACAAACACTAGGTAACTACAATGAACAGTTTTCTTTGAGTCGGCTGAAAAGAAATGACAATCAGACGGCTCAGAATTGAAAGGTGGCACACCAGTAGTAGGCTACGTTTTTGGAGAACGATACTTTTCTTATCAATAACTTTGCATTTCTACAGTTGTGTCGGCATACCTGATGGAGATCGAGCACCCTTGGTTGTACCCATGTCATGTGAACTTTCTGCTCCACCTGGTCGATGGATCCTTTGACCAGACCCAGGGACAATGCCTTCATTACAAGAATCTCAACCTGTTGGGGCAGGACACTCAAAATAATGACTCCTCACATCCAGGAAGAGGCTCAGTTTATTACTGAATACCCTCAAAGACAAGGATTGCTTCTACTAGCCATAACGGATCCACTATTTCCTCAGTCATACATTCCCCATGGTCCTTGTCGAACCTCCATTTCTGATGCCTCCATGTTCAACATGGCACTGGTGGCTGTGGCTAAGACTATCCCTCATGGCCTACTAATGACATCAAAGCCACAGCCACAACATACTGATTTGGACATGTTTGCCCGATATCAATCAAAGGTGGCAAACCTGTGAGAAATTATCGTAGATGTAACAAAAAGCAACGGACCCCTGGAAGTGTGAAGAAATAGGACTCTCCAAAGATGTTAGAATATGCTGTCTTATTGTGAATATACTCCATCGGAATTCTCTGTAGTATACAATGAATCTTTTCCCTTTCAATGTGCGTAGTACTCAGTTTATGGTGCAAGCATTTTAATCCCCAAGGGTAAAAATTACTTTTGAAGGGTTAGAATTGGTTATCAAAGGGAAATTTGCCAAGTTGTGAATTAAGGCCCTACCTCATTCAACGGTAGCTTGGCCTCTTGGGCAATCTCTTCAAACGAGATGCTGCGATTGTCGGCAGGTCGTTTGAAGGTCATCTCCATCAGACACAAAAGGGAGATCTTCTGTCGTAACGGCAGCTCGTTGACTGCCAGGTCAGGCTGTATGGAGTGCAGAATGTGACAAAAAATGCACCATGATGCTCCAAGATCCTATCAAAAATCCAATAGTGGCTTTGGGAAACTAAGTACAACGGAGGGCAGAGCTGAATCACTTAGCTTTGTACAATTTACATGGGGCTTCAACCCTCTCAGCCTTGTGAAAATTTAATGATGACCCCCCTTAAGTGCATGAAATATTGTGTTGGCGGGATTGAGACTGACCTAAAAATGATGAATGTGCCACTGGTTTCTTTCAGAGTGGAGGATTTGGTAAGGATCCTAAAGACCAGGAAATGTAGGTTGAAGAATGTACAAACTTCACAACTTAACAATTAAAAAGTTTCCTGCTCAAGAACACAAATTCATTTCCTAGCTGAAGTCATAGCAACATTAGACAAAAGTTTCAAATGCACAAATCTGTGACAGTAAGTGCTGAAAGCATTGCTGGATTCATCAAGCCCGTATTCTGTATAGTTGATGAGTGTTTCAATAATCACAACTAAATACGATAATCTAAAACCCACCTGCTGCTTCCAGACGGCTGACGAAGACTCAAACTGATCCAGGTTGCCGCTGTTGAATGAATACAGCAAATCGACCAGCCACTTCTTGTTGGAGGCTGTTAGAGACTCCAGGATAGGGTGTGCAAGCTGCCAGGAACAAGAACAGTCGTCAAAGCTACCCGTATTCCAAACCTTCCAAGATTCTCCAAATAGTCACCAGGCGGATTTGAAAGATTTCTATGGGATTTAGGAAAGCAGACCCCCAGCCTCTACCACATTACACGGGAACTAACGTCCCTAGAGAGTTTGGACATAAAGAATGAACCGATGGTTTCCTGCATATTGGAGGATTTTGGCGCATTCAGGAATTTTCATGAAAAAAAATTAATCACAGGAAGTGTGGGTGATGATGTTGACTTTAACAGCTGTAAAAAGTGATTTCAATGCAGATGGTGTCACAGCTGCAAAGATTTTTTTTGTTTTTGCATTTCACTGATGGCCCAAATTTAGAATCTACATTTGAAGTTTTGCACAAAGCACATGACCTAGTCCCTCTGAGCACGTGGAAATGGCAGCAACATTTGGTAACCATCCAAACTAGACACTATCAGTTGAAGTCGGCATCACGCTCACCAGTTCTCCAAAGTTATAGATCCCTTCTCCGAGGAGAGCAGCGAGGGACAAGTTAAATGCTCGCTCCTTCCTTTCGTCCCCTGAAACAGAAAACCATACAGAACTCTTCACCTTTTGACATGCATGCTTCATATATATCTGCTCTGTTTAGGAATGCAAGAAAGCATGCTTTACATAGCAATGACATCCTTCAGTGGGAACTCGCTGTGTGCGGGCACAGTGTTTATGTTGAGTTCATCTGAACAATTTCTGTTGGAATGTGCAGTCTTTAATTGTAGACTGGGTACATGCGCGAACCTGGTAGAAGAACTTTTCCCACCAGGCTGTCTCTTCTTTGCCAGTGAGGGCGCCCTTCTAGCTAGAGTGGATTCACTACAAATGAAAAGCCTCAACAGAGACTTTGCATGGTAGCCATTGTGCGCAGAAGTTCCTTTGTTCCACAGGGAATCCTCCTTTGTACATACTCTATGGAGCATAAGCAATCGCCTGCAACGTGGCCACTGGCCACCATGCAAAGCCTCAAAATGTTAACTGTTGGTTTATTAGATTGGCTCTTTGACTTCACACTACCTCTCTGGGTGATTTTTGCAAAAGAAAACTGTCCTGAAACTGTCAAATCCACCACTGTGCAAGAATCAAGTTGTTCCTTCTTTTAAAGCTTTGAACTTCGAACAAGTAATGATCCCAAGTAAAGTATTAAAATATGGGCTCTACCTTCTTACATGGAAATCCTACAAAGTCTTAGGAAGTCTCTGGATGGATTTCGAAGGCTTTGGGAAGGTTCTACTCACCATCAATATCTTCCAGCTTGGTCACTCCTAGGAACCGGAGGGCATCTCGATAGTACTTGGCGTAGTCTCCCATGACCTTGTAGTAGTTACTAGACAGGTTATAGAAGCGGCCGTGAACCGTCGTGATCCCATCCAGGTTGTCTAACTTCTCCTGTGCCGCTTCGACCAAAACCTGTGTGCAGGGAACCAGACCAGTTTTTAAGCATCAAGACCTGGCAAGTGCTTAGTCAGAACCCACACGTAGCACTTTTTATCACAAGATTACTGGACAGCATTTAACACTGTTACCCATGATTGCCAGGTGTGATTCCAGGATCTACATGTACATAAACTCTAAGCAGTAACTCTAGAGAGTAGGTGATGCAACCAGGTAATCTGGTTTCAGACTTCAATATTGATGTTTATCACCTCTGCCCTAAAAGGCACACATGATACTCCTGGGCTGGATAAAGCAACCTTTTCCTAAGAATTCTCTCTGTAGTTACAATCAAACTCTCATATCAAGTCATTTATCACTATCACACCAATCAATATTGATAACTCCCATTTCAACAACTCTACTCATCAAAAGCAAACGCTATCCTCTTAACCCGTGGAGGTGGGGTGACGGTATGTAACAACGATACGAGTGCCAGACTAACCTTGGTTCCCTCAAGGTCATTGACCCCTAGTTTCATCATGGCCGAGCAGGTCATGCAGAGGATCACCGCCTCCTCGTTGCTCTTGACTTTTTCTTTGATCTTATCCAGGAAGGCAAGAGCATCTGGGTAATCTGACAAACACATACCAAGATTTCAGTCAACGCCTGTCAACGACGTCAGGCTTGGGATGGGTAAGATGGCATGGGATTTAAGTTAATGTTTTTTTGTCAAGGTAACGCAGGATACTAACTATCTACAAAATGGTAGTTACTGGAAGTGGGGAAGAGTTCCATATCTGGCCAATATTTAGCTTCCTTAATATAACTTGAAAACTACGAAAAGGTGTCTACCCAATGAGGATTGACACTAATTCAGGAGTGACAAAATTCTAAGTTTTCTAGAAAAATATATAGACTTTTTCTCTCATGGCTGACAGACTTTGTGCTCGAGGTCTCAGGTGGTGGCTGAATACTCTCTTCACTTACTACTTTGGGATATGGTTTGATCAAGAATATTGTCAGTTTTAGTCTTTTGGGGTCTGGTTTGGCATGGACGAATGGCAGCTCTGTTCATGATTTTTACAGGCCTGGCAATTGACCGTCACTTTTGGTGATGAAATGCAGACAGTACAATAGTTACAGTCTTGAAATTGGTCAAAGATGTACGGCAAGAAACAATGTAAAATGTCCAATTGGACAACAAAGACAGCTCTGTACAGAGTGAAATCCCTCTATAAAGTGTGAGAAAAATCAACACATTACGAAACTGCATAACTAAGGATCACATCCAATATCAACGGTCCACTAGAGAGAACTGAGAAATATAGGTCCTGGTATCATACAGGATTCTGAGTTACCTTTGATCTGTTTGACAATAATGATGGCCATCTCTGTCAAGGATAATGGATTGATCCGATGCTCAAAGTCACTCAAGAAATTCTCATAGAGCTGAAGAGGGGAGACAGAAATTGTACCAGTGATCAATTGGTAGATGACAGGTAAGGGGGCTGTGCAGTACTCAACAAATGCAGGTGAGTATAAACCACAGCGTGCCCGATCTTCTGAAGGGTTCCCCCTTTCTAGTGTGAGTCCAGCACAAGACTTGTGGTTTCACTGCTGGGACAGTACCCCACAATTCAGCTGTCTTACCAATCCAACCACAATGACTGCTCAAGCTGGTCAGTTGGTTAAAACCAGAAAAGCGAGCAGGGGGATTTGTTTAGGGAGGCTTCACTAAATAGGTGATGAAACAGATTTTTGTTTCATAAATGAGGTCATTTTTCTATTGACGACTCTTCGTACATACCTGCAGTAAGCCATCTCCTTCAGCAAAGACTGGGTTCTTGATAAACTTGAGAAGTTTCAACGTTAACTGGTGCCACAGCCTTCAGAGAAAACAAATTCAATAAAAAGTTTAGATTTTTCTTAGTTTTAGATTTGTAAAGATTTTTTTTACTTGTACGTGTGGGTACAGAGGCCTACAAGTAAATTTCAAACATGTACTGCTTGAGTATTATTTTCAGAGCTTTTCATTGAAGTAGTGATGAAGATCTGTGAGGAAGCAAAGCTGTCGATAGGAAAGTGAACCTGAAAGCAATTGTAACAGTAACAGTAAGAGACGTGATGGATGTTACCCATTTTGCTGGGCAGGATTTGTTGATCTGCATGGATGATCACTGCTCTGTGGGTAAATCTTGTGTCATGATTTGTTGATCCATCGAATGCTGGTCAACTCATACACCGACTAACTCGTACGTAGACCAACTCGTACATAGACCAACTTGTACACCAACCAACTCGTTTACAATGTACCAAATTGTAGTATAAGTATCTAGCATGGAACATTACCCAAGCGAACGCAATAACCTATAACATAACATAACTCCGGAAAGGCATCTGCATTACATGCCAGGAATAAAAAGCACCCTTTTTTTGCGGAAAATGTCTTTGATGCAATTATACTATAATAATAACAAGCACTTGTAAAGCGCCCTCTATCTAGCAAACTATTCCGAGGTACTGTATTATCATTACCCCTGCACATTGGGCTCCCACATCATCTGAACATTCCTGAAACCATCTCAACTCCCTGGGGAGTATACTAGCCTGGTGTGACCATGTATCTCCATGGTGACTGTACTGGCGCATTTGCACTGAGTATTAAACTGGCCCTTGACTCCCATTTAATGGCTAGATGTTTCACGACGTTGGGTGACAGGCGATCCGTCCGATGCGCATGCTATTGTTCACTTACCAATTATAGGTGATTGCATAATACAGTGATTGTTGATGCTCCAGTGAGAAGTCCCAGAAAGTTGCTGCCCTGACAATATTGTCCATATATGTACGACCGTTAACCCTTAGAGGGCTGGGTAGAAATCCACCCGCCCCTGCAGATTTTCTTCTGATATCGCTGCAGTGCATTTTTTTTCGGGAGCTGAGCCCTTAGGAATATTTAGAGTAACTCTTTGCGGTAATTTTGACTCCAATTTTGTGAAGTCGGACATGCTGTTGTGGTGCAGCATGTATTTTTCTGAGACGGGTCAGCCAAAATACATGTATTCTCCGCTGTAGTGGTCAGTGGATGACAAACGTGTTGCTTGAACTTCAAATGACTGTAACAACAAAAGCATATTTCTGATAGAAATCAAACATTTGTATTGAACAATCATCGTATTTGTAATGATAAGGAATTGTTTATAAAGCATTTAAGTTTCGAAACAATCGAGCCTGGCACAACTGAGTTGGGGGGGGGGATGAAATCTGCAAACGAGTTGGTTGGCACACGGGTTAACCAAACCTCATATGAGTTGGTCGGTGTACGAGTTGGCACAAGCAGGAGTTGACCTGTTCCGGATCCTTCTGCCATCAGCCAATCAACCCAACTCATTTGTTTCTAATTCATGGTTCTGGAAGATTCTTTCGAAGAGAGACAGCAGGCCTAAAGATTATGATTTCGCATAGAACCGATTCACAGAGCAGTATATTCGAACAATGCTAAGCCTAAAGATGGAAAGAGTTCCACATATGGGTGCCAATTGACTTGCACAAGCTCTATGAGACTGGTCTGAAAGATTCCAGGTGTTTTTGAAATAAATGGCTTGGTATTTTCCCTCCTATCCTAAATTGAACTTTTCTGAACATGTTTGTACTTTCTGACGGCTAATAAGTCACTGTAGGGAATAATTACTGGCTCCATATACATTTACATGTATGGAACTCTCTCCTGAAAGACTTGTTCATTTTCTTGTTGGGAGTGATGCACTGCCGTTCCCCCACTCATGTGATGATCTTGTGCACGTGTACTATCAAACAAGATTAACATGATTTGATTGATTCTGGAGCTTTACAGTCACTTCGCCTCATTTCCACTTTGCTCCTTACCACATTCCCCTACCCCACTTCGTGCCATTTCCACTTGGACAAATCCTTGTTCGAGTGTGTTACAAGCCTCTTAAAATGTGAAGAGAGGGGTTCCCAAAATGGCATGGAGTTATAGAAAACCCTACGGTATTCACTTAATGTTGACTGCATGTATGTTTAATTGTCCATGGTGAATGGAATTGTATTGGGTTTATTTCTCATCCTCTTTATTCTAAATTGCTGAATAGATTCCTGAATGATTCACCCGGCTCATTACTACACAGGTACCTAGATGGGACGTTTTTAAGTCCCCGGAAGCCAACTTCAGAGAAAATGAAAGTCAATAAAGCAGTTACATATTGATCAGAGTTTTCAACTGCTTTTCACATCCAGTTCAACAGTGGTCCACTGATAATAAGGTTAGATTAATGAATGAAACAAAAATGAACGTTTCCCCAAGTCTCCTCCTCTTCTTGTCTTTGTTTGGTGTCCGGAAACTGGACTACATTGGGCAATGCTGACTCACACATCACGTTTGCGAAAAAGGTTTTGATAAGTAAACGCCTGTGTCAAATGAACTACAGACTTGAATACTTACTTTTTATTATACATGTCTTCCATTTCCACCCATTCTGCAGCGATTTCTGGGTTGCTTTTCTGCTGCTGCTCCGCCAAAAAGCCCGAAATGTCCTTCATTTTCGCCGATCGTACGTACACACATGCAAATAACGAAGTCCCAAACTCTTGGGGGCGCTATTTGCAATTAACAGTGATAAGGTTGCAGTCGTCATCAAATATGCGCCCACAGAATTAGAAAACAGTGCAAAATCAGACCGAAATAGCGCCGCCTGTTGACTCTGGTGAAGGGCTTGGCCTCCGTTTTTTTCCACTGGAAATTCAAGATTATGGCCAGAAGATCACTTTTCGTTTCAATTTTATGAGGGTTAGCCAGGAAAAAAAATTTTATTCGCCTTTCCCCGAAGATACCCCAAATATAGTGGCAAAACTATTCGCTCAGTTCTGAATGTAGCCGGGGCTTTTTGTGAAAGAAATACCCCAAACTGGAAAGTATCAGTCCCAAATTCGGTATTTATAGAAATATTTATACGATCCCTCCTGATTGTGGTATGTCTTATTATAAAAAAATACCCGTGGGATCACAAAATATTAATGAGCTCGCGCACGGAAATACAACCATTTGGTGGATCGAAATTCCAAATTCCATCCACCGACGACCCCAAAGTAGACCTCATTTCGGATAGAAATTATTGCATTTTATCTCAAAGAATGTAATTGGCTCATTTCTTGTTATGGATTTTAAATGCACAAAACAAAATGTGGAGCACCTTTTACTGATTTACTCAGTTTTTCAAATTTTTTTTCATAAAATCTAATTCATTAAACAGGAAATAAAGAATAAAACTTCATCAAACTTCTTACAAAATGTGTCACCTCTTTATTACTTTGCCATACACATTTAGAGGTAAAAACAAGCAAGCCATTTCACAGTTTGAGAAGTCAACTTGACACATTTTTAAAGGGAAAACACTTTCTACTTCAAATACATCTCTGTACACATTCTGTACCTAGCAAAATTAAGTCGAAAGCAGAACTTTTCTTTAAATGGTCAACCCAACATGCCATTAAAATGTTCAGAGGAAAACGACGAAGAATACACAACCTAGATTCCTTCTATGGATATTTTGTATATGCCTCATGTAAACCCATACATTTCAAATTTCAAGTAACAAAAACTCCAAGCAAAATGCTCCATTTATTTCCATCCTTTATTTGGACTCTAAATCATAATCTTCTATTCTTGAGAAGTACTACACATTCGTATATAATGCTAACCTAACAAAATTCTGTGTTAAACTTCTTCCTGCTTGGGGAGGTGGATTGCTCAACATTGTACAAAAGAATTTTTCTGCAAGCATTAATGAGGTTTGCCTTGTCGTCTGGTTGATTCCCAATTGAGATGGTTTACACACATTATATGGATTTGGACAGCATAATGCTTGCTGGAGGAGTCTTGATATAAATCAAATGTATATAGATTACAAAACAAGAATATGTGTGGCTCCTGCATTTTGATCACAGAATGGTAGATTTGCCTCAAGGTTGACATGTCATCCTCTACGTCCAAACATTAAACCCAATGTTCCTGGGCATGTTTGATAGAATCTTTCCCCAGTCCTTCAAAACCATTCCATGGTAGGATCTGGACAAGACAGAGTCTTTGCACTGGGTTTTTCAAACAGTAACAAGTCCTAAGTACAGTGAAAGTGGTTTGACCTCAACTTCCTCAACACAGCAAAATCCTCCAAAACCTCTTGTCTGATTTGGGAGAAACTGGCAGGTGCACATAGACGGCACAGAGAACACAGTGTAAATTAAATATCTCTTCATGGTGAAATCTTTAGAGGGACTTTGCTGTTATGACCGGCAGGTCATGAATTCCATCCTTGTTGACAACTTTCACCTGGAATGCCGGAAGGTTGATCAAAAACCGCTTTTGCACCTAAAAAAAGAACAGAAATTAAAAACAGTGAATTGTCAAATATAAAGCATGTGGTAAATATATTGCTTTCTGCATATATCTTGCAGATATGGCTAGGATTCAAAGGTTGAATAAACCACAATTATCAAACCTCTGCTAAACACTTCTTCAGGATATCAAGGGCCTCCTCTTGTTTCAGATCTGTGGACATGAACAAATGAGTCAAATCTTACTAAAAGTAATTTTTTTTGTAATGAAGTAAGCATATGGCAAGTACAAAAAAAAATTAGCTTTATTCAAGGAAATGTTACATTCCTGTGCTTATATCACACTTCACATTTGCCACAAAGAGAACCAAAATGCTAGAACGGTGTACGCCCCCTTTTCTGTTAGACTCTACTCCCTAATGATTATCACGGTCTGGTAGCCTACCTTTCCGATATAGCCTATCCATGATACTGAGTGTGAACATTGCACCGTAGCCGTGAGCTCCGTAGGGGACCTTGTTGAGTGATGCTAGGTAGTCCATGAAGTAAAGTGCAGGCCCTTCATTGTCATCGTAGCCTGCCAGAAGCATGTTGACTGCATAGGGGGTCTAGGTCACACATCATAGATATTAATGTACTGTATTTCTGTCTACATTTCTTATGTAGGCAATTATCCATCAATTAACCCTTACTCCTTGAATCATTTTTGCTGGAAATGTTGCTGTTACTTTACATCAAACTTGTTTCTCCAATACGTAACAGTACATACAAATACACCACTGAGTTCTGTTCTGGCAAAGATGGGATTTCTGAAAGGTTTTGGAAGACATGTATTCTAAACAAAGGGAATTTGGTCGTTTATAAAGTGAAACTTTTAAGGTTACTTTCATAAGTGTGTTATGACATCCAATGTAAGAAATGCCAGAGAATTTTGTACTTCTCTTGAATGCTTATCCCAAGGGTTTATGAACGGTGTGTAATGATTGACGAACATGGTTGTGAAGTAGTTACTTACTCTGCTGCGGAGGAAATCTGCCAGATTTTTCCTTGTGAAGTAAGCTGCTGCATGCGGAGAGAGTTCATATCCTATTGTGAAGGTGAATCAAGAGAATTTTGCATTTAGGTTTTCAGTGCAAACCAAAAATCAGCACAAAATGTAACAAAACCTAACGTACTGGTATTGCCACAACTTGAAAATTTGTTTCTATCTCACCATTTCTCATTCTGTAGAGTTGGATATTCTTCTGGATGTATTCTGCAAACTGCACAGTATCCCCAGTCTCTCCTGCGCACAGCATTAGCAGTTTATCGCTCATTTTGTACATCTTTTCTTGATCTGAAAATGAGACAAATTGGAACAAATCAAGACAATACCTTCACATACAATGTAACTGCAAATTCCAAATTATACAGTAACTATTGCATACATTGGAAAGAATTTTGCATCCTGGCTCTAGCTCAGCGGTAGTGTACAAACTCTATAGGGAGTCAAGAAAATTTTCTCGCCGTATTTTCTTATGTCTTTTTTTTTAGTATTTCTGCACTAACTGACCTTTATTGAGATCTTACATGATGAAAAAAATGGAGCAAGGATGCAACATTCATGACTTTCTTTCAAAAACAACCCTAAACTTCATGTTAATGACATGTGTGCCAGTCTGGATAACCAAAATACCACTGCAAGTGCTGTACTTGCTGGTTTCAATCAGCTGATCTGCTCGATAGGCCAACTGCTCGAGGCCTACACAGTCATGATGATGATTGGTCGATCAAGCATGTCAAGACTATGAAATTTCTATTTTTTAGCTCCCATTTAGGAAATGATCTTCAGCACTGTAGATTACAAGGGAGAGGCGATTGGTTGATGATGAAATTATTGACAAATCATGAAAAAGATTGACTAATCATGCAAATGTCGAGTAATCGTGCGAATCGGCCGATTGCGCGTGCCCCCTACATGACTAGTGTCGAAAATGCACGCATTGTCGTTCTCATCAGTGACATTGCTGGGAAAAAAGTAATTCAAAGCCTCTCGTTTCTCCTAATACGAATACTTACCATGCTTCAAAAGAAATACACTACGTCCAGCCGTCATGTCTGAGGCGACTAAGACAAAACCATCGCCCTGTATGCCTATCAAAAACTCCATTTTCCTAAGATCGGTTCTAAGTGGCCCGCGTAGTGTGGAGGACTGCACTAGATTAGACTAAAAACAGCACAATCACGACCACACGGCGCCCTCAACGGTGGAGAAAGTACGAGATGACATGAGCGCGCATTTCTCCAAGTTTTTAACAAAATGTGTCTTTCAGGCTCATTGAAGTAACGTTTCAGCTCAGAAAGTGAATTTCGGGGCAAGTTCTCTGATTTACAGATTCCACAGATTAAATAACATGAATGCCCAACGGTAAGTGCTTTTCCTTGTTGTATCTGGAAGTTTTAATGAAGAAAATAAAGAGGGAAAAATGAGAACAGAACGTCAGACGATATTTGACCAAAGCTCTATCCAGGAGGCTACTCCGTAGTTTGCACAGAACAAAGTGTGGCATTAACAATGTAAGTATGCCAGCGGCCACAACTGGCAGAAACTCACACGCTGAACCATAAATTAAGACTCTAACTCAAAGAAAAGCACAGAATTTTTGTTTACAGCGGTAATTCATCGTTCATCTTGGATATATTAAAAACTTTTTTGAATTAAAGGGGTCATATGGTACGCTACAGTCGACTCTGGTTATTACAAAGTTACCAGGGACCAAAGTTATTTTGTTAAAGCCAGGACTGTGTTCTTAGAGAAGTGAAAAAAACAAATAACAATATAAAAATTCAGGAAATTAGGATTTTCAAAATCTGTTATTTATAACAGATTTCAGTTTTAAAAGTGTTCAAGTTTGTATACGAGTGTCCACAATTTTTTTTTTAAATGGAACCAAACCCACCTTTCCATGCATCCATACAAGACTGCATTGCTTATTTACAAGCTTTACCAATGTAACATGTTGCAATTTTACCTTTTTTATAGAACATTTCGTACGACAACACTTGTCACTTTGTACTTCATGTACAGGAATGGCAGATGCGCCGAGCCTCAGTGGGAAAATAATGGTAAAGCACACGTCAAAAGACATGAAAGCTATGAGACATGGTAATTACTGTCTACTTTCACTTTCAGTTTATTTCACTTATTTCAAATCAAGGCTGACCAGTGTTTATGATTGGTTCTGGATTTGTCTCCTCACTGGCTACCACTCAACCATATATATACAGACAGTGGTCTAGTTCATAAAGTCAGATCAGACCAAAGATTGCAAAGAACCAGCCAATACACACTTCGAATACAGAGAGAAGATTACCAGTGAATCAAAGGGGTGAGATTTGTCAGCATTTGTTCTGATTTCCAGGTTTTTTTTTAAACCATCCCTTTTAAAATCTAGAAAACCATACGTTTACCACTGAGGTGTTTCTATATACGAAAGTTGATATAGGACGAAAGGGATGGGTATTTTAACAGGTGTTTTTTGGCAAACACAAATTAGACCCTACCCTGCTGGGGCCTTCAAACGTTCTGGGGATTATGTTGAAGATATTTCATTCCCTCCATTCTCACCCCTGAAATCAAATGTGTTACATTATATTTTTGTTTAGATTTTAAATGCCCCAAAGATTTTCATTTGACTTTGCTACACAAATATTACATATGTACAAGTTCTGACGACTTGTTTTCTCAGACTGAGGGTTCTCTAAAATTGTCAATTTCTAGAACATCAGTTTTTCACCAGACAGCAAGAATGAGCAATATTGTAGCAGTAAGTCTCTGTCAGTCACTAACTGTCTTCACTAAATTGATGACATTCTCAATCTAAACAACGTAACGCCATCTACCGGTATGATGGATTCCACATTTCCTTGTCTCGTTTGTCTCAAATCTATGAATACATATTAAAGAATTCAACGTTCAAAGCACTTGATCCAAAATATACCAAAGTGAACCACTAAAAATACACATCAGTCAACTGCAGAAAGGTAAACTAAACAAACATTTGGGCAAACTCTAAGTACAGACTAATACAAACCAGAGTACATAATTTCTGGACGGAAACTAAAGAGAACAAAATACAACAGGTACATTTGTATATAATATCCCAAATCACTATGGTGTAACATTAAAAAACGAGGCTGGTTTGAGAACGATTCTCTTTGGGCTAAAATATATGTATTATGGGACAGGGCTGAAGGCAAATACAGTGCCAAATATGACATACATGAACTGTAGGACTGCACTTGCTCCAAGTCACACAGGGTTTAACCTTTACAGTAACTGTCAAATTCATCCAAAAATATCTCAGGGTTTCTCCTTATAGTAACATGAGAATTTGGCTTCTGTAATTTCTACACACTAAGACGGAATGAATACAGTGCAAAACCTTCTAATCAACTCCTCTTCACTGTTAAGTATCACAGCCGTCTTTTTGGTTTCTAATACCAGTCTAGCGTAAAGCCATTTTTACTATTAACTTCCAAAATGTATTAAACAGTTAAAGTTCAACTACATGTACTTGTACATTTTAACCTTCACAGGTGTTTCACTATTTTCAACTTGAATGGCTGGACATGAAATTACTTTCTCCCAGAATAAATGCAGCAAGAACCGGCACAAAATAAGCCTGGAATCACATTGTTGTTACTGTTCACACAGACAAGATGTTAATTGAAATAAAATGAATAAAATTATCAAATCGAACTAAACTTAACAAATAAAATGACACTTCTGAAAAAAATCACTGGTCTTGTCTCCACATAAAGAGACTTCTCTGAATCAACTGAATAACTGTTACTTATGGCATGATACAAACATAACTTTACCGTTAAATTAGAAACTAGAAACAGTGTAAAATGTCACAAAGAAGACAAAAATGATTTTTCTCAAGTTACATGAACATGCAAACACCCATCCACACACACACAAATGCAATTAAGGGGAAAAAAAGATGTCGAAAACGTTCAAAGGGGACTTTTGACAAGCTACTCAGAGAATTACACCAGAAAATGCAGGAAGGAATGAAACATTAATATAATACATTGTAAAAGGGAGCGCTGCCATATCACTGACCAGTCTGCATCTACTATCACAACAGCTGCACTCAATGTGATAAGTCAGAAATGGGACGAAACAATCAGGTTTTTGAAAAGTGGTACCACCCTCAAAATAGACACAATTTACATTTCGAATGAGGTTACTGCCAAAAATGTATAAAACAAGTTTCCTTCTAACTAGTCATAGACATAGCATCATTACACAACAGTAAGGTGATTTTATGTACATGTACAGAAATTACCATTTCCCCCGTCTGTGAAACATAGTTTTTTAAAAGCTGGTAAGTGGTCTTTAAATGTTTCGTTCCAAAATGGCAATGTTTACATGTTTAGAACACAATCATATATTGTAAAGGTTTTTATTTCTTTCCAAAACATCTATGCTACTTCATACATGGCTTGAAAGGCAAATGCAGTCATTATTTAGGTCATCATTAATGCTGCTGTTTGATGTATCAGCAAAGGAAACTTCTTGACAGGTCCATACCCGATGCAAAATACAAGGAATAACCGAGAACCAGTCGTCAAAGTTTCAGTAAAAACCACATTTTCATCCAAGCAACAATCAATATAAATAGTGGCATTCACAACTCATCAATATTTACATCAAAGTTTATCCTTGGATGCACTTTATTCCACAAAAAAGTTTATTTTAATGAAAAAATTTCATTTAACTTTAATTTGTATTGGAAAAAATGTGCAAAAGGGGTTTCTTTCAAGGTGAATATTTTAGTTTTTTAATAGAACCCTTACACATACTAAACAGCAGATGATCACTTCAAATTCTGCAGTTGAGTTGACTATCCACTCTTAGCGCAACAAGAGAGGGCAGTGGTTTTTTGTGGTAGGCCTATTCACCGCATAAGTGCATGTTTATAATAGAGATCAATGGGTGCTTGACGTGCAGCACGCCGAGTACATTAACAAATTTTTTCCTTAATGTATGGTCCTTGCGTACACGCAGAATGCGTGCAAGAACCTACTTGGAAAACTTACTACCACCTTTCTTTCTTTTGCCGCTTGGGGGTGCACTTCAACATGGCATACCCAGATGATGGATGCATTGTGGAAGTGAGGATTAGCTATGGTTTTCAGAACAAAAAGGCCACTGCTTTCCAGCTGGCCAGGATGAGACTTGAAGGATAAAGAGAAGACCATGAAACATCTAACAGTTGGGTTGTAGCAATGACTGTTTAAAAAAACCTTGACTTTTGAGGACTTGTAATGGCCAACAAAGCTCAGGTTCTCTTCCAAAAGGCCATGATGAGAACTTGGCCCTTGCTCAAAAAGCGGAAATAAAAAAAAGAAAGTCCTGAATGATTAAACTTCTTAAAAATCCACCTTTTTGGCCCCATAAATGGAAATCTGGAGAAACTTGAAATCTGTCACCCCTGCATAACTTGGGATAACTGGGAGTTTGTTGGATTCGTCAACATGTACAGTAGGGCCACGTTTCAAGTCTTTAATACTTTCCAAAAGTAACCACAGTAAGTTTTTTAAATAAAAAAGTATTCGGTGTAAACACCTTTTTTTTGTCAGCATGCACAAAATGATGGCAACTTGTCAAACTAAGGCCCCCTTCTCCCCATACATCCACTGTACAATACTTTCCCCTCTCAGTATGTTTTACATATGTGCACATCTTTTCCTTAAATATACAGTTTATGTATAACTTAAATACTCACCTACTTACAAACTTTTGGGCACGCCAACAAATCTCCTTCCTAAGATTTCTTATTTACAGATATAAAATCGTAGGCACCGATTTTTTGGACACAAATCGCACACATTAGCAATTCGGTCTATCAAAATTTAAGCATAGAAAAATTTGAGCATGAAATTTGAAAGCTGATCACAACAATCTGCATCTTTCCTAACTTTGATGCTGATGTTCCCACATTCAAGAATCAAACTAAAACCGAATCTTAAATATGGTTTAAACTTGGACCAGTCATGCATATAAAGTACATCATGGTTTTGTCTTTAATACCCATATAACTGGGGTCACACGGCAGAAAGAATCTAGGAAGTTATTTTGCAGACCAGCGTGTTATTACAACTGAGTTCATGCATGTGAGGTTGGTAGCTTTGGCAATTTTAAGAGCTTTAGCAAAAAGTACAAAGGAATATTAATTTGGAGCTTCTTGTATGTTACAAGATGCTAATGTTACATTATTACACAGTGGAATGAAGCGAGGAGGAGGTGTGGATAAATGAGTAGGCAGTGCACAGAATCAAAACCAGTATAGAGAATAGGTTGTTGTACAAAGTGGGCAAATAGTGCTTAGAACAGTCAACAGTGTACAGCAGCGGGCAATAGTAAGTAGAATGAACAGCAAACAGTACACAGAAGGGGAAATGGAATATTGCTACACTAAAAATACACACAAAATCCTGTCCTCGCCCTAACAATTTCAAAGAGTGACACTCGGTTTCTGTAGAGTTACATTCTTTTAACAATATTGCCTCAGCTTGCATATGCTACGTCTCCCATCACATGCTGCAGTATTTGAACATGGCACTCTGCAACAGTTTCAGGGAATATCTGAAACTGGTACCCTTTGGCCAGAAACCATCTATCTTTTGGAGATGTAGTCTGTGCTTATACAGTCCTCATCTGTCTGTGAAAAACTCTGCCATGTTGCCGTGGCAACATGGTGCACCAAAGAAATCAATTTGATTATGGTGACCAGATGTGCCGACACACAAGTTTTCAGTTCTAATGGCAGTGCCACTGTCTGAATCTGTACCACTTAAATAACCTCTGTACAATAATTACCCCTTGCCTACCAAGTTGGGTTGTTGTCATGACGACCCTGCAGCGCCCTCTGGTGTTGAGGCTGCGCTAACCTTTTTCTCATCCTCTTTGTCCTCTGAGTTGTTGGCCAAGTCAAGCCCACTATCAGGTGACAATTTTAGATCGTCAAAATTCTGTTCGGTTGGGAAAATAAACTTTTATCAAATCAGAAGCCTGGTGGAGATCACGAGGTTAATCACATAATTCTTTAGTAATGAGAAGCTCCTCGATCTACTTTGAATGGCACCTGCTACAAAAAGGTCATAAATTAAGGATTTGTTTTTGAAAAATCAATGGAAAGTTCATGTCAAGATTTACCTCTAATTCTTGCATAACTTCGTCCATGAAGTCCGTAGGGTTGGCCTTGTAAGCTGCTGCTGATTTGATTGCTTCTCGGAAAAGCTGTGGAGTGAGAAGTATGGGAAACATTCCGTAACCAAAAGGCTGACGTGACAAAAAGTTGAAACTGACTTTTCAATACGACAGAGTAAAACAAGACACTGGGATATCAACTCCAGACATGCTATTAAAAATTGGAAGTTTGGGGTAAAAAGTAACGAGTCACTTCAAAACAACAGCAAAAAAGACATTCTAAACATTCAGTAATATAAGAAATGTTAATAAAGTTGGATAAATGTTCTTCTTTGTATTATTTCTAGAGGGATGTTGTGTACCTTGACAACATTTGTGCCATCAGCTGCGGAGACAAAGTAAAATGGTAAGTTGTACTTCTTGGCAAAGTTGAAGTTCTTCTGGGTAATGTTGTAGTCAACTATAAGAAATGAAAAAAAGACAAGAAATATTATTTTTATGGGACCCGTATGACTCCTTCCCAGGGTCTGATTTTATGAAACTGCTCCACAGGAAAATTTTGCTGTTGAAGTAAACACCGATCCAGAACCAGTCAAGGGCAGAATGAAAATTACAGACCCCAAACAGCTGTTGGCTGGAAATCTACTTCTTGCTGCGCAAAGATTTTCCCACGCTAAGCAAATATGCACTTTCAACTCCATGATCTTCTTGACTACTTGACCACTACAAAGGTTGATTGTCTCTAGCAGGCAGGTAGCACCTTCTTAGTTTCACGGCAACTAGAAGCACTTTTCCATTTCCATTTTGCAGATTATGCTTGTAAACACCCTTCACTCTCAATCCTTTCCGCGATGAATTAGACAAAAAAAGGACAATTTCTGTTCCCCACAAACGAAGGGTAAGGAGTTCTCAAGCTCATTTTTCCCGTTTTCTAGTCAATCCAAACCTTTGGATGTAAAACATGAGGCAGCAATACAACTGATTCTCATCAAATGCAGATTTCTTCTTTTTCTGCTTTATTTTTGTCTTAACATATGTAATCAACCTGCTTCTATTTGTACTCACCGTCTATCTTGTTAGCTGCTAGTAGACACGGTATCTTAGGTCTGTAATTCCTCAGCTCCTTATACCACTGGGGTAAATTCTTGTATGTTACTTTCCTTGTGACATCAAACACCTTCAAAAACAAAGAAATCCAAACATTTTCAGTTGATTTACATGTAGCAGTTGGCATGTTTCATGAGCTCTCCTGCCACTATGTACCATGGGCATAATACACAATTCCTGCGAAAAAAAGTTGCCTGATTTGAGTGCAAAACTGCAGCATATGTGATCTGTCACCAGAAAATGAGCTGAAAGTCAGATTTTTTTTCAAAAAATTGGGATATTGGCATATTTGAATTCAGCAAAAAGAGAGCTTTCCAATGGTACATGTATGTCTACGGAACAGTTACACTAAAAGTACGAGATAACAATGTGACATTATTCTGGCGGCTTTGCGTCTTTGTTCCTGACACAGTTTCAACATTTCTGACATGGCACGAATAATGCTATCGTCAAAATTGCTGAGAAAATGACACTTTTAAATATATGATACTGCAAAATATTTAGAATTAAATTGGAGTCAGCCTACTCTTTCCAAATATTACGAAACCCCCAAACTGACCTCCACTTCAATATGACCTCAAACCTTCAAATTAGAAGAGAGCTGAATGCGACTTAACGCTCATGTTATTGTGATGGGTCACATATAAAAAAAAAAAGTGCTCACGCAGAATGGACAAATGAATCATGCTAATACTGATGGCTACTACGTAAGCCATCGGCCTGAAATGTCAGACTCATGCTGTAAACTCTCCAGGGTGCCAATATGATTTCAGGATTCATGTTAAGATATGGTGAGCCTGATGAGCTGGGATGCTAACATATCGGCACCTCTGAATGATAGACATCATCAGATACTGTGCAGCTTATAAAGGCCTTGCATGATTATTATGCTCTCTGATTGTGGCAGTCCAATTTTCACCAGGCATGAGGCTGTGCAATGCCAACACTAGTCCTCATGTAGCAGACTTTGTGACCACGGAAATTACCATCATGCATAATGTATGGCTCAGGATATAATTACACAGGTAGTAGTAATGGACAATTAAGAGGGCCGGAATTGGTCACGGCACATTGAACATGTTCCCTCATAAAATTTTCAACTTGTCTTGTACAAAGCCGCTGGCTGGGCCTTAACTCATGTTTGACACGCTCGCCATTTTATGCCATTACTAGGACTGACGAGCTAGTGGGGATGGCTCCAAAGTAAGTGAAAAGTCATCCACTAGCCAGGAAGATATAAAACATGTAAGGTATTAGAAATGCCAACCTCACAGTGAACGTACCCCAAAATAGACTTACATGTATGATTAGTCTCACAAGTCATATAAGACACTACTCCTATCTAATTCACCCTACACAAGCTGGCACTGTGCAAGAATGTGATGGAAAAATTCCTACACTTGAAACTTTTAGAGGAATCGTGACTCTTGTACACTAATGGTCAGGCTGCAGTTTTCATTTCTAACCCTGCAAAACCTTAAACAAAAAATAAAAGAACAGGTGAATTTTGAAGGATATGGGAGCCATCTGCGTCAAAATGACCCCACTAGAGTGAAATAATTTTACCTGCACAAGATAAAAGGCAGTTTACATATTTCCACCAGCTGGGTACATGGTCTGATACATATTTATGATAGTTGAGACTAACCATTATGCATGCGTGAGCTTGGTGGTAGTAAGATGGATGCATACTGCTGAATCTCTCTTGGCCCGCAGTATCCCAGAAATCTGAAGAAAAAAATAAGGTGAAATGACCGATCAGAGAGAGAAATGTTTATCCAGCATATGAATTCTAAAAAATTCGTCATCTTCACACAAACCAGTTTTACTTGCTGTACTGGTACCTTGGAGAGAATTTTACTGTCTACAGATGTATAGACTTGAAAAAAAGGATGAAAATGGCTGTTTTTATAACATGAAATAAACATCCTTAATTTAAGGATAAACACAAATACCACATGACTTTTACGGAACTGGACAGTGTAGTTCCCAGAAACCAAGTCAAAAGTTCCAGAGCAACCAATTTCACAGAAATATACTTCTATCCAATTGTAAATACATGACATTTTTTGCCACAAACGGAAACACATGAATAACAAGATTCCCCAGTTAAGACGAGACCCTACCTACTGCCACTTCTTGACCTCCGACCTTGGTGTTGTATCTGAAGAGAGTAAGTGCATACGTGGAGAGCTGCTGCGGTTGACTGTGAGGAGGAGTTCAGGAATGATCAACTGAATAGATCCTTACCAATGTGTACACGCAAAGCGTGTACGCACCATACCTTGGCAGTTTTTACACCGAGTTACCAGTTAAAGTCCTCTAAAATCCTCCACAGAATAGGACAGGCCTATCTATAGCACTGTAATTCTTAAGCTACACTTTCAAGGAGCATCAAGTCCCGTGTGAAGTAATGATTGGGTTCTACTGCCCGTCATTTTGGAAATCCTTCTAACTCCCAGGTTTGCTTTGAAGGGTCTGGGAATATTCTGATGACCTGGACGAACAATACAACATGCACAAGAAAGATATCAGACTAGATTTAAGTGGATATATGTGATGAGTTGAGTCTTGTAGAGATTTAAAATGTAGAGATTTGAAGCGTAAGATGCCTACACATAATTTTTCCAGGAATTTTATTCTCAATCTTCCAAAGTGTAACACTGTGCGGCAGATAAATGGCACCATCGTACAAGAACCAAATTGGAGTATTGATTTCTGTGAAAGTAGCCTTCACAATCATGTTGTTCAAACCAGGCAATGCAAAATCTGCAGCTAGGGGAGAATGAAGCTTACCTGATACAAAAGAAGCATTGAATGAACATGAGAAATGACTTAGCCCCTCCATAAAAATTGCTTAAACCCTCTCCCCAACAGAAGAAAAATGTAAATACCAATTAGCCATTACAGCATGCCTGACATCAAGCAAGCCATTATCAGCAAAGTGATTGCTCAACCAACCAGCCACATCAAAGTAAGTGAGCCATTCACTCTGAGTCCACCCAACCATAGATCAGTCGAGTAGAAAAAAGTAAAAAACAAATTAAAAGGATACTATCCATCCATAAGAAACCTCTCCACCAACCTGCAATGATAAAGAGATATGGAAATAAGTTATAGTTCAGAGGGCGTGTAACATCAAAATATCCTTCGCCGGCTTTATATTCTGTATGCACAAATGCACTGTAATGTGTAAACAAACTGTATAAATGTATACATTATTAGTGTTAGAGTAAAACTTAAGGGGCCATTCAAAATTTCCAGTGTGTTTAAATTTTGATTTTGTTTTTGAAACAGTGGGCGGTTGGGTCAAGGAAAATACAATACAAATGAAAATCGAAATTCCTTTTTGATATTAAAAAAAACCAACAACAAAAAAAGATCTTTTGACTTTCCTGAACTCCGGAATGGTGACCGAACTGAACTTCATGATATGTACAACCATGGTACAGCATACGAACTGGGCACACATGTGCAGAGAGACATTCATGTATTTACTTTTAATGTGCAAGTATACATGGACATGTTCGTGCATGCAATTTCATGTAGTAAGCTGGACCGGGAGTTTTACAACTGGATGACAAAATCACCTTTTTTGTTTATCGAAAATGGGGTTAGGTAGATGGGTGGGTCAAAAAAAAATGGAAATTTAAAAACTTTGAAATTTTTGAATGGTCCTACATATGAGTCTTTCAGAATTGAACTGGCATTCGTGTTTCAATGAACATGCAAGATCCGCACATAGTTTCAATACAGTGTATTATTCTAGGGCTGAGTCATTTCAAATAATTCACTTTTCGGATATTTGACCCTTAATTCAATCAAATATCCAAATATTTGGTCGTACTGACTAGCAGGTTGTTGAACAATGTATACAAAATCAGTTGTGATAACGCACAAAATTGTACATTATAATCACTCAAGTCTAGGAGTACATGTATCTCCAGCCACAATTAAGTAAGATTTAAAAGAGGAACAATACTTCTTGCCTTGTTGAAAATTTCTATTCCTTTTGACTTCTTGAACTGGTAATTTACTTTTTAAATTGTTAGAAGATTTCTGTTGCTTTTCATTTGAATCTGCTTGAAACAAGCCTCCATAGCGGAAATTTTTTGATTTAAAACACAAGAAAATTTTCCCTTCCTTTTCGTGAATTTTGCATTTGAATATTCAAATTCAGAAAATAATATTCGAATATTCAATAATTGATCAAATATTTGGATCTTCGGCACAGCCCTATATTATTTGTACTGATTCTCCATGCAATCAAATAAAACATCGCTGCAGCTGAATTTATCTGCTTTGAAGAACCGGCCAATGCAGAATATTCTATTCAGCCCACTTCAAATGTCTTAACTGGTTGCTAGGCAACTGGCTGAAGATGGTTGAGTCAAGGCTGTCTCAATACAAGGAGTTCTTATTCTATTGCATTACAGCACTATGTCAATAGGTCTTTTTTTAACTGTGACATTTGGGTGACCTCAACATCAAACATTCACATCACACTGGCATTCTTGTTCAGGATTTACATGTCTCTGTAAAATGTTAACATGTTAAGTGTAGAGTTGCTCAGCCCACTCAAATTCAGAACACCTAAATGTAATACCGTCAACAATCAGATCGTTAGACTGTGTTGAGTCAGCATCTAGACTTGATTGAGGAAATCATATTATTCATCATTTAGATTAATTACATGTAAGTCCTAAAATGACTTACATGTAAATGTACAGTACCTGTACATCTTACACTAACATGACTAAATTCTAACTTTAAACAAAATAAAGAACCTGTGAAAAGCTGACACTGACTAATTTCTAACCCTACTTCTTTTGATTATTATGAGGATTGAAGAAACAAATTACAACATGTACATGTACCAAAACCTCTAATAAAAAACCAGCCAAGTGCTTTTCCCATCAGTGTTCATCCATATCACAAGGGGGAAATGATTTTTTTTCACATAGTTGCCACACCTGTTATACATGTAATAAAATTAAAATGAAGAATTACTTTGATCCCTTTCACAATGACAAAGCAGTAGACGCGACACATCAACTCTGGGAAGGATCACTGTGATCGATCATATTTTTTGGCGTGGCAACATCACCAGTTGCGAGATGCATGAATGATACATGGACACTTGTAACATATCATGTAATCAGTTCGCAACCAATAAAAATTCACTATCTATGACCGTGGTATAACAATTTTTATTGTACCACTATCATATCACCCTGTCCATTTGAATGGGAACACAGGCAGTCGCAACAAATCAGTAACACAAAATGGTGGATTGTAATTTTCCTCCATCTTGTCGAACCCGTGATGCTTTCAAATATTAAATTTTACTAATTTCAATTTTACTAATCTTACATGTACATGTACGTTAGTCTATTAAGTCAGAAAGCACATGTACAGTATAAACCATTGTGACATCATAGGGAGAAATGCACTACTACATGTATATTCTCACTTCACACTCTTTTCTTTGTCATGATCAGCTCCATGTATATGGATGTGTGCATGTAGGCTGCCATGTGCGAGTACTGATACTACACAATCTCACTTCTCTGTGCACCCATGTCAATGCATATCTACACGTACCGCACATGTGCTGTCCCTATGCAATGAGCTACACCGTACATGTACAGTTAGTTTCTTCTAATGCAATGTCTCGCTTTGGATCCCCCTCAACTTTCCTCACGCTCTCTGTCCAAGATTTAAAGCATTTTTTTTTATTCCGCAATCTTTCTCCAGGGTGTATTTTTTTATTCTGAGCTTTCTTGTGATAGGTGACACTGGTTTTATTTCAAAGTAAAATCCCTAAATTCTCACTGAAACAAAAGTAATTGACTTACTGCACCACCAAAGGATCAACAGATTCCATACAGTACATGTTCATGGAGTATATCTGAGTGTTACAAGAATTGGTGTTCTTAGTATTTTGACTGATTTTTGTTCTTAAATTAAGTTAACTTTGACTTCACTTCAATAAGTTTCAAAGTTTGACTAAAATCCTATATGGAATATTAATATTTTGAAGAACGCTGGACGTCAGTGAATGACAGGAATACAAGTCAGTTTGGTTGTACATGTAGTAAGTAAAGCGTACATCACCATAATTTGCACACAATGTTCATTTCATTTTACAGGGTCTCAGCTGTCTCCTACTTCTGCAATTCATTGCTCTTTAACTGGTAACAAATTTGTGTGTTTACTGGACTGGGGTTTTGTGATGTAATTTAAGGAAAAAATACTTTTATTTGCCACATCTTGACTTTCCCCTATTTCTCCTCTTCTTTTTTTCAACATAATTTTGAGTAACAGGAAGACACAAATTTTTGTTTTTTCAAACAAATTATCCCAAAGTAGTTATAACCCATAGGCCTAATGTAATTGAGCAATTGATTTGGGTAAGTACTCTTGACCTAAAGGAAACTTTTGTTCCATTATTTCTGCAAAAACAAGTTAAATATAAAAAAAGTTCCACATCTTAGCAAAGGATATCTTGAAATTCTGGCAAAATTTTAAAGGTGTACATGGTTTTCAGGCCCCAAAGTTTGACAACACTTTAAACAGTCCTGATTCCAGAGATAAGATTGACCAATGATAAAAATAGCTGAAAACAGCTCCAAAAAGACATAAAAAGATGAACTGTGAAAATCTCCCATGTTTTTGTACAAAGCCAGTGAGGAAAAAAAGCTGAAATCCAAAAAAAAGAAAGATGAAATCAGCTGAAAAGCTGAAAAATCTCATCCCTGTGATACTTGGCAGTAAGTTGACCGCATTTCAAACATGTCGTGGTCGAGTCAACTCTGACATGACTGATCATGAGCTAATAATAGTGATCGTTTATAAATGTTCTTGACAATAAAAACATTTGCATTTGGCCTAAATAGTAAAAGTTTACTTTGCTTTTTTTTCCTCAATAGGCCTAGGCCTGATGAACTTTTAATTTACACATCATAGCCTGCTGCAAAGAGGACGTTGATATGTTAAATCAGCATGACAAACATGTAGGCATGATCTACATACACACACACACACAAAAACTAAACATATCACACAAGAACTGACATTAAATCTTAAAATGCATACACAGACAGGACAAAGAAAAAGACCGTAAAAGGCTGCCTAAGAGAAAGACCAAAAAGTGAATTCAAACACTGTCGCTAAAAGGGTGTGTCTCTCCGTATCCTCCACAGCCATGACAGCACATAACACAAACAAAGATACATGTACATGACCCAGTACATGCAAATATACATGGGGTTAAAAGAGATAAAAAACAGTCACTGACAGTGCAACGGGATGGATTAAATACATGTATGGAGAATAATAAAAATGAATGTAAAATTAGGGTAGGAGCTCCAGTTCCTGACAAACCGAGATGGAATTGAATGTCTAAATAGGGCCTACATCAGTGTGAGCATACAAATGGTGAAATGTTTAACTGGAACTTGCATGTCTGATCGACGGTAAATTGTCAGTAGCCTACATGTACATATTTCATGCTCAGAGATACATGTACATGCCAAGAAAGTTAGATTTGCGATTACTTGTGAGCGTGAATAATTTGTAATTTTAGGGTAGGACTCAACGATAACTGCCGGCGCGTGCAGTGCTATCGTCCCCATGGAGCAAACCTGTGTGAGTTACCCTGCACTGGTCATGCTATTTAGCGTCAACAAGCGTCAACACATACAACAAGCGTCAACAACTTGAAAATGCCCTCTAAAGATTTAAAAGTGGTTTCATCATATTTTAGAGACTCTAAGACCTGCCACTGTGCAAGAGAAACATCAAATTCGCTTCCAGATTCACGCAGAAAAACGAAACTTTTTCGTGATGCATGGAGGCTGCCACTTTTCTTTACTCTACCGTCCACGAGAAAACTGGATGGCGGCCGGTCGGGCAACACGAGCAGGCCCGAATTTGTCGCTCAAATTTCCACACTCAAATATCATTTTCAATAATGCAATACATTGAATACGATATGTAGGAGCCTTACTAATGTTGTAAATATAAAACATTTGCATAAAAATGCTTGAATATTTTGTTGACGCTCCCTTGACGCTAAATAGCATGACGGTCATACTAATTACCGTCAACAAACCGTCACCACAGCATCAACACCCCCAAACATGTTCAAATCAAAAGAAGGGGTACTCGACCATAACATGTTTGCCAAAGGGATAGTTTGCCTGAACTTCAACAGGTTAGACTCAGGAAAATTATTGTTTTAATTTGGCCGAATCACCTCCTTTGAACAGCTCAGAAATCAGCTGCCATGTTGCCTCTGGGGCAACTGGGACCATACCACTGGAGGGTGGTGATATTATATGATAAACAAACAATGCTCTTTCCTTTAAAGTTACTACATTTGTATTTTTCTTAAGACTGAAGAATTGTCCCTTTTCTTATTTTGACAATAACTGTGTTAAATAAAATCTAAGATGTTGTGTCTGCTATATTGATTTTTACTGTCTTAAAAAGTATTTAATTTATAGTGCAGCATATCCACACCTAAATGGTACAGTCCAAGCTCCATATAAGGAGGCAAGATGGCGGTAAACAGCTACACTGCTAGAGTACATTTGTTTTTTCGTGTGAAAAAATCCATTTTGCAAATTGATTTGTGACCTCCAACTACTGGAAAATCTCTTTCAGCCCGAGTATTACCTTTCTACGCCACTTTTGTGAATTAGAATTGTATTTTCGGGAAGTTAACGCTGTGTTGACGTTACTATCGTGTGTTGACGGTAATTAGTAAGACCCTAGCATGACCCCCCCCCGCACTGCCACTGCACCGCATCCATGGCAGCACCGAGAGTTGACAGTTCGAGTTTAATATTTCATATTTCCAGGATGAACTGACACGGGTGATCACGAAATCACTCTTAAATGTACTTACTTTGATTTTCCAACAGCTGAATCCCCGAGACAGATGATTTTCACGGTGTTTTCACTCGTCTTTCCGCCCGCTTCGGGCAAGATAGCGTCGCTTGTGTTCGCCGCCATCTTGGAAAAACAAAATATGTGAGCGATGCATGCCGGGAGAATCTTAATTGGTAACCGCACAGAAATATTTGCAAATCGAGTGAAGCAAAAAGTACCAGCGAGTGATTGATTTCGCAAGATCTATGGAGAGCAAATAAAACAAAACTATCATTCCTCGGATTTTGTTTTGTGTGGTTTTTTACTCCGATTAGACAAATTAGGCAAATAAAGTGTGAGATAAAAAAAAAAGTGCTCCCAAGTATTTCATCCCAGGCAAATGCAACACTTTAGTTCCCTTTATTCGGTCAACATTATGGTTTGAGGGATTTTTGATTTTACTGAAGCCAATGTAGGTAGCTTGTAGTTATTTCTAGTGGTGTCCAACAGGGCTCCTTTCAGTTCTCTTGAGCTGTTTATTTTCTGTTTCCCTTGCTGTTTTGAGAAAATTTGGCTATTGGGACAGCACAAACTATATGAAAATACGCAATTTCACCAAAAATTGGAGCTGGGAATGATATTACATGTATTGGTGTCAGGTCAACTCGCCCCCTGACCGACTCGCTCCTTACCGACTCGCCCCTTTCCAACTCGCCCCCTCGTAAACTCGCCCCCTGACCGACTCGCCTCTTACCAACTCGCCTCCTGATCGACTCGCCCCATAGCCGACTCGCCCCCTGACCGACTCGCCCCTTAGGGGTGCACTGAACCAATTGGTCCTTTCATTTGATTTTCAATTTTTAGTAGGTTAACGAAAGTGAATTTTTTAATAATCCGCCCAAAACAAACCCACCCCCCAAAAGTGAATGTTGCCAAACGCTCCCAGCGGTCATTTTTCAAATGACATCCCTCACCTTCCTGGGGCTCTTCTGACTAATTTTCAATCCCATTTTTGTCTGCTTTGCCCCCAGATGGGTGCCCCTGAATCTACAGAGATGATCCTGGGCCATACTGGCACAATCCCACCATTTCTTGGCCCAAACAGACCCCTCTTTTTGAAACAATCTGAGGGGGGGGGGTACTTTTTGTGCGCCTCCGCCTGGCGGAGAATTTTCCTTGAATTGGGACAATGCACCCTTAGGAACGTCAAGCAAATATGGCTGGCCCAATATATTAAAAAAACCAATGGTTCTAACCAACGACGCGACACGAACGACTCACGGACGGTGATGGATATTTGGACATCACCACTAATCGATGTATTGTGTGATGTATAAAGTCATAGTGGTACATTGTACACTAATGTCAATTTTTAACGCCCCATTATTAATTTTTTTGTTTGCGTAATTTTTATTCCTTTTTTGGAATTGAATATCTTTGAGAGTGCTCTTAATTTGTTTACAAGTAACGGGCACCAGATGACATGACTGTTTTTCCATGACGTCATGACACCGACAGTGCATGCTGGGATGTAATTCAATATGGCCGAACAACAATGTGATCCTTGGTGACTGTACTCACCGAATAAATCAGTATTTAGTGTTAATTGTGAACTAATAATTGTATCCTCTAAAGTTATCGGAACCTGAAAGTGTATAGCGACCGTTACACCCTTTGTCATAAATCATGATGTCTCCTTAACACTTCCGTAGGTTTGCGTCGCCGGGCATTATGCCTAAAATGTACCATTTTTTTATCCGAAATAGTCCGCAAAGTTAATTGATATCGTAGAGTGTTGGTGTTGTGGCGCACAAAATCCCATAGACAATACACAGGAAACGCTGCGCAATGGACCATACACACGATAATACTAAATTAGTTTTACCAATATAAAAAAAATATTGTTATCCGCCAAATCCCACACAAAGGGAATATCCACCAAGCTTTAAACAAACGCAACTTTGAGTGCCCGCTGCAAACCCCAGAATCTATTTTTAAGGGCAGGAATCACCGATTCCATCGGACTGATTGTATTTTTTATTAAATGGTGAATGGACCGGCCATACGTGCTTGGCAAACTGGGGGGGGGNGGCATGTCGGTCGGGGGCGAGTTGGCTAGGGGGCGAGTCGGCTTGGGCGAGTTGGTAAGGGGCGAGCTGGTAAGGGGCGAGTCGGCCAGTGGGCGAGTTGACCTACAATCGAGCTGGCTCCGGGTAGGTGATGCAGGTCTTCCTACGACCGTCCCATTTCAACGTAGAGAGAAAAGTGTCTTTTCGATTTTCCACTTGGCCACTTTGGGCCACCCCGCCGTTGTCAAAGTTAAATCCAAATTTCTGTTGACAAAAAAAAAAGTTTTTTTTTCGAAAAGGGATGGTGCAACTTCAAAAAACCAGAAAATCTACCAGCAGAATATGAGAAAATGGGTTGTCCTCATTTAGTGTATCAAATAGCTACCGGAAATTTTTAGTTGTCCAATTTTCACGCGCTATGAAGACTTTTAAAAGTGAAATCCCAATATTTGCTGCCAGAAAATTGAGTTTTTGAAAATGCTTTACGCAAATTCCCAAACCCCGAAAATCTATTAACAGAAAATGAGAAAATGGGGTTGTCTACTTTTGGCGCTCCATAATTATTGTCCATCGATCCCCTGGCCCTAAGGTTGCACTCATTGATCTTCATTATATAATGGAGATCAATGGTTGCACTACATCAAATCACTGAATAGCGATCAGTGCACCAAATACGCGTCCATAGAAAACAGTGCAAAATCGGACCGAAAAGGCGCCGCCTGTTGACTCTCGTGAAGAGGTTGGCCTTCGTTTTTCACTGTAAATTCAAGATTATGTCCAGAAGATTACTTTTTGTTTCAATTTCATGGGGGTTAGCCAAGGATTTTTTTTAATTCGCCTTTGAACGAAGATACCCCCAACTTAGCAGTAAAACTAAGTGCTCATTTCTGAATGTAGCCGCCAGCCTCTATCCAAAACAGGTCCGCAATTTGGGGCTTTATGTGAAAGAAATATCCCGAACGGGAAACTATCAGTCCTAAATTCGGGTTTAATGGTAATATTTTTATGATGTTTCCTGATTATGGCCTGTCTTATTGTAAAAATCCCGTGGGATCTCAAAGTATTAGTGAGCTCGCGCGCATAACTGATACAAAAATTTGGTGGAATGCACCCCTAAAAGTTTTCAAGAAATCCTCCTCCATCATTATTTCCCATACGTGAACCATATTTTGAAAATTGGGGAGGGTTGAGGTGAAGTCCGTCTGCGTTCGAAGTTTTTTTTTGGGGGGGGCAACTTTTGGGACCGGCCGCCCCCAATTTATGTGATATGTGCGCACGAAATCCAAGTTCCACCGCCACTTGAACTGGATTATCTTTGGATGGAAGTATCTCCAACATTAATTGGTTAACCTACAGGGTACCAAAAATATAAAAGATAGAAAACATGGAAATGTCGAGATGATAGGGGAGCAGTTTTAACTTGGTATTTGTCTTCAACAACTAAGAACTTTCCCGATTTTTTTAAGCTTGGGGTATTCGTCACTTTTATGTTTGGCGGGTTTTGTACTGGTTTGCCCAAACACAAAGCTGTATGGCCCGGTGGTTCGCCACATGCTGCTTCACGCTCACTTTGCGCATTTTACCACGTGCACCTCGCACACAACCACTTCGTCAACAACACCAAGTCTTCCATTTGACGCGTTGCATATTACAGCTGCCACTTCGCCCATTTGCCTTGATTGCGTAAACCTCAGGGTGCAGTCCACTGATTCATATTGAAAACTCTAGAATCACCATTATTCGGGGCGCAATAACATGCAAGCTAACACCCCTGGGTTTACTCAAACAATATTTAAATGATTTTTGTTTTGTTTTAAGGGGGGTTAACTAATTGCATTTTTATTATTTATACAAACCACCCTCTGACAAGTGATAGATCCAAATTCTGCATGCTGCCATTTTTCATCGTTATCGTGTATGTACACGATAGTTGCAAGAATTTTGTTTATTATCGTGGCGTTAATTCGCTTCTGTACAATGGCACTTTTGTGTGTACTGTCCCAAACGTGTTGGGTTGGGCAATATGCTCATGAATTAGCCCACTTTATGGACATGAGGGGGGGGTGGGCGAAGTTGCGAATGAGTAAAGTCGCAAATGGCCGAGGTGAGAAGTGGGCGAAGTGGCCAATGGCCCATTCCACCAGGTCGCTGGATTTCTACATGAGAGCTTTGAATTCCGGCGGATTCTTTTCAATCAGAGGATCATAGAAACACTTTTCAATAAATGAGGAATTTTGGACTTGTGACTTCCAACTCGGGTGATTTCGTCTGCAACAACCTCCAACTTGCCTAGCGAGCTTATTTCGCAGAGAGGCAGGTGGCCACAGTCAGACCTGCAGATACAGCCTATATATAATTTGATTACTGTTTGGGGGTGATTTTGAAGGAAGGGTGAAAAAATACCTTCGCGTCTAACCCTTTCGAATTAAAAAAAAAAAACAACTGAATTGTGGCCACAATCTTGATTTTCCAATGAAACACGCGAGGCCAATCTTTTAAAAGGGGTCACTGGGAAGCACTATTTCTGCCAATTTTACACTACAGACGCGTATTTAGTGTCGTCTGGTGCTCGGAAAATGAGTGTCTGAATGTGATATTATTAGTTATCACACGAATGTGAGTGGAACACAGAAAAAGGTAGAGCGTCTGTGTCCCGTATACCACGAGGCCCGTGTTGTGCCACTACAGACGTACATTCTGTGATACCACCTCAGTGGATATCCCGGTGATCCATTTATCGATAAAGGCGCCACGTGACAGATTGCACTCTTTGAAGAAAAGTGAAAGGGAAACCCTTATATAACCATATTCGCCTGGAGCAGAAGTACCCCCTCATCGGTTAAAAAGTTAAAGAGCCGTACTACTTAACAGCATTTCACATTCCATTTTGAACCAGCGAAGTGGAGTTCCTACCAAAGGAGCATATCTTGTCGCGCCCTCTCTTGGTCCTGCTTTGTGCCTGTACTCAGAAAAGTATGACGCCATCCAGGTTCTCGTTAAGACTAGGGGGGGGGAAGCGGGTCGCTCTGTGGTATGAAAGGAGGTAAGGGAGAAAGGGCTTGCATAGAGGGAGCACAAAGGCACTTATTTACTATTTTCCTTAGACTATGCCAAAGATGGGAAATTAAATTTAAAATAGTGAGTATTTTAAACTGGCACGGTGTCAGTCCAAAAGTTATGACTGGCTAGGAACAACACGTGTACCTATGTAACTCCATGGAGAGCGGCTTCCACTACATCCTATAAACACATTGGGATGGTCCAGCCGTTCGATTCGGACTAATCCGGTTCGTACGTGTGACGTCACTTCAGTTTAAGCCACGCCCACTGCACATGCACTGCACATACAGTTACATGAACCGGAAGTTAACGCGAAACTCTAGCAATTGCCCAATGGGAGCCTGCAAATCGTGGTGCGTCCTTCTTTGTGACGAAGTCACTTACGAACCGGACTCAAAGCCAAAAAGTCCATCGTCATACGCGCTGAGATTGCGGCCCACTGACGTCACAATTCCAGACGCGCCAATTTCAGAACTTTTACCTAACAACTTGAAGGTCGTAGCAACCTTGTGTTTTGTCTGCGTTTGCTCTTCGTTGTGTGAACACGGACTCCTGTTTCGGTGCACTTTTTCGTGCTCAGTTACAGTCAATTCACGGAGATTTTATCCTGAGAGATATTTTCTTGAGTGAAATTATAAAGCGAATCAAAATGTTCAACTTTGCAGCAGCGTTTTCTGAGAGGATCAGGTAAGAAAACACTTTTTTAAGCTATAAGGAATAACATTCAGTTGAGGTTTCGCAATAGGCCTATGACTTAAATTAAATCAACCATTTCTTTATGAAAAATGGCTCGATTAAAATGTGAATGACTGTTCTATTTACAGTAATATCCCGGTACCTCTGGTCAACTCATTAGGACCATTTTGCTGGTAATTTCTGCTTCTCCATTTTAGATATTCTCGTAGCACCAAAGTGGTGCGTTTCGTGCCGGATGATGATGGGGGAAGTTCCCCGGAGCCAGCACACGGAGGCGGCGGTGAGATCCCAAGGTGCCGAGATGGCAACTCGCCTGCCTCCCTGGATGATGACTACGGTCTGACTTCAGCCAGGTGGATCCAATCCAGAGGTGATACCGGGGTGAGATCGACAATCACAGGCCAGACTTCTGGCCAAGCCCCACTACAGGTATCACAAGGCCGAGTCAGTGGTGATTCTGCCCAAGATCAGCAGAATCCCAATAAACCACAGGAGGGACTCCCTTTAAAGTGAGTTGATGATTTTATTTTCCTTACTTTTCTCATTTTTTAGAAGCTAAATGCTATTATTTATTAGCATTAGTATTATTTTTGTTTATTTGCCATTATTACAACGAACAAGTGCGTTACAAAACATGAATGGAAATAAAAAGTGAACCTAATCACTCTTGCCCACAAGCATTCAATTCTAAAACAAAATAAAGCAAACTTGTTTTTTTTTATTTACCTTTGAATTTATTTCCATATTGCAAAGTATAATTGCTGAATTGTACTGGTCAATAAACGAATGATTATTGACAAAATAGAAGAGTACCAATTAAGAAAGGCACAGATGAGATTAAAAGGGGCAATATGGAAGTATATAAAGAAGACAAAGTCTTAAACAGAAATGCCTTATTAAGATAAAAAATTAGGCAAACAAAACTAACGAAATCATTCGGAAAAGATAAGAGATAAGATAAGACGATAAAGACAAAACAAACGAATCGACTGAAATGAACAGTTATGTTGGTTAGTAATTGAAAGAACGTGGCCATTTGGGTTGGATAAAAATTAATGCACGTCAATGGAAAATACCATGTCAAAATTGGTGGGATTTTTTCTTTTGTTAAACGAAACTAGTGAAAAAGCTAACAATAATTTTAAAAGGGACAAAGTTATTTTTAGAAGACAAAGTCGCAGCATAAATTGAAACCTGGTCTTAGAAATATATCTAATAACTGTAAGCATTTCTGCTAGTTACAATCTCGAGGATAGACGACTTCCTTTTGTCTCCACTAACCGTCCCTGCAGGAGTCTTCTACCCCATAAGAAGTTTTGGCGTTACCGACGCACCAAGGTCCGGCCGATGGTCGCCAGTGTCTCCCGGTCGGCACAGCGGCCCCATCTTGCTGCCGAAGACTCCGGAGATGGCATGCTACTGACATCGCTAGCAGCCCCGTCTTCTTCGGAGAGAAGCCAGCAAATTATTGCACTGAAATCTTGCCAAGCTACCACCGATATTGATCTCCGGAGTTCAGGGTCCCCACTTGCTGCAAAGGATAACCTATCCCCGACCATCAAACGCCGGCCAGATCTCCCCAGCAATTCAAAGTGAGTTAGTATAAGTTAACTGTTTTAAAACCATGTTTCAAGATTAAAAACAAGTCTTAGGATATTTTTAAATAAATCTATCAAAATAGTTAAAACCTGTTTTGAAATATCGAATGCTTATTCCGGACCCTTCCCACTGTTTTCTTGATATCACATACATTAATTCACTTTACAACAACAAACTTCAGCATCGCATTTGATAAAAAAAGACTTCAAAGAAAAATAGAAGTTCAATATTCAGTTAGATGTGAAAATAGATCCTTGATTCCCAGAAACTACAAAACTCTCTCACAGAGTGTTTTTATGACTTCAGCGCTTGGAAATTTTGGTCTTCTTCAATAGAAACCATAACTAATGAGCATGTTACATCAATTGCAACAGAAAATCTCTGTTGCTACAGAGAATCTCTCCCTCTTAAAAGTCCCATTATTAGGGCATTGCGTTTTTGCTCCATTTTTTTATCTCCAGATTTTCTATCCCATAAATCATTTCATCCTATACACAGGTATATTTAATTCGTATCCAACACCCCATATTTTATTTGCTTCCAGGTCCCAGCTGTCTTGGACAACGAGATTGCGGAATCTCTTTACATCTAGAAAACACCGCAGTGCCACCGCCGTTGTGCCCTTTCAGGCAGCCGGAGCATCGGCGGAATGGCGACCCGACGAACTCATGAACAAACCCAGCGCACCAGAGCCCAAGAGCGACAAGAGTGTAGCTCTGAAGACGAAGATTGATGAGAGGAGATTTGAAGCAGACGGTGAGATGAAAACCGTATAAACCTTGTTTAAGATTGGAAACTGCAGACATTTACTCAAGACGAGTTAATAAATTAGTTCACTTTTCAACGTTACACAGATTTGTGGCATTAGCACAAATTATCAATTTGTTTTATGACCCATATGTATCATCTCTGAGAACTTTAATCTGTGAAAAGGCTGATTATTAATAAATAGAGAAGCTGGAAATCCTATTAAGGTCCTTACCCTAAGATGACTGGGTTCCTATTTCGTTTTCTTCAACGTTTTTGACATAGGGGTATCTCGAGTGCCTCACCACTGGCAGACCAGTGCCAACGTGACGACCAGGGCAACTTTACTCGACACTGCCCCTATGCCGCTCCCAGGGGTACCCCAGTTTGACGGAGAGTGCCAGCACAGCTCACCCCCTGCTCCACGAATCTGCTCCACCTCACCGCGGGAGTCACCCTCTTCTTCGGAACACAGTGTCTCCTCCAAGCCGTCCATCCTAAGGCCTGCATCCCGGCTGTCTTGTCAGCAAGGCGCAGTGATGACGAGCGGAGATAGAGCATCCAAAGGAGGAGATTCAATCTTCAGCCCACCCAGTCCTCCGACAAGAGATGATCCACTTTCCTCTCCCTCTCTGCCATCTTTGCGGCAATCACGAGAAGCAGCAAGCGAGGAGGGAGATGGAGCACTTGGAGACAGAAGATCAATTTCCAAACAGCCGCACCCACCTTCTCCTAAGAGTAAAGTAACACCTTCTTCTCAGGGCTCACTGTCTTCCATTCAGAAGAAGCAAGAAGCTGTGGAGCAAGGTGGAAATGGCACACCAACTACACGCGGGGGTCTAATATCAAAGCCCGCACTGGTTAAGTCCAAAAGAACTCCAGGTTTCCAGGTAACTTGAAAGTTCCTGAACTCTGCTATTTCTGAATACATCTATTTATCAGTCCATTTCAGAACTAAACAGTCCTAGCTACAATGTATTTCTAATGGATCATGTCCTCCTTACTTTCAGGAACAGAAAGGAGTTCATGTCAGGAAACTTGAAAAGCACTATTACCAGACTATGTGGGCTAATACTGAACAGTCATTGAGCCAGCCACCACCGGTACAAAACATGACACCCAACGTCACCAACGGCGTCAAAATGAGAGAAAGGGCGTTAAAACGAGTGGAACAAGTCGCCGTAAGTTTTCAAGACAGTTTTAAAATCCATTCTAAACTACTTTGGAATAATGATTAACACACATTTCAGCTTCAAAGATAATCAGTTTGAAAATTGAAGACGGGATGTAACTATTGCATAGGCAAGTTAAACTTCAGTGTGAAATCACGTACAGAAAGATTTGTCTTGAAGTTTCTGGAAACACTTGTTTCTGATGTGAGAAAGTGCTTGGATGGCAACGTGTCCTTTGTCCATGATTAAATTAGGTCCATAAGTGGAAAGCTTATACAGATCAATTTAATTTAAAATTTGATCTCATGAATAATTTCCATGGCGATCAGATAGACCTGAGGAATGACATTGGGGATATGGATGGGGAACAAAAAGTAGGTATTTAGCTTTTTTTCACCGTTACACCTGTTTCATGTTCTTTTTGCAGCTGAAGATTGACGTCTCTTTCATCTACGCAAACCTCGAGGCTGCCAAGGTGACATCTCCGCAGTGCCGCTGGGTTGATGTCTTACAGCGCATCATCCAGCGTAGTCAGGAACTGCGCCAAATGAGGCTTGAAAAGAAGCAAGTGCCGTACACCAGTGAAGAAATCAGGGTAGGGAATAATCCATGGTGTAACACCTACGTAAATAGTAGTCTCGAATGGAATTTAAAGAAACACCATTGATGTAAAAAATGGTTGTTTGCTTTCTTCCTTAGGGTATCGAACTAAACGCTTACAGAGCGCGGGAGAAACTGTACTTGCTGAAGCAGATGATTACAGCTGCTAGTTTTGTCCAAGCGCAACCTGGGTAAGGAACAAATCCAATGGTTACTTTACACAGAATCCAGTAAAAAGCATATGAAAAAATTCACCCTTGATGTAATCCAAAATTGTCTGATTCTGTTTCACCTGATAGGGAAGAACGGAGACGATTTTTTCACCATATCTGCAATACGCCGCCCGATTTGAAAAGGTCACAGGCAACGCTGTCTGAGAAAACCACTACTCAGACATCGAATGAACCTTCTCGTGCTCCCCGGAAGTGTGCTCCTGGTCAAAATCAGGCTATCTTGGCCATCATCTCCAAGGAAACTGCCTCTAAGAATCCAAAGAGCAGAATTTTGGAAAGAAAAGGACCAGCTACGGAGATTGCTCCAAGTCGAGAACAGGGAACCGAGAGTCTCCAAATCTCTCCTCTCCAAATCTTCAAGAGGATGACTCATAAGAAGTTGAGGCGCTGCATCAAAGAAAAGACCATCAAAGCTCAGACGAGTGATTCGAATTCAAGACCTGCATCACCCCTTACTACGCCCAAATCTTGCAGTTCGGAGCAAAAAAAGAGCCTGCCACCGACAATGCTGAGGAAGAGCTCCCCTGGGGCATCATCTCAAATTCCGAGAAAGACTTCAAGTCCTAATAACACTCCATCTGGATTATCAACAAGGAAGTCCCCAAGCAAGACCATGAGTGTTGCCAGCATCTCCCCGTCAAAGACCACGCATCCTAAAATAGCACCATCGTGTCTGAAGAAGATCTTACCGGGCCATTTGCAGGGCCCCTACCCAACTGTTGACTCAGGTGACTTGGAATACGTCATGACCAGTTCTGGGAGCAAGGTGGTCTTAGGACGTGGCGATAACGGGGAGGTCTTACTGATGCGTCGCCATGGTGACGGTACACTCCTTGCTGTCAAGAAACTTTCCAATAATCGCTTCAGGATCACGGTGGACAAACACATGCTCCGAGAGGTTGCTGCTATGCAAGCCGTGTCCAGCTGTCCCTTCTTTCCGAAGCTTTTCGGCGTGGTCGACAACAGCTCCTTCGCTCAGGAATTCCTTGGGGACGAGAGCACCAACCTCGCCATGGATTTTGCCGCAGCACGGTTCAGCCACGGCCTGCTGACGGCACGCGAGTGGCTAAATGTCTGTCGGGACGTCACAGAGGGCTTGAAGGTGTTACACCGTACCGGATGGGTGCACAACGACCTGCACGTCGGCAATGCCATGCTGTGTAAGAGTCCACCGGGGTCAAAGATTGGATGGACGGCAAAGATTATTGACCTGGGGCTTGCCCACCCACTCCAAAATCTTCCCCCTGCCTACAACCTGACTCATGAAGAAAAGCAGTGTTACTACCAGATGTGCAAACAGGTAAAATAGATGTTCGTCCTCAGAAAATAGCTCATTTCTATCATTCTGTATGTCTATGTATGCCATGCTTAGTTCTTGTTTCCAATTTCTCAACATTTTTTAATCCAGTTATTGTTCTTGTCCTAATTTCTTTTATCCGGTTCTCTGCGAATTCCTTGGAAATCTCCCAAACTTTCACCTACTATTTCTTGAAAATGCCCAAAACTCTCCATGCTATTTCCTTAGCAATTTCCCACATCTGTTTCCTACTGGGCTGCCCTCGCCTTCGGTCCTCCTGTAGCATCTATTCTGCTTCTTGACTCTCAGGTTGCCCCCGAGATAGTCGAAGGCAAGACCCAGTTCTCCACCAAGTCAGACATCTACAGCCTCGGCAAGCTGTTCAAGGACATAGCCTACAACTCGAGTTCTCTGCATGGCTTGCGACATCTCGGCTTGGCGTGCATGATTCGCAACCCGGCTCACAGACCGACGCTGAATACGGTCCTCAAGAAACTAGACGGTCTGTGTTCCAAGGTGGCGAAATCCAAGCTACCTCCATTGCCTCCACCTTAAAGATGAGACCATCCATGCTTGTGTCGAAGTACATCAACTCATCAATTAATCTCATCGTTGAAATGTATTTTGCATATGGGCAAACCTTTATCCTGTGAGAGCAGGGGTGGAGATAACAGCTCTTATTTTTTCTGACATCGTCACAATGCATGTTTTCTTTGCGTTAAGAATCTAAAGTTTTTCCGGGATTCTGTGATCATTTTGCTAGCAAAATGTTAGGCATGGGCCTTATTAAAGAACTGACCAGGTTTTGGAATGTGAGGTTTTCAGTAGAAGCCCCCCCCCCACAGTTAGGGATGGATTCTACAAATATGGCTCTTTTGGGACTAAGTAAAACACTGGAAAAGCGTGCTTTTGCTTTTTGCCAAATCACGTCAGAAACCCAAACGTCAAGGGATATGCATGTTTCAGTTATGATTTTTGCTCCACATATAATTTATGAGGGAAAAGTTTCTCCCATTTTTGCTCTGTTTCACCGAAATCAATCTTTGCACGGTGTTTCATTTATCCTTGTGTTTCATCGAGCGGTAGCGGTGACAGTGTTGAAGAAAACAGTGCCCCATGCTGACCGACAACTTTATTAATTTTGTGTAAAGTGCCCGCCAAGTTTGTGCACCACAATCTGCCAGTAAAATGTAGGACTTAAAATGTTTAAATATCTGAACTATGCAATCTAATATAATTTTGAGAACATTCATCCCTGATAACACTGAAATGTACTTGAACTAAACAAGTTTGGAGACTAACTGATTGTAATGTGTTTAGACTCAACCTTACTTGACCCAGTTCATTTGTCAAATATTTGTGTTGGCGTTTCCATAACAGTTACAAAATAACAGTTTATTTTATTTTTACAAACACAGACGGTATCACTGGTATTAAAGACCATTCCATTCAACATTCAATGTTGTCATCTGAAACTTTCTTTTAATGTGACCCAGAGGGGAAAAAAAGACAATTTGGAATCTAGGAATACGTTGGTTGACTAATGAATTTCCACTAAAAAGGGATCTTTCATGCATGGCGTAATCCCCTTCTGAAACTTTAAAGTGCACTCGGCTTGAGGAAAAAAAGGATTTGATTTTGTTATGTGTCTAGTGGAAGACAAAAATTATATCAACGGCTGAAAAAATGAAGGGGTATTGTAAAATAAACTGTGAAGCAAAATATCATTTATAATATCGAAGAGCATTTGGCAATCGTATAACATTTCATTTCAGGTTTAAAAAATACAGCTATTGCCAATTACGTCTTGCAGGAGCATATCGACATATGTTTTGAAAAAAATTTCAAATGAATTATGAACTATGCTTCTGTAAAATACCCTCGTCGTGATCAATTTTCAGCCATGAAACGGGAGACGTTTTGAAAACACGAGGGCACAGAATTATCTTTGGCGAATATTCGGTAAATATCAGTGGACCTTTGCTTGCAACATTGACGACCATCATTTTGTATACGCAGCCAAACCTTGCTCTTTGTTCGGGACACTTTTTGCCTCAAGCTTTTCTTTTAGTTTTCTCACGACGGCCAGCCATGGGTTCAAGTTGGTAAACATTGGTTGCCAAATGTACGTCTGTGACGTAACAAAAGTTTCTAATCAACGAAAGTCTGAGGGCCCTGGGCGTAGGATTTTCTTCAGAATCAGATGTACAGGTACATTTTCATTACTAATCCTGTGAGGTTGCATATGTTTCTTTTTATAGTTATTTTCTTGGGATTACCACTGAAAGTAGAACCCCAAGTACATGTACTATGATGAATAAACTTCCAGTTAACGGACTAAATGTGATAGCGCCCTCTTGCGGTCGCAGATTATGCGAGATAAGTAACACCCCCTCATCGGTTGACAAGCGCCATGCTCGTGGGGAGTTAATTTTGTTTTGTTGGTTGCGACCAAAGATCCGCGGCGCTATACGATGCGATCTTTGGTTGCAACGCGAACGCAAAGCATGCATCTCATAGGTGTTGGTGAGCCAGCGAAGTGGAGTTCCTGGTTCCTCCCAAAGAAGCCCCCGTTGCTATGAAAATCGTGCCCTCTCTTGGTCCAAGTCTGGGCTCATAAAGAGTGTTCGAGCGCGACTGTACTGAGACAGAAGGCGGTTGAACTTAAGTGGTTGGCCATGGGCTTGCTCCATTATTTGAGTCAGAAAATTGATCAATTTATTGGTCAACCGTGTCAACATTATTTTTTACCTTGAAGAACACTTCTTCAAACCACGGGAGAATAACTGCATAGTGCCGTATGCCCAGGTTTTGAGGTTTTCTCTGAAAAGTTTTGCATGCCGGGATGAATGTAATAAATGAAAATAGTTTATCGATACAATCAATTCAACATGAGGTACGTAAATTTGTAAGAAAAATATATATATATTTAAAAAAAATGGCCATCTCATTTTTTAACAGAATTTTTATTAAAAGAATCCTCAGTCCCCTCAAAATGAAGATAAAAAACTGACATGGTCAGAGGAAGCTGTTGCTTTGAAAGTAGCTGATGACTGTAGATCCTCCCCTCTGGCGTTGAGTTATGGCGCCCCGTGTTATTCTTCGATAGGCACAGTGTACTTTATTTGTCCGTGTGAAGTAAAAGTAGCTCGAAATCACTACTTTCTTGTGTTTTGAAAGCAGCTCGTGATTGAAAAAGTAGATAGAGCATTTAATTGATTCCTTTTCATCCGTAAAGAGTGCAAATTGCTCCCTGCTCCCCCAGTCAAATTTTCATTCCTTTCAACCAGGGGGGTCACGGTGGCTAACCCAGAAATGATATAGAGGGTTGGTGCAAGTTGATCGAACCAAAGCGAACCACAGTCGCTCGACCCTTAGGCGCCCTTACCACGCACAAACATATGGGTGCATTGAATTAATTCAAGCTGTATTGAAAACAATGTAAAATCAACAAGGTTTGGAGCCCCGTTCCGGGCAACTGAGGTCCCTGAGGCCTCTCAAACAAATACAATGTGTTGTTTGGTACTTCAGATTTCATTTGATTTTCAATTTTCAGTAGGTTAATCAATGAATTTTTTAATTATCTTTTCGGCCTCTTCTGACACTTTTTCAAGTACAGTTTTGTCTGTTTTGCCCCCAGATGGAAGCCCTTTAATATACAGAGATGATCCTGGGCTATATATACACACAATTCCACAATTTCTTGGCCCACACAGACTCCTCCTTTCGGAAGAATTTGTACGGGTACTTTTTAAGCGCCTCCGCCTGGGGGCAGTGTACTTATGAACGCAACACACTACTGCGAAAGTTGTGTAGCGCCATCTGTTGACATTTTGGCGAAATCTAATACATGTAATATGGCGCGCTCCACGGAGTTGCAAACAAACCACCTTGTTTACATCGAATCATAAGTACTGATCACATACAAATAATGAAAAATTACTAACCAAGTATTTTGTTTATTTAGCTCCACTTTGTGCTAATTTTGTGAATGCCTGGGGGGAAATCAAGATGGTTGAAAATGTGAAAGGAAATTCGTTTGACCTTCCTTGCAAAGACGTAGTGACATGCATTGAATTTTGCCCATTTGAGTCAGCATCGCAGCTAATCGCATTCGGCAGTCAGTTGAGGATCAGCATCGGATCTGTCAGATTCCAGGTAATGCTATCTATATCTATTTTCTTTTTTATTGTTGAATAAACATCACATGCAACTCTTAGAGCTGAACTTTTACATTGTTCAGTTCTTGTAAGTCACGTAAGTAAGCTACCGAAGACGTGTCTAGCTCCACACCCTAACATGCCTAAACTAAACCCCAAGTTGGTGTGATGTTTCCTGATAGAGGCTTTGCTGACTACATGACTCAGATTCAGATTGAATCCAGCCTGAGACTGAGGTTGATCGTTTGCATTACCCCTAGAACTGGGGTACTTTTGCATGACTTGTCACACAAACTTGACAAATTCCACTCTCAATCAAGTCATGGAGGAAGGAAATCAAATTTTCCCATGAGACGTGATGAGAGCTGTTATGACTCTCGTGAGGTACCAAGGCCTACATGTATGTATAGCTCTCAAAGTTTTCTGAATCATGGTGACAGATTTTTTTGAAAAAAAATTCAGACTTTTTACTCACCAATCTCTCGTTCTCCATGCGAAGTCAACTGTATCGTACATGGTAGCGTGACCGTCTCGGCCACTTAGGATTTTGGCTGAACATGCTCAACAGATGAAGTTCAGTAATTTCTGTGGCCTATAGGCCAAGTTCAAGATAAAACCCGAATTATGCAATCTGCAGAACTAAGACGTGTTCAACTAATCAGTTGGCTACGTAATTTGAGTTAACTAACAGC
Organism: Acanthaster planci; assembly: GCF_001949145.1. The sequence continues at coordinate 2,770,523 of NW_019091360.1, forward strand.
ATTTAAGCAGTCACCTAACTTGGCCATTGTCCCTTCACTTCAGGAAGAAGATAAGACAGTTGCCGGCTTTGACTACCAGCATCTCCGAGACTTTCATCATGACACTCAAGTTGTTGCTATCAGTTGGAGCCCAGAGACATCCCTTGAAGTACTCCCACGATGTGTGAGGTATGTCAGGATTGTACAACTCTTAGGGAACTTGTTTGGCTCAATTTTGAGGACGAAAGTGTGAATGGGTAATAATGAAGTTTGAGTACATATGAGTGCTTTCAACTACTTGAGTCTTGCTGACGCTTGTCGAGTCTTGAGATTTATTGTTTCAGGTTCATTCAGTGTTGCAGTAATAAGTCCATAATGCATTTTTTTCTTTTCTCAAGCATCGGAATAACTCGGGGGAGGGATGGCACATTTACATGTAGGTTTATGCCGCCTTGTATGGTCAGTGGTGCCTAAACTGTTCAACCCCCCCCCCTGAAATTTCGCCCGAACTGCATCAGTGTTCGAAGACCATTCACAATGTGTTTATTTACAGGATCAGTCACAAGTTACAGCCTGACTCTCTTTGCGGGTATACATGTGGCTTTTATTTAATACCAATCTCCACATCCTCACCCTTAATCATTCAAGAACTCAGGAATTAGACTTTGACTTAGGAAGCCACGTTCTGACTGTGTGTACAGGTTTTGCACAGCCGGCGCAGACAACAAGATCCGACTTTACACCTCTGACATGAAGGAGCAAGATAAGATGGAGGTGGGTTACCAGAAGCTAACAAGACTTTGTCAGGTTTCAATGCAATAAGTTATACAGATAGGTGTATATAAGTACACACATGTGTATTGGTATCTATATTACATACATGTATGTTAACATGTAGTATATTGTATACGTTATATCTACATATTTACATAGAAATATAGTCCCCTAGAATACATCATAACACATGTGCATGTATTGCACAGGTTGTTAAGTCAGAAATGTTTGACTGTACCAAAGACGGAGGGACTAGTCATTGTGCTTTCAATTTTCCTGTTGTGTGGGCCTCCGTCGACCGAGCCTCATGCTTGCCCTTGGCCGACCCGATGAGTGGCTGAAGAGGCAACAAGGGGGTTAGGTCCTTTTGGAGGCGGTCTACTGCCTGGCGCCAAAGCTATCTGGTCACTAGAGTGTCGCTACTAGGCAGATTGGCAATGGGGCTTCAACCTGTAGGTTCGGCCCTCTGGGGGAAACTCTCCACCAAGTGCACCGATGACACCTGCCGGATTCCTCTGATTAGTCCCGTTTATTCATTAGTCAAAGTGGTCCCCTGTTCTGGGGGATCCTATGTAGGTGATTCAGCATTTGTAATTTATGATTTACAACCGGTCAGTAAGCAATCACTCGAAACACTGGCAATTAATTAAACAATTAAAGAGCTGATAATTTAAAGTGGTGGGGATGCTCAACTGAAGCTGACCAGGTCTTGCTTCACCTTAACGGACGGACGTTGCCAATGAAACTGATAGCACTGTCAATCTACCCGCCAGATGATCTTCTTCAGAGACGCCGAGTCGCCTGTATGTGATTCTTTACAGTGCTTTCAATCATGCGAAGACATCGGGCCACAAGACTCATAAGCATAATTTATGCGGAACAATTATGGGATGTAAAAACCAACACTAAAGGGGGCCCAGTAACCTCTCTATTTCACTACACTATGTATAAGACTCCGCAGAGGCGCATGCCTAAGTCACTACAGAGGACTTGTTGGAACAGAGGACCGACTACTGAGGACAAGAGAACTTTGTTGTGCCCTTTGCATGTCTGTCGTGGAAACTGACAAGTAGTAACGCGGATGAAACAAACGGATTAGAAAAATTAAATAGGAAATATTGCTTAGTGTAAGAGATTACCCTAAAAAATGTATGCATGTAAGTCATTCCAACAGTAGATTGCATATCCAGTGGCAAAATTCAAAAATACTCAAAAATTTGTGAGATAAAATTGAAATTCTAAAACTAATTTTATCCTCAAATTATTGATTGATCTGTGCCTTGATACAGGTTGCAAGTTCCAGGTTTATAAAGCGTAGGCTATTTTGTGAGCTGAAGTTTTTCCTGATTGCCATAATTTGTTGCAGTTGATGGACGGCCATCTGGACTTTGTCAACGCACTAGCCTTTGAACCCACGGAAGGCCAACTTATTGCTAGCGTCAGCGACGATCACACGTGCCGTGTCTGGGGCATAGATGGTGTACAGAGAGCTTGCTTCTCACTGAAGGCAGCTGGTATGTCTGCCTGTTGGAACAGCCAAGATCCCATGAAGGTATTGATTTGTATTGATCTGTGATAAAGTTAATTACTAACTTTTGATTATCTGCATCAGTCAGCTGTTTTTCCTGTGTTACTCTGTCTATACAGGGAATGCAATGATTTAGAGAAGTTTGTGCAATTTTTTTTGTGGTGTAGTCAAGACCTTGTAAGACTATCACAAGGCCAACACAAGATCTCCAGGTTGAATTACAAGCAAAAGCCATTCAAATACATGTAAACTGCAACAAAAGCTTTCTTTTGCTGTTGTTCGCCCTGTTACTTATGACTGGCATTGTGATGGGTCATGTGACTGGCCTTGTGATCTGGCCTTGTGACTTGTCCTGTCACTAGTCAAGTAATGGTCTTCACTGCAACAGTGAATCCTTTGGTTAGTTTCTGTAAATTGTGAAGTGCGATCAACCAACTGGTCAAGATGTTTTCTCTTTGTCTCCACGCACAGCTGATGGTTGCTGAGAAGCGCGGTACAATTCGCTTCTATGACCTCCTGAATCAGCAACCAATCATGTCCCTGGATGCGGGTCATGTGATGCTGAGGTCAGCTGATTGGTGTGTCTGTGATCCAACCAGGGTCGGGGCTGCTGTAGAGGGAGAGTGGATGGTTTGGGACATAACCAGGTCGAGGTTGGTGCAGATATAATGTGATCCACAATATAACCTGCCGGCAGATTCTATTCCTTACAGCCACTAAGCACAAAAACGGGCTAACCACTGAAAATATACGCTTAGCAAAAACCATTTATTAGCCAAACTACGTTTTGTACTATGCAAAGGGTAGACTTGAGACTGATTCTGAGCTTGATTTTCCTAGTCCAAAATTTGCTAAGCAATGAAATTGTTCCTTGAAAGCAGAGTAACAACTAGCTTTGTCTAGTTCCCTGACCTGACAATTGCCTGACACCACATCGTTTTGGTCAGGTAGCCACCTTGACAAAAGTGCAACGGGAAACAGTTGGAAGGTGTCGTTGTAGTGCAGCTGGTTTTTAGATGCAGTGCAGTGTCTGTGTAGGTTTAGGTGCATTCGCATGGGCCCCGTTCAAAATGCAGGATCACGCCCGAAACTGCACAACAGTAGCTCAAAGAAACGATCACGCTTGATGCCCTCATATTGGGTGAGTGAAGTTTTCCAGTGCACAGTTTGATTCCTTGAAAACTGAAGAATTCCTGGACTGATAACAGGCATTTGCACGACACGAGTTTTGCTCATCAAGAATTCTTCCTTCTGTATATTTCAGTCGCCCTGAAGACAACCAGCAAGCCCACACTGAGGGTACTCAGCAATTTCGCTGGTCGCGTGTCAGTGAAAACATTTTTGCCACAACTGGTCGACCTGGAAACCAGGTCAAAGTCTTCCACATGGGCCACCACCAGGTACGTCATTGACAAGTCAAAGCCACCCACTTTTGACATTTTTCAAATTTTTCCCATCTATATCATGATATTTTCAGTTAATCTTTTCCCTGTGTTGCTGTTCCCAGGTACCGGTCAGCAGCGAGGTACCAGTTCTCGGCGGCCTATCATGGCATGCGTTTCTGCCTGTCTGTGCTGTTGGGGGCGACAGAAAAATCCATGTTTGGATCACTGAAGCATGAAACGTATTGCCGTGTTTGTCAAAACCCCACACATGACTCTGACATATGGATCTCCCTTCCCCTGGTGTGCCATACAGGCTGAGTTCAGGCGGCTTGTTTTCGTATGTTCACGAACGGCTTGATTCGCTCTTCTTGGGTCAGCTGCTCGAACGCCGGGAACATACCACCGGTTATCGCAGGTAGTTAGTGACAAGAAACATGCAACATGATGGTGTCCATGTATGTTATTTGAGAGTAAATATTTGGATAACTGGGCTGAATTCTTTTCTGTTTAAACAGGAACATTTATTTCTGTTACAGAAAATAATAGTCACTTTTGCAAAATTTCCTATCGTCTCTGGCTTTGAAAGCCGTCGCTGTACTTTTTGCCACGGTTGCTGTTCAAAAATCAAAATCTCACGACTTTTTCCGTGTGTTCCTACAAAACCCTGACAAGGAGGTGGTGTGTGATCCTGTTCCGGGAACAGTGTTCTCGGGTCATGATCCCGCCTTTCGAGCGCGAGAACAAGAAACCCGTGTCAAGAACAGGCCGCCCGAACTCGACCACAGTGTTGCAGTAGGACACAAAGATTTGGTTTGTGAATGGGGGGGTCTGTAGTTCAAAACTATTGTCTGGGGCTTGAGGCTCTCATGCAGTGAGTTGCCGTTGTTACACATGTATTTGCATACATGTGAAAACTGGCACCTTTTGGAGGCCAAATAAAGGCTATATACCAGGCAAGATATGGGACGGAGGGGTACCCCCCTTACCTGTCTAATCCCTATACGCACTCTAGACTACTGTTACCTAACACATCCCCCCAGAAGTCTGTAAAGAATTCCTGAGATTCCGATCAAACAATGACCAACACAAGGCGGGGGGGTCTCTTCATCCCATATCTTGCTTCAAATGTAAGATTACGCGTCTTCAAAGATGGTGTGTTGAAACCCTTCTCCCGATTACATTCTTGAATTTTATTCTCCATTTTGGCTTTATCAGCAATGGAACAGTCCAGTGCCAGCTGTAACAACGGCAACTCACTGCATGAGAGCCTCAAGCCCCAGACAATAGTTTTGAACTACAGACCCCCCCCCCCCCCCGTTCACAGGAAGGTACTGCTGGAAATATTCAAATCAATGTCCCAATTTCTCATTTCGGTTTCTTTTAAAGCCGGATTGAGTCAGGTGTAACCAACATCTACTGTCCTCTTAAGCAATGAATAGTTTTGTACAGTCTGTGAGCACACCTGTTTGTAATAAAAACAGCTCAAACAAACACTGGAGTACAGTTTCATCATTGAGTTTGGGTTTCTATGAACCTAACTATATTCATTATCAGACAGAATATGGAACTTATGTTGAATATCAAACCTATTTGATAGGTAATAGTCAATTTTTACCCACATGTGTAAAACCTCATCTATGGCATTACTGGTATTGCCGAGTTTGGAAATTCTGGTTTTTCTCCAGTCCCATAATTGCAATTTGTGACATGTACTCGTATGTTCAAAACCATCCATGAATATAGCTGTAGCAGATTGGAACCATTTGAAAAATGCCACTTGTAGGGAAAGTTAAACCAAAAGGAGGGAAAGACTAAACCAAAATGAGACAAGGTTCAAGATGATTATTCATAAAATGCCTCGTTACACTCCACGTACAGCAAACTTGAGGGATGAAAAGCATTCTAAGTGTTCTTGCACCTGGGAAAAGGGCTTCCATTTTCCTCCAAAATTTCCATCGTTGGGTGTTGGAAGTACACAGTGACTGTACATCCTGATAATTGAAAGATGGACTTCAAGCATCCTGTGAAGCAGTGACAAGTTGACTGCACAAATACTTGTAGAAGACCTCCACTCCTGTTCATTCTGAGAAGACATTAATAAGACACAATCCAAGTTCTGCTTTCCAGTTTCCAATGTCGCAATAAACAGCCCGTCTCGCAAGCAACATGGCAGCTCTGCATGGTTGATCTCATATGCCAAACCAAGTCGGTAAGCCCCCTCGCTTCTTTAGCAAATCCTCCCTGGCTTTCTGTTTGGCTTTGGCCTCCTCAATCAGTTCTTCATCTGTCGTTTGCTCATCAGTTTTCACAAAAAGGTTCTCCGGGAACTGGAAGGTTTGGCCCTTTGCCTGTAAGAACAGAGAAAACAAAGTTACTTTACCATGTCATTGACATGAAGAGTTTCAAGAACAATGCTTTGTGAAATCAGTTATGAAATCTGATTCGGTGAACTGTAAATATTAAACTGTAATAAATATACTGTAATATTTAAAGTCTTGCTTTTACATCGATCAAAACTTCAGGAAAGTGCTGAAACTTAAGAACCACCTGTGATTTATTCAGAAAGAAAAGCTTACCAGGACTTGAAACTAACCAACTTGAGAATGGAGTTGTTTTTTAACTTTTCAAAAACTCTGTCCTTTTATTGTCATTCTGAAACCAGTCTGTGTCCAGAACCATCTCCCAAACATATGAGCAGCGTATCACAGACAGTAGGTTCCTGATTAAGACTTGCATCTGGAAACTGTACAGTCCATTTGTTTCCAAATGACAGAGGGTAGTTATCATACTTGCTCTTTATATCCCAATATGCTTCCACTTACCAGTGTAACATTCGCTAATTTGAAGTCATCCTTGGGTTTGTATCTCATGTTTTTGTGGTCGCGTTTGAATGCCACGTAGACTATGTGTGTGTTCACCTTGGCAACGGGGACATTGTAGATCCTCTCCAAGTAGTTTCTGATGTCAAATTTTGTCATGCTGGAGAAAGAGAAGCCACATTGCCCAAATTTAACCCTGCAAGTTGATAAAATTCAACATAGCACCGGCACAACCAGCATAGTAAGTCAATACCATTGCCCACTCAATACATGTACAGAGGAACGCCGCTATAACGAACAAGACGGGGTCCACGCTAAATGTTCGGTACAGCGGTCATTCGGCATAGCGAATTTAACTGCCGAATGTTTCATTGCCATGTTGAATAGCGCCCTCTCTTGTCTAACCGAAGTGCACCCTCTTGCGATACCTTGCTTCCCTGTTTTCGTGAAGTTTTGCCGTTGCATTCAAGTTGAAGGTTTCTAGAAGTGTATCTGTCAATTATGTTTGTTTCTTATTTAAACTTGAGTAAAAAAATTGATATCAAGTTTATCCTAAAAGCTGTGAAACTACCACTCAGGATCGATCTCTGATGCATGCTGTGGCGAATCTCGGTTGATTTGTGTATCAGCGGCGCCCTCTTTAGACTATTGTTAGTGCAATGCCACCATGCGAGTACGTGCGGTTTTCTTCCGCACCCGATCATGTGGAGTCGCAAAACCAGCGTCTATTCAATACTGTTGATAGCTAGTGGCTTTCCCATCTAATCCTTGGGGAAATAAATGCCACTTGTCACTTTCCAACATAAAAAAACGCCGACTGTTTTATCCTGTTGACGTTCGGGAATTACAAACAGCAACTGCATAGTGTTTGGTAGGTTCTGTACACAAATTATTGGGAGCCAAGGACGATGTTCGGTACAGCCGAATGTTCGGTATAGCGGTGTTCGGTATAGCGACATTCCACTGCACATACAAACAGGTACACCATGGCAAAATGGAGCAGGAACCACTTGCCAACCACCAGTCAATTGTGCCTGGTACCCTGGATGCATTCTGTGCACAGTTTACCAGGGCAAATAACCTGTGTTTGATAAATCGTCGCTCGAACCTGCCCAACGACACTTTGAAAACACAAAGAAAGCACGTATACAAGAAACACAAACTACAAGGGGAAGACAAGTGTTTCCTCCACATTCACTCACTTGACGGGGCATTCAAAAGTGACAACATTGGCTGGTCTCTCTTTGTCTGGACTCAACAGCTTCATGTAGAAATCTGTGAAGAACACCCGTCGTTGTGGATTGCCCGGGACATACGGGGGGTACCTGGCATGGGAATTGACAGAAAACACGGCCCAGATCAACTCCAACAATTGAACAGTTGAATATTCAACCTTCCACTTGACTGAATATTTGGTACCAAATTTCCATAAAAGTGGAACCAACTATGCATGTTGGTACGTTGGTATATCTGATGAAGTTTCAGGGTGGAGGTCTGTCGTCCCCTAGTTACAGTTGGAAGCTTGGTAAGCCTTGGGAGTCCAACTGGCATTTGGTTCCAATAGGTGATAAATATCACCACGTCCCTTACCACATTCTCACAGTGTTCTGTAAACGTATCTACAGGTATTCTGCAAAACCACTAAGGCCGAGTTCCGGCGGCTTGTTCTCGTATGTTCACAAACAGATCGATTTGTTGTTTGTGAGTCGGCCGCTCGAATGCTAGGAACAAACAACCGGTTATTGCTGGTAGTTAGTGGCAAGCAACATTTCAGCGTCTGTGTACATTCTTCGAGAGTTAATGTTTGGATAACTGAGTTGAATTCTTTTCCATTTCAACAGAAACATTCATTTCTGTGTTCTGAGCAAATAATGTTAATTTTTCAAAACTATCCACTGTCTCTGGCTTTGTAAGCCATCTTTGTACTTTTTGCAAACGTTCAAAAATCAAAATCTCACGGGTTTTTCCATGTGTTCCTGTAAAACCCTAACGCTGAGGTGGTGTGTGATCCTGTTCCGAGAACAGTGTTCTTGAGTCGAGTTCCCATCGTTTGAGTGTGAAAACAAGAAACCTGTGCCAAGAACAGGCTGCCTGGAATCGACTTATTACACTGTCTGTTCCTGCATGTCCTACAGCTGACCAGACATGGCAGGAACAGTATGCAGGTGTAGTATGAATAATCGAAATGGGCTGCTAAGATAACTTTTACAGATTTGCAGAGTTAAAAACAAATATGAAAAAACACTCTAATATGTCTAAACTACTTTCATCTCTTAATTAAACTTTAAAGGCAGGATAAAGGAGGCGGGGCAGTGATGGAATTTACATACCAATAACCACAACGCTTGTTAAGTTGTTACCGCGTTGAGGGCGCCGTAGCATACATCATTACTGTAATATATACATTGCAAAAATTGGAGGTTCTTGTGCAAGCAAAATGCATTTCCTTTTTTGATTCAAGTGACAATTCATTTCACACTACTTTGCCCTTTGTAAACCTACAGCTAAAGTCTTTTAAGAGCACTAATGTCATGAATGTTGTGCACACTTATTAAAAACCAACCTTAGAAACCGTGACATTCTTTTTTCAAGTGAACTTCAGGACATCGGTGACCTCTCCGCGCGGGCTCACGACATTACAGTGGCTCGAAAAGACCAGAGAGGGCGCTGTAATTAATTTAGGGCATCGTATCAGACGGCTGCTTTATTCACATTAATTCTGATAGAATGGTTCAATCTATGATATTAATCACAGTTTGTCACAGAACTTAAAATTAGTCTGTGTCATTTCTATGTCTAGCGAAATAATTTTGAGATTGATGTCTGAACTTCATCTTTCGTGGAGCTCTGCTGTAAAGTGATTTTTTGAAACATGAAACAGTTACAAGTAATCGGTATAATTTCATGCGTGGAAAATTTACCGGCGGTACGGTTGTACGTGTCTCGACATCTCGTTTTCAGAGTGCTTTAAAAATAATGTTTTTGTACATCAAACTAGAAATCACAACAACAAAGTATGCTTCCAAAGACAGCTGTGAACAAGTTTTGAAAAGGTTTGTGCCGTATCAGACTTGAGAAACATCGAATTTCGAATGTGACTCAGCCTCTCTCACGTTGGATCTGTGACGAGTCTCAGTGTCGTGTTACATCTTCCAGCTCACGGCGTTTGTTGATGAGTGAGGCGCGGTTTACCTTGCCTTCACACCGCGTCATGCTTCTGTCGCCGACACCCATCAACTACATGTACTGGTTCAACTATTGAACTAGTGAAACAGTTCGTTCGCCCGGCCGGGTCCTGTCAACTAGGTTAGGTAGGTAAGTTAATGCACAATGTAATGTATAAACATACCGGGGGGGGGAGTTTGGCCTGACTGCTGACTCTAGTCTATGATGTAAGTATGTTTTTGAGTGTGAAATTAATTTTTAAAGTTGGCAAATCTTCCATTCTCCTCGTTTCAATTAGAATTTTGATCTGAGGGTGCTTTTCCTTTTGGCCTCGCTACGTAGGTTCCGTCATTATGTTCATTTTCACGTTGGTCTGGATGTTGGAAAGAGTTCCATAGGCAGACATCACAAATCCCTTACACGGCTGCAGTGCTCTTTTGCCAGTGATGTATAAGCCATCGTCTTGTCCCAAGAAGTCAAATGTAGGAGGAATAATGTTGAAGCATTATAGACAGGTTACAAAATCATTTTAGCTCAATTGCAGAATACCTTGCCACCCGTATCCCGCACGATCAACCTCCTAGCCACGTACAGGTCAAAGTGTCACACTCTCCTCAAGGGATTTTCACCTTGTACCTATGTAACGAGTCATTCCAGGGGTCGTTTTATAGAGTGGTGGGGTATTCTGCAATCACTCCATTCTTTTCAGATATTTTTATTTTTCAGGCATACCAGACCTGTCTCAGGCATGTCGGACATTAGTGGGTTGAGCCTACCCCCAGAACTGTGGGGTCTGATGTCCGCCCCCTCCCCAGAACTGTGGGGTCTGACGTCTGCCCCGCTCACATTCGTGGGAGTGGGGTGGACGTCGAACCCCACGGTTCTGGGGGTAGGTTGAGCCTACAACTAGTACAAGTACAAAACTGTGGGGTTTGTCATCCACCGCACATCTATAGCACGGCAGACGACAAACCCCACAGTCATGGGGTAGGATTGTCCCAGGGTGTCAAGTGATGTCCCTCAGATAGAATTCTTTCCATTAGGCCTACATGAACTTCTCTGGAAACTCCTCTGTGATTACTGTCAGATTTATTCATGTTTTGTTCCTGTTTGTTGACTTTTTCCATTTGTTGCATAGATATTTTATTATTCAAGCATGTTGCATTAAGTCAGCTTCAGGTATGCATGTATTTGTATGCTTATTTTCCTTACATGCAGTTCCAGTGATTTGCAATTAGACATTTGCAAGTGTTTCAGTAATAATTTATAATTGAATGATTGCATTTTAAGATTTCATTTCTCTCATGTAAGCTGCAGCCGTGTTTCAGTAAGCGCTCCAGACTTGTTTTACCCTATCTCAAAATTGTCATTGCTAAATTTGACTTTTCAGGACATTTTTATCACTTTCTGATGGCAGATTTGTAACTGCAACCTTGAGGTGAACAATTTGTGATGTCAGTGTATGGATTTGCTTTTATTTTTAAAACTTTTTTTCAGGGAGACCGTCTTCTTTCCCCCTTTTTCATTTTTAGTAACGATAAAGATGGAACTTATCTTTACAAAATTTCCTGCTTGCATGACCAGGTCATACTCAGTTTGATTTCCCTCCCCTTTTGTAAATTGTTGCCCGGTTTTTATTTCAAATGCTGGAGCACAGCCGTCTATAGGTTTAGATTTTCAATAACATTATGAATAACATCACTGACAAAGTATGAAGCAAATTGCACTAAGCAATAGAACAAGCTTTAATGTACATGTACTCTGTACGTAAATGTTCAGCACAGTCTTGAATTTTGCACTCCATTCTGATTTTGATTTGCCTTTGAATGAAATTCATAATACTGGTAGGATTTATCAACTCTGTAAATTTGCTGCAAGAGTCAAGATTGTGCTGAATACACGTACATGTACAGTACATGTTTGTACTATACAGTTGAACTTGATGTACATGTACATTGTACCTGGTACATGTCTATGTACCAAGTGTTCCTTGTAGCATTAAACCCTAACCTTTTTACCTCAGGGCAGTTTTGGAGGATTTTGAAGGACGGGCTGAGTGGCAAAAAAGGGTGACTGATAACAGAGGATGCATGTTGTTAAGGTTTAGGGTCAAACCCTGCGTTCTTTATGCTCTGCCATGCATAAATTCATGCCTGGATTACACGCACATGTATGTAGAATTATCCCACCTGCTCCAGGATAGCATCTCTTTCAATGTTATGGAGGAATTATGGAATTATAAAGGATGGAGGCGGACATTAAAGAAATAATGGAGGATTTTGGAGGACTGAGATTGTCTCTAAATGGGGCAAGGTCCTGCATGTACATGTAGGCGATTAGTATTTAGCCAGATTGCATGTGATCATCCAAGTTCAGAAGCACCTGTTAGAGAATAACTACTGATGACAAGAGGCCCGAGTTGTTTCCATGTACATGTACTTATGACCATACCTTTCAGCCTTTTGCAGAACCTGCAATTATTCAAAATTTATGAAAAAGTAAAATCTAGAAGGCGCTAACTGAAGGACTAAAGATTGGTTTTGTTTTGAATCCAGTCGGGTTATCTCCAAGTGAAATAAGAAAGCTGTTTGACTCACATTTACTGATAACAGTGTGTACACTAAGCCTGAAAATAAAACACACTTTGATAGTTTGATATATCCCGGTATTTCAAATTCTTGGAGGTATTTCAAATTCTTGGAGCGAAAAGTTCTATTTATCCACTGAATAATGGTGTGTGCATTGTTTGTTTCGATGCTATTTTTAAACTGCTCATTTGAATGGTGTGTCACTTGTTGACAAATGTGACAAATTAACCTACCAAAAATTGTTGAGTGATTACGAATTTATAAACATGTACCCTACCGGTGCATGCCCGTTGGCACGTGCGCAGCCTTGCAGGTGACAGCATTTCGCATGTTAGTGGAGTCTTTTTCATGGAAACTAAGTTCAGTCGCAGTGGACTTTGACATGTTTCAGATGAATAGTGTACGTTTGCTGACACATGTACATGGAGGTACATGTACATGTGTACATTGTACTTACAGTAGGCACAGTTTTTGTCTGCTTTCCTTCCATACTGTTGCAAGCATTTTATCAACTTGTGTCATTCGTCTTTGGAAACTGCAGCTGTGACTACATGTACATACCGGTAGTCCTAGTATCTCCAACAGTAATCGGAATTGCATTTTAAAGTAAGGTTGGATCTACTGTCAACTTGCTTGGACCACTCTTAGACTGCTTGGCGTGAGTTTAGAAAAGGTACGGTTCATGTACTTCCTCACTTTAAGTCTATGGTTTTAGTCATTGGCCCATTTTCTTGACGGTACACATGTACATGTATACATATCCACATACATGTACATGTACATGTAGTTTGCAAATTGACATGTGTCTACCAGTACCATCAGGGGTACGAGTACTGTCTAAACAGTTGGCGTAGCAGGCTTGCATACTTGACCTTGCCTGTATTTTACAAAATTTCTGGCAAGGTTTGTGATTGAGTTGGACACATACATGTACGTGTACATTTGCGACAGACACTGTACTTTGTACTGGGACTTTCAGTACTGTGCCAGTTGAAGTACATGTGCATGTAGGCCTACTGGTAAGTCTTGGAAATCCCTGTTGTTCCATCTTCGCACAAAATCGTCCTCACTGGTGAACAATGGAGAGGACAAAAAATGGAGTGACAATTTTCAAAACCATTGGCGTGTACATACACACCTCAGAAAGTTGTAAAATCACTCGTTCATGCTTCATGTCAGAGACAGCATGCACACAGGGTGGCCCATCCCTGAAGGAGATCGATGATTTTAGAAAGCTCCCTCTTTTTTTTCAAAAACCGTGTCCTACAGGCTGGTGTTTCAAGTTCAAGCAACCATATTGTGCTGTGATTTGAAAAACAAACTGTTAATGTTCTGGTAGCACCATGTTACATTATGCACTGCTGCACGAGACAGCCCACGGTGCATGCACTGAGGCCTGTCTCGCCAAACCTTGCCAATAATTAGCATGAAATGACATTTGAAGACAGCGGGGCTGTGTCTTCTGTCCCTTCATCATCTTGAGTGAGTGCGTGCATGCATTAAAGAGTCATGGAAAGGAGCTGTTGAATGTCATTTTAAGAAATGAAATTCAGCCATGCGTATAAAACTGTACATTATGGAACTACAAACAGGAAAGATTGCGTTGCATGGTTGGTATACATGTACGTAGAATAACCCCTAACCCCCTAGGGACCATTGAAATCCTGCATAACCTTGTTGCGTGCAGCACAGAGTCAAGGGTCTTACCCGTTATGTTTGAAAAAAAGGTTACATGTAACTGGATAACTGAAAAAGTGGCTATACTGTGCCTAGTTTGTATCTTTATAACTTGACTCTAGTCTTCCGCATGTCCAGTTAAACTTAGGGGTAAACTTGTACTAGTACCTGTAGGTAATTGCTTTTGAATTGATCTCAGAAGTACTGCTGTGTACATATACAGTACTGTATGTACTGGTAGGTCTTTACATAACATTTTGCTGATTTCCAAATTCAATACTTGGAGCATAACAGATGCCCGCAGTTTTACAATGTACATGTATGGCTGCTCTACACATGTACATGTACATTTCAAGATCTGTTGAAATCCCCAGAGACGTGTCACTACAGTGAGATGTCAAGATTGATGTGGAGTTCTTTCGTAGCTAGGGTACAAACATTTGTACCCATTCTGACTCAGTCTGAGATTCAGTCTCTGAATGTGCATCCTACAGAGTCCAAATACAGTGTGTGTACATGTACAGTACAAATCACCCCGGCTTTCTTGGTAATGGAATATGTAGGAACTACATGTAGGATGATAGATAACCCCCTAAAAGTCGTCTGATGCAAGGGGTTCTGTACATACATGCACATGTACCGGTAGGTCATGGTGCATGTATTTTAGTCTTTAAAACAGTTAATAATTCAGAAAAGCACGCATGAATGGAATTTCAGTTAGAACTCCTGCAAGGAGGGGATATGCACTGTGTGGGGACCCATTCTAACAAAGCGAGTCAGAAGTCTCAAGAGCTACCGTGACATTTTGAGTAATACGTGTACATGTATGTCAAAGGGCCAAGTCACAAACAGTGCAGATGGGCGGGAACCCTCAACATTTTCCACCCATGTACATACATGTATGTACACATACCATTAATGTATTATATCAGCCCTCCCCAGTATGCCAAACCGAATCATACATCAAAACGTTAAGAACTCTAATGCAAAACGAAAACAAAGTTACCAAATAAAAAAAGGGCCTGGAGACTCATTTTGAGAGATCCTCATTTACACATTTGCTCTACATGTACATGTAAATGGTGCCGGGACTGGTCTCATGGGGCATACATGCATACTGTTCTGTGGTTTTTAAATGAACATTGATCCATGCGGTCATCCATGCAGAAAGTCAATTGCCATTAAACTTCATTGCCAGTGTGCAGCGGACCATGTAACCTCTAAGCAATTACCTGAAAAGCATGCTCTAAAATTAAAGCGTGGTTGCAAAGCTCATGTAGACACACACACACACCCACATTATCAAATGTCCGTTGCTCCCAAGTGCTAATGGGTCACCACTGCTCTTCTTTAATAGTGGACCCATAGTCCCTGTCAATGAAGTTTAATGGCACCCCCCACTCCTCGTTTGCTTTTGTGCAAAGAAGTATCTGCGACATTGACATAGACATTTATACATGTAGATGCATCCAACTAAACATAAAACTGTCTTTCAAAAGCTGAATCTAGGTGCAGTTCAAAACGTGACTCAGTAACTTTTCACTTGAAAGCAAAATCCCAAAATATTATATTTCTTAGAATATACACGATTGCCCAATTTGAAACTTTATCAGGTTTGTTCTGAGGCACTCGTTATTAGATTTTGAGAAATTTAGTTGCCTGAAAGGAAGACAGCGCAAAGAAAAGACATGACAGGCTGTAAAGAAATCAGTGCACATTGATAACAACTCCTGTGGGCGTGAGCTGATATCCGGTGACATTTTGTGTCTAATTTTTCAGACACAAAAGGAGGTTCCAACTTCCTCAAATTATTTATAATCAGACTGAGGCAGAATATGGATTCCATCAGTAGCCCAACTTGTCTTAAGGGGCTTTATCAAGAATTCATACCGTGTGCCCGTAATTTGCAACTTCATAATCAATACAAGGTCTATATTTAGCAACCTTTCCCAAAGATTCTGCTGTGCCGGGTGTGCTCCAGCGTCTGTCTACGTGTTGGTACAGGTTTCCAAGCGGCTAGACTCTCCAACCGGGTCTTGTATTCCCCGCACGAGTTCATAATACAGTGAACTACCATTTCATATCACGTTTCTGTTGCACTGATGTCTCATGCTGTTTGTTTGATATTAAAGCCGGTTCTGTGCAATCAGAGCCTCTGTGTACAATTGGGCATGACATTGATAGACTCCCATATCTCAAAGGATTTATGAGAAATTACGCCCTAAGTGACACATGAATCGTATTTGTTAAAAAGTAGGTCACCTGTGAAACTGAAAATTGTGTTCCATTATCAGTTTTGTGCTTTCTTACAGGAAAATGTATGTGGAAGAAGTTTGGTTGCCATGACAAATTTGTAGGGGAGGAGTATAAAAATTGAAGTTTTAAATTTAAAGGCATAAAATTTACTGGTAAAGCTCCAGCAGCATGTCCCATGCGGACACACTATGGTACCGTATGTGTACATACAGGTACATGTACAGGTACATATAGATATGTACATGTATGTGTGTGCTTCATCCAAAGTTATGGCATACATGTACATGTACATGTACGTGCACAAATAGATCTGGCTTGCAAATGTCTCCATTATGCACCACACAAGGGAGTTTGCAACTTCGCACACTTTACATAAAAAATGTACAGTACTCCATACAGAACTTTCTGGTGTGCCCTGTATCCGGGTGTCTGTTTCAGGTTGATTTTCTTCTGTTTTGTTTTTGGTGGCATGGTTTGCTCAGAGATTTTTAAGTGCCTGCTCATTTTCCAGGAATTGACTTGGCCATCACATGGTCAAGCAACAACAAAGCCGTTCATGTATTATATAAATAGATCTGGTTGGTCGTTGAACCCACTGACTGTGGGGTGCTGTTGATGACAAATTTTGGGGGACTGTTGTGGTCCTTGTGAAATTGTATGGTACAGTCATGTTTGTGTAGGTGGTTCATTGTTTGTCTTGAAAGCAAGACATGCATTATGTCCTGATACAGGTCTGTACATGCCATGTACATGTACATGTGCAGTCAAACCTTGTTAATGAGAGCACTGTGAATACAGCATTCTGCTTATCACAAGGAAATTTGGTGGTCCCAGTCCTTTGTTTTTCGTTGTTTTATTTCCTGATAATACAATGTTTCTTTTATGACAAGGTAATATGCCAAGTCTGAAGGACCTCTTATTAACGAGGTTTGACTGTATGTGCACATACATGTATATATCAGGATAAGTCATCCTACATGTACATACACGTACAAATCTACCTACGTGTAGTATGCGTTCGTACGTTTATACATCATTACATGGACATGACAGTACAATACATGTACATGTGTACTGTAGATATTGCATGTACAATGTACATATACATGTACATTGTACATGTAGGCCTACATGTACATGATAGTACTGTACCAGTACATGGTTTAATTTCAAGATTTTCTTTTCCTTTTTTGTGAAATTAGTCTCTCGTAACTTTGGCTAGTTTGATTTGCTGTGAGTTTTGTGACTGTTTTTGTAACGATGTTGAACATGGATCAATGAGTGTAGTGGTTTTATCGTTATGTTGATTATTGTTCTGATCTTCCCAATGTACATTTAACTAATGGGGTAGTTTGCATACAGTGTAACTTGACACTGATTTTAGATTTTTATCTTTATTTATTCCATTTCTTTACCCAGGGTATGCCCAGTCTCAAACTGGTTTCCATTGGGGCCCTGCCAACATAAATTACTACAATAGTTAGAAACTCATGATGAAAAGTAAAATGGACAAATACGACAAACATTAATATAATTTACAAATACAGACCAATACAATATCATACACATGTGAACATTTAAATAATCAAAGCATTAATTAAACACTGATCATGGGATCAGCAAAAACCCCGCAAAAGAAAAACCTATGGGAAAAAAGAATGCGTCGAAATTCCCGATCCAGCTCCAATGAACATGATGAACGCTGGCAACCAAGTTAACAGCTCCGTAGATCAGCTTTTTGGACTAAACAGCACTGGTCATGGCCTTCCATAGTTCTGATGTTTGTTTTGAACAGATGGGGGGGATCAATTTTGGCCAAATTTACTTGATCTTTATTTTTCCAAACAAACTAGTGATTCATGGGCAGAGGCTGTTCGTCTCAAAAAAAAGTAAAGTACGTGTATCTATTTGAATGTTACTCACTGTGTAAAGTGTCCCACAGCCAGAACAGCATTGATGTCTCCCAATATTCCCGTGTCTGTGGGCAGTTTCCTTGTTAATGAAATACTGGCTGACTTTAAGTCAGAAGCAAATTTTATTTTTATATTTTTTTGTCATATCCACTATTTCCTCCATATTCATAATCCTAAAAATGGGAAAAAAAGCTGTGGGGAAATTACTGGTGACTTTGAATGCACGCTGTGAGACAGACCAGAAAAGTTTACAAGTGTACGCCGGATTGCAGTGCCTCTTCGAGACTAAATTTATTTTGCCATCTACATGTTTATCTAAAGGCTTTTGTGTCATTTGGTTCCTTGGGATTTTGAACACGAAGCATTTCAATCTAACCATGTACTAGTATATGGACTTCACAGTCCACCAGATCATGACATATACAGGGCACATGTACTGAAACTATTTGGGAACCATTATTTTTTTGAAGTTTTGCCATGTGCTTTCAGGAATGGAAAGGCTGTTTCTGAGAAAACTAGCACAATGAGAAGACTGACCACGAAATAAACCCTCACACAGCCGTGCTTCACAACATGTGCTTACTCAGATTTTTGAGTCTCTTATTTCTCAAGTGACCCCCCCCATTTTGAAAATGACCCTGTCAACACCCACCCAGTTTACACCTAACCACTAACTGGCTGTAACGGTAATGGATGCCTTGCCAGTCAATCTTGATTTATATTAGCAGTTAACAACCTCACACCTTTACCTTCGCCAACTCTCCCCGTTTCTGCTTGACTGATGATCGTCAGGTCATTAACCTCATAAGTTTCTAAGTATTATTTCTGTCTTCATAGACGGAGGCCAGGTGCAGTTCTGTGTCCAAAAGTACAGTGAACTCTCTGTCTTAGAGAAGCGAGGTCGAGCAAAGGGCAGTTAAGTTTGGTATCATGGATGCTCCACAACTGTAAATCACTCGTAAATGTGTCCATGGAGGAAGGAATACATGCAGATGCATCATTCAGGACACCGTGCTCAGCTTAAAAATTATGATTTTTAACAAGTCCACGCAGTTTTACTGGTATGTTCTTCAACAAGGAACCAAAATGCAACTCCACGTGTCATTTTTCAAAATTTTTAAAAGACCGACTTTGGTCATTTACAAGTAAAACACAAAATTGCACCTTCAGATTTATAATTAAAGGATTATTTGGTGATAACTAGGCAGACTGTGTCCTTGTAGATGTACATTTGGTTAGCTACTAGTGCAAATCAAACAGAGTTGAAGTCGTTAAAAGTAACATGTTTACACCAAATGACTTGATTTAAAAACTTCCCTCAACAGAAAATTGAGCATACATGTATGTATACATGCATTTTTCAACAGATGTATTTTCAAACCTTCAGAAAGACCTTGAAAGAAAAATGTGCCCGGGAAAATACCACAAAATTGACGAAAAATGAGACGAAAGATTTGGCTCTCCTCATTCTCTGTTAAAAATCACTCCCACTATACCAGCAAATCTACATGTACATGTACACGCACCAGGTCTCATACCCTTCAACCATTGAAAATAATCTTTTTGTTTGGCTGCCTCAAAAATACACTATGTAATGTGTTCAACATGGTCTTTGGGAACGTCATATTTGACAGCATTTTGATGATGTTACAAAATTTGGACTGAAAATGTACCGAAAATGCTGTCACATGCACCCTGTAGTGCTTGAAAATTCTATTTACATGTATGATGTTGATTTTGCCGTTCGTTTTGGAGATATCCCTGCTCAAAATTAAAACAAAATTGAGAACTTAGAGCATAACATCTTGAAAATTAGAGCGTGTCGTTTGGAACTGCTGACTTTGGGACCTGATAAATTGTGAGACATGTTTTTTAATTGTGTAATTATGGTTTTGATATATGTAGTATGTAAATATCATTAATTTTGGATTTTTGCCCTGCTCGACGTGTGTTATAACACTGTATACTCAGTGTTTGCCGCCGAAGGCTTCTGAAAAAACCCACAAGCGTACTCGGGTGGGACTCGAACCCATGACATCCTGATTACTAGTGCAGACGTCTTAACCACTCGACCACTGTCAGCTGGCTGGTTTGAGTCAGATGTAGCAGAGGGTACTGCGAAAAACTATTTCCAAGGATGGATTTGCGCTGATTTTTCCACAAGCCTTCGGGGGCAATCACTGAGTATACAATGTATTATTATACACGTCGGGCAGGGCAAAAATCCAAAATTAATGAACTTCCCCTGGTACAAATCCATCCTTGGAAATGTAAATATCATCTTTCACCACAAACAAATCCATTCAAAATTACCACAGGAACATTTACTTCCTGGTAACTTTTAGTTGGCTAGGATCGACAGGTTATTTATGTCCTTCAAAACTCTTGTTAAGTTGAAAGATGGGCACAGTCATCATTGTTCCTGATATCAGTCATGACTCCCCGCATTTCATCAGACATTGTGAATTTATTCACCGCTGTTCACTTCAGAAATGAAACCCCCAAAGTTAACATAAGTGGGCCATACTTTGTGGAACCTGCCTGCTGTCAAGTATGGGACAACATTGAAATACACTAAAGGTTCTTTGATTGCACATTTGGAGTGATCTAATTAGGGTTTTTTATCCAAACAAAGATGTGAAGTAGAAAAAATTCGTTAAAATATATAGTAACTTACCATGTGCACTTACTGTACAGTACTAATACAAGTACATGAACAATGTATTTAGGATTATTGATCATCGCCATGCACAGATTTTACACAACTTTCATGTACATGTAGGGCTACAAAGTCACCAACATTTTTGTGATACAATTTATACATATTTTTAGTTTACAAATTCAGTGGAGGGTATTGTTGAAGATTCCTACAAAAACATTCTCTTGAGTGTCTTGTACTGGTAGTATCTACCGGTCCTTTACCGGGTACGTTACTTTAGAAAGATGACCTTTAAATTTCAGCCCCTGTGTTAGTGAGTTCCACAGTAGACCTCAGACACAATGATGTTGTCACACCCCCACAAATCTGTCCAAATTGTATACTTGCATATGTACACAGTGCATGTGATTGTGATAGTGGGACAGTCCCAGCTGTGCTATATAGCACCACAGATGGGCCAGCCCAACTGTAGCACTGTGTGCCATTGTCTGCCATACATTACCTGTACCAGTAAATTACGTCAGTGTCAGTTTGTCTGTATGCGTGGAGAATGTGTAGTTACAGTACATGTACATGTACAATGTAGGTTGTATTTGGGTCATGGATGAAATACCACGTTGAGGTAATTTTTGATTAATTCTGCTAGATGTGAGTGGCAAAACACGTGAAGGTTGAGAAATTTTCTATAGAAATTTGCAAAGTACCAGTACATGTCTAAGTAATTGGGCCGGACCTAGTTGGGACCATCCTAACTACATGCACAGTGTTTGTACATGTACATGTACCCGGCAGGTGGGTAGGCATCCACCAAGGTTAGTTAGGATCTTAGAATAGAAAGTGCCCATGAAAAAAAAAGTGAGGTTGATTTATCGTACACGTAGAAGGTAGGTCTGTTTGAACACATTTATTGCAGAGGCCAAGAGGTACGGAAACCCTGCAAGTTGCAACAGGAATTGGAACTGCTGATCTGTAGTAAATGTTTTACGGGTACGTGGAATGTGCCACATTCGGGGCAGTTCTTTTGCAAGGTTTGGGGATGGCTTTGAAGGGGATACATGTACATGTATTGCACAAGCTGTGACCATATTGCCCTCTTTGAAGACAGATGGGCAATTCCACGCAAAGGTGGACACGAGGGTGAAAATTTAAAATTCATCACAAACGAATTTGGTCTCAAATGAATGCTGAGGGTCTATACTTTACTGTGTTCATGTTGTAATGTAATTTTTTCATTATTTGGTTGTAAAAATCAATGATTATGTAATTTTTTTTTCCAAAAATGAGGAAAATGATAGGACGATGAATTGCACCCTGTGTGTCTAATAAAAATGGAAGTTGGCTGTATTTGTGGTTACATTAAGTGTTCAGATTGTTTAAAGGATATCTGGTCTGTGTTTTGACCTTTGCGGCATTCGTTATGTTTCAGTGGTCTCAAACATTTTGCCCCACTGGAGTGTCCTTCCGTTAACGTAAAAGTACATGCTTTTAGTATATTTTCAGATTTGAAGGAAAAAATAATTAAAAAAGACCAATGCAAAGTAAGTTTAGGTAGACCTACAACATCATACCATTAAAGTCATTTTTTTGCCCCCTACTCTTTTAATTATAGCTAATTAATACTTGCCCTTGGTTGGTAACGGAAGGACCAAAACAGCCGCTGAATTTTGTTATGACTGATGTTGTGACATCAGATCACAACTAAAAGTGTTAATAGGCTTTCCAGAGTTATACTGGAGAGCTGATTGCTTTCTTCAGGTATCGATTGTTTTGCTTATTAGACGCCTTTCAGTGCCATACTCCATCACATGTACTCAGGAAATGAGTGAGTTGTCTTGAACGTGCCCACTTTGTAATGTGTGGTTATTTAACTGTACAGCATTCAGTGTGTCTACAACTTGACTGGAGCAGTAAAAGAAATAATCTTCATTGAACAGAACGGTGTACTTACAAATATATTAAATTAAAAACACCCCCCCAAAATTAGAGACTAACCCTAACTATGCTGAACCCAACAAGGTTATGCAGGATTTCTGAGGTCCCAAGGGGGTTAGGGATAAATTATATGTAATTAAGGAGCATTTGCCAAGTTTCAGACATGCTTTGCTTATATGTTCAGTAACACTGAGTACAGTCTATTGAGGACCAAGATTCCATCCAAGTTCCATACATATATACGTACAGGTAATGGAATTTTAAGCAATTTTAAACAAGCTGACCAGTCTTAAACACATACAACAGTGTATGCACACCAGAGACGTACATGTATAAACGCATAGACCGCCAGGTCCTATCCAAACTACAGGGTTTTCGTTATCTGCGTGGCGCCCGACTAAAATCAAAACTATAGGCAAATTCACCCCATGGTGTAGGGAATTTACGCACAGTTGAAGAATTCCAGCCAGAAAATTCTATGAAGCCATTTTTCAATTGTAATTTTATCTTTTCTGGCTCAATTTATCTGGCTCAAAGGGATTCAAAACAAGGCAGTTGCAACAGTTGAAAAGAAGAGATACGTGTAAGAGCAACGAAGAGCAAAAAGGAAAAAGTAGGTTGGGAGAACATGTAAACAAATACAGGAAATATAAGTGCATTGCGCGTAATGCGCACTGAATGCACTGTCATCTGTCGCTTCGTGCATTGTTTGCCCATACTTTTCAAATTCACGGTTATATGCGAAAGACTAGTGGTCTATGCATTTATTTGTCTGTGATGCACACTGTATGTACATGTATGTAACCCCTACAAATGTACATTTAGATTCATGGGAATTGTATGATAACTTACATGTATCCCGTGTACATGTGACACCCAATTAAGATAGTGTACATGTTGAATTCATGTTTTGGACAAGTTTTATAACAGGCAAAATCCATTTTGAAACCAATCTGAAACACAATGACTATATGAGTAGTCATTCTTTTATATTTTCTATTCGTTACTAGCTGATAATTAGTCACTGGCTTAATTAGTGTTTAATTGGTTGTTTATTGGGATAGTTTAAACTTAAAAAGATTAGTTTTAAGTCATGTTATATTGTATTACTAGTTAGATTTTTATTAAATTGCACTTTCCAACAAAAATTATCTACAACTTTCACTGCGTACAGTGTACATTTAGTAGATTGAGCATTCAATTGTCCTTCCGTTACCAAATCTTAATTAATGTTTTTTGTTATTATGAGATTACCAAACATAAATCAGTCATTTTAAATAAGGCTGAATGTTCACAAAACATCATAGATTGTATTTAGTAACTTTGAAATAACATTGGCAAAGAAACTTCACGGAGTTTTGAGAAAATGTGCCATACTTGAAATATCCATGTCGGTTTTGATGTCCTATTCTGACCTCATTAATATGCATAATCTATAAATGACAAATAAGTCTGATCAAAACTTTGGCGGAATTGAAAGGTTTTAGGTGTCACCATGTATTAACCGTATTAACTTGATTTTAACAAAAAAAGTCTTCGTGATATTGTGTTAAAACATGAAAATGCTGTCTGAATGTCCTTCTGTTACCATGGAATTGCCCTAGAGCAATATTACTGTGGGTGTAATATACATGTACCTGTACGATCTGGTGCTGTTTACTGGTTAACAATTGTGATTTTCTAAGTTCTTGATTGACTGGGAATTAGGCCAACTGATTTCCTGGACCATCCGGCTGTGTACTCTAATAACCACAAGTAAGCGGATCTACATGTACATGTGCATGTATTTTTAGAGTGGTACGTAGAAACCACAAACATACAAGAAGAACATACATGTATTTTGTGAAATGTTCAATCCGCATTCCCTTACACTGTTACCTGAAGTTACACAATTTGGGTCTAAACTTTCAGAAACGCGTTTTGAATTTCATCGGAAATCCTGTCTTTCAGGTGGTCTTTTTCAATACATTTTTTTCAATTTCCCGTAAAAAAAAACCTGAGCTGTCTCATCCAAGCTATAGGTAAGCTTTACATTATTTTTTTGTTGATACATGTACTTGTACATTGTAAGTCAGTACCTTAAACACACGTTGAATCCCCTCGCCCAAAAAAAGCCCCATTAACAAAAGTGAGGGAACAATGGCATGTTTGCGATATTTTCAGTGGGGAAGTCCTGCTGTCACCCCCAGAAGTTGTAAAAAACCAGAAAGGCGGCAACCTTTTAGTGATGTCAGATGTATATTAGACACAGCCCAGGTCATGTGCCCCCAAGCGCCTTTACTTTCTGGTATATATAAAAGTAGACTAATTGTGGAGTTATTGTAAAAATTTCAGTTTTGTTTATGTGTATGTACATGTCTACCTGTTGTTATTCTGCAAGCAAGATACGTGTTGTTAGTTACTGGTAAGTTACATAAATAAGGTACATAAATATGGACTCCATTGAACAAAACGGTATTGTGTGCAGTGGTTGTAGATTTTTTATAAATTTGATTTAAATCATTGTGACTTTAAAATCAAACAATATTGTGCGATTCTTTAAACTGTAAATATACATGTACAGTAGGCTAACTCCTGTGTGTATACAACAGGTCATTTCTTGGAGATGCTGAAACTTTTAGAGGTGGATTCGACTAAAGTTGAGGAAGTACACTGTACAGTATACACAGGACTGGTTATGCCTTTACAAGACTACATGTATGGTTACTCGTACATGGGTCATTCTACAAGGGTAAGGCACTGCTTGTGATGGTGTCAGTTGTTCATTGGTTCCGTAAAGAATGAACAGCTATTTCCCTGCATGCGGATTCCAAAATGACGTTGTTGTACATCTTGCAAGGCTGAAGACAGAAGTGTGTGT
This sequence comes from Acanthaster planci, assembly GCF_001949145.1. The sequence goes on from NW_019091360.1 coordinate 2,796,058, forward strand.
GATTTTCACAGAGTACATGTACATGTAATTGTAAATGACGTCATGACAGAGGGGAAAAATTTCGCATGCCCTGGATGTAACAAGTGACACGGTCACAAATTGTGCTCCTTGTAATTACGGAAATGAAATGTAACCAATTCCCCAACTGTGCTGACGGAGACTGTTCAAAAAACAAATGCACTGGTATACATGTACACGTACACTACATGTACTGGGACCTTTTATTTCAGTGCCACTCGTCTTTAAATTTTATTTCAAATTGAAACAACATCTGAAAAACTGATTTTAGTTTTAGAAGCACCGGGGTACTTGATTGCAAATTTCAGTTTTATATTTTTCATGTTTATACATTTGCCAGTTTTTAAAAACATTTTTGCATTTCTGTGGTTGACAGATGTACCTTAGCAAGGTCCATTTCATTTCTCTACACACAGGTTTTTCACATGCCTGAAAACCACACTGTAAAAAAAACCCTCTCCTGTAATGTTAAACAAGCTCGTAAATTAGAAAGCAATGTCAACCAGCCATCTGTTGTTAGAAAATAGAGAGAGAGAAAAAAAACAACAGGGGTTGTTGCCCCAAATGCATTGTTTGCAAATGAGGGAAATGCAGGATAGCAGGACCACAGAATATCCTAAGGGTGAATCATCAGGTACATTGTGATTGTGCATGCACATGTACCCTGTAGGCACTGTATGTCCATCATAGAACCAGGTGTCCGGAAACAGGATGTTCACTGGAACAATTAATGTGTAATGTCTGCTGTTGACTGACAGTCAGTGGATGAGTTGTTCACACTTGCACAGGTGCATTCTGCATGTTCATGTACGTACGTGTATGTAAATGTACATATTGCTACGTGTTTGGTTTTCTGAGAAAATGTGTTCATACCCCGGTGCACGCACTGTACACAATTTTAATCAATTGTGTTGCACAATGTTCCTTTTCACAAAGTTATGATGAACAACTTAAACAGGTGGACTGATATTTCCTTATACATGGACGGTAGTTGTCCTATTTGACACGCATTTTATTCATATTGAAACTGTGTACTCTGCTGTATGTACATGTAAATATACCGGTATCATGATGCACAAATTTATGTTCTTCATGTCATTGCAAAAAGTGAAAACAACTGTGACAAACACTCAAAATAAATTAGCAGTAATTAGAAGGCAACGACCAGGCAGAAAAATCTGCCGGTACCCGATATATGTGTGATGGGCATTCATCTTTGTCTTCACTGTGCAAGCAAAATGTTTTGGTTTTTTTTTGAAATTATGGAGAAGTTTTACAAAAAAATTTCTGTCTTGAAATTTACGTGTACATGTGCAAAACGGAGACAGCTTGTATTCCTTGTTAAGAGACCACAGTTTATACAAACATGTAGAAAGGTTGATTGATGTACATTGTAATGGACTGTGCTCTATGTATCATGGGAGTACCCGTGGCTTATTTGCATAATTCACCGTTTCGTGGAAATCCAGCCGCCCATTGTCCAGATTGCAATTAGTCTGTCAGAGCGACGTCTTGTGAGGAGGCAGTAGGGTACATGTACATGTATTGTGTACAGATAGTCTGAGACAATGCAGTACTTGGGCATTGTAACAGAAAAAAAATTGCTCAAGCTACAGTACATGTACAAAGGTGTCATTAGATTGTCTGGGTAAGTACTTGTATGTATTATCATGAGGTGGAAGGTGTCTGGGGACATACCGGTATGTACTAAAATCAACCAAACTTGATTTACAAGTGTAAGAAATGACCAATTCCCAGTTTGTCAGGGGTGCATACATGTACAATTAGTTTCTCAGTGCTGAGCTTTAATGCCAGACAAGAAATGTACATTGTACAATTCTCTGTTGCACCAAAAGCAAAGTTTAATTTATATATACATGTACATGTTCATGTGTCGTTGAAAGAAAAAAAAAAAAACAAATTAAAAGAAAAATATTGCATTGACATTTGACAATGCAAAATCATATTTTCACTATTTTTAGCTTTTCCTTGTTGTAAAACTGGAAATGCTGTAATAAGTGAGGGCAAAAAACTGTTGTGAGTAGGATTTGGGGAATTCGACCCCATCACCGTGTTTATTTGTTCCTGCATAGTTTTGCAATTTTTTGCATAGCTCTTGCACACAAACTGTCGGGTGGGAGTGCTTATGTGTAGAGTGTACTTTGTACGCTCACATGCCAGTCATGTTCCACCAACACAATGTGTCCCTTCATGTTTTGCATAGTTTTGCACAATATGCACACCATCAGTAATGCACACACACATGCATGCACTGTACGTACATGATCACCTTGAATGCTCACTATTTGCCTTGAATGCTTGCCCGACACGTACACGTACATGTACATGTATGTTACATGCTCGTGCACTGGTACTGTACGTGAGTTCAAGGGGGCGGTCGGTTAAACGTCAACCAGCAGAGAGGAGATTGCCCTTGCTGAACCTTAAGATGACTCATCTTCCATCCCTCATCTCATCTCTTGGAGGATGCGGGCCGTGTGTGATGTAAGAGGTAGGATGCTGAGCCGGGAGGGGTTTGTTCTTCCCAGATAAAGGCCTGCTGAGTGGTTGTCGTGTCGTGGCACGTCTAGTGTTTGGTGCGTTTATATGTTCACTACTTCCAGATAAACAGGATTTGGAGTGGAATATTCTGGCCTCCATATAGTCATCAGCTGTGTGTATATTTTGCTGTCTTAAAGACAAGAATTCGTCACTCACAAGGGTAACGTTTCCTCTACGGTGTACATGTAGAAGTCAGGGGTACTTAAATTCTGTATCAGTACGGTAGGTGTACACTCTAGACAGTGTAATCAGTAGACTGTTTAGTTTGGAATTGTTAGTTTCTGCATTTTACACATGTACAGTGCACCTCTTCTGTACATTTTTTTTTCTTCAAATAAACATCAGCACAAATGTTTGTAGTGATTTGTGTATATGAAGTGAATGCCACACAAATTGTATTGTGTACCACACACATGTACATACATGATAATGTAACAAGGCAAAATGTACATGTATGTATGTAAACTTGTACGTGTACATTTCAGTTAACCCTAACAGTCCCAAATTCTCCCATTTCAATACGATTTTACATACACGCCAGGGGCTTAGGGTTTTAATATTCATGTAGTGGTACATTGTACATGTACACCTGTACATTGTACATTGTACCTTTACACATGAACTGGTACCGTACATGTGCCTAAAAAAGTACATGTACATGTACATGTACGGTTCCTTTTCACATTTTGCAGACAGTCTGAAATTAACGGTATGTTCTTTCAAACCAACATTCATAATGTCCTAATGTGAATTAAATATACTGTAAATCATGTTAATTGTTACTGGGCCGACCGGTCTGTTGACATTTTCATCTATTGTACATTTATACTTTAGTATCATGTATTGGATTCTTATTATTATAGATGACATTTTATTATTTTTGTGACACCAAGTTGTTCTCTATTTGTTATGCTGTTGGTTAGATGCTGATTTCAATAGATGTTACAGACTTATCTTTTTTGGTTTTGTACAGGCTAATTGATCGATTGTTGTGAAACTGAACTCTAACTGCGTGGTATACTAGTGACCTACCAAAGCTGCATTGATTAGCAGTGTGTAACCATGGACTCCACACCAGACACTGGTCACCAGCTGGCAGACGTCCGGCTGAACTCGGCAACAACGCTGGAGATGGAGACATCCGGAGAGATACCTTACATGGATGCGGACGAGCCCGCTCCATCTCCCCCCTCCTCCCGATCGGGAACCCTAAAGGCCCGGAAAAGCTCCAAGGGGCGGAGCCCTAAATGCTCCCCACTGATGGTGAACAAGGAGAGCAGCATCCCCATTGTCAAGAAGGAGGCAGAGAAGGTCATGGAGATGTTCTTGAAGAGGCGGAGCATGAGCATGAACGATGCCATCCTGCAGAAGGAATTCTTCAGTCAGGAACGGAGGAGAAAGAAAGACCGCGCCCCACGGAATAACACAGTCTCGATTTGTTCCACAATGAGCACAGACTCCAGCGACTACCGCAACAGTGGAGATTTTGAGGAGGCCACCCTGACAAGAAGCAAGGGGAGCTTCAGCAGAGCTTTGGAGAACTCTGTTTTGCCGGGAGATGTGCGGCGCGAACAGTCATCGGCAGACGACGAACTGTCATCGTCTGATCATGAAATGGACAAGGAGAAGTCTCGTTCAGCTCCGTCCACCCTTCGCTTGCAGGTTGGTCGGTTGACCGAGGAAGAACTTGAAAAACTGCGGGAAGCAGGCAATGGCTATGCCCAGCATGACAAAGATGGCGTTAAGAAAGATGTGAAGAAGAAGGACTTGCCCAAAAGGCGGAAAAGCCTGCTGGACAAAGCCAAGCAAATCATTCGCTCTCCTAGCATGCAGAGGAAGCATGACCACTCAGAGGAGAAAGAGGCCCCAGTGGGTCCCGATGAAACCTCGGCCAGTCGATCTAAAGTCCACCAAGAGATGAAGCGTACTGGCTTTGCCAACAGACTGAAAAGGACATTCAAACGGGACTCCCGCAAAAGCTCTCTGAAGAGTTGCGAGTCAGAGACAAGGACTCCCACCCCACCAAACTCGGCCTCATCAGAATCCAAAGATGGGAGCAAAACAAGGCGATGGCCGAGTTTCCAGCTCAAGAGGAAGCCGCGGAAGAGTGCGTCGACCCCCACCGACGATAGCCTGGCCGGGGCTACGCCCTCAGACACAACATCCAATGCTGACTGGGCCTCGGTCAGCGACTACGACCACACCCAGAGCCTGACGGAGTTTGACCGGAGGAAGCTCCTAAAGGAGATCCACAATGGCGTCCAGTTGCGCCATGCCCAGCAGGCTACCGGCAGTGATTCTCAGCTCCACGCCCAGAGGGCGGAGAAGTTACCATCTCGGAGAAGCGCCCCAGAGCCAGAGCACTGTGGGTTGGGCTCTACGGGCACCCAGACCCCCTCCTCAGTCCTTTCCAGCTCCCAGGAGTCCGGAATGTCATCTGACTGGTCGTCTGGAGGATCAGGCCAGAGGACACAACGGCCCAGGAGCCTGAACTTGACGAGATCAAGGCGGCACGAACGAGCAAGGCAGGGACTTAATGGCAAGTGAACATTTCAAATAATAGTTAAAAATAGAACAATGCATCCAAATCAACAAGGGACATTCCCCCGCAAAATCTCATCACACGAACATTGCTCATGACATGCTGCAAGAAAAAAATTCCGTAGGGCACAGAATGGGAAACAGTCCCACAGTCATTAAAATTTTGTTATTTCAGTCAATTTTGATTTCTCTAGAAATATTTTTACTCTGTTTTGGAGAGAAATGCCCTTCCCAGTATGTTTAAAGAGACAATCATGAGAATCCTGGGAATTTATGTAAAAGAGAGGATCAGGTTCTGGCATGTGAGAAAAATTTACATACTCGTGCAAGGTAAAGATTCACTTCAGAAAGGGAAGAAAAACCAACACAGTAAAATTACTATTAAAGATGATGGCCCTCAAAAATACCAAACTGATCTCCATATTAACTAAACTTTTACATGTATGTGTTTAGTGTGGGTATTTGAGAGTTTGACTCCTGCAGTGGCATCTTGTTTTTACCGTCCTTGTTTTTGATTCACCCATTGTCGTTTTGCTCAGATGTCTTCAAGTTGGACAGGATTACCCCGGGCCATGTCCGCCGTGACACGGACACGCGACAGCCCGTCATGCCCACTGCCCAGGATGACATTGACCCGGACCTGGAAACGGATGGGATCAATGACACTGAGGATGACATGAGCGGTAGGTCTCAATGGAACATTCTTCTTTGGTAATTTACAAGTGTAATATGATTCGTTGGTGGATAGTCAATACTATTGCCCTAAGGTATTTGACCTTGACAAACTAGTCCCCGGTATAGGCCAAGGAAATAGTTTGTCAACTTACATGTACCAATTGGGGCTAATATCAACTATTTGCCCGAACTATACTTTAGGAGTGCAAAAAAACTGTGATTGAAATATGTGTGCTGCCATCTTTTAATATTCAGCTGGGAGGATGTTTTGACGTGGACAGTAACCCTTTGCGACTCTTCCCCAGTTGCTTTTGAAAGTGCACACCGAGTCTGTGAGGCATACAGTGTACATGTATTCAACATCTGCGTGGATCATGGCCAACGTGCCTGATAAACGGGTCATTCCACAAGGGTAGGGCACAATTTGTGATGGTGTCAGTTGTGACATCGGTTCTGTAAAAATGAACAGCTATTTTCCTGCATGCGGATTCCAAATTGACATTGTTATACATCTTGCAAGGCTGAATACAGAGGTGGGTGTTATTTTTACAGAGTACATGACCCTCTAATGACCCACTCTGCAGGTCATGACAGACGGTAAAAGTTACCCATGCAACAAGGACACCATCACAAATTGTGCCCCAACCTCATGGAATGACCCAAACGGCAATGTACCAGTTGATACATGTGATGGTGAATGGACCCTTTAGGCCCCGAGCGACATCATTGTCAATGAATATGGCGCCCTCTCTTGTTTGTGCATGGAATCTATTGCTTTATATGCAGTGGTATGCATAAGTGGCATACGGTAGCACCACTCACCAATAGAATATTGGAATAAAGAATGTGGGAGTTACTGTGATATCTTTGATTTTGTGGCTCCTGTTGTAAGTTCGAGTTTTTTTCTCTTGACCAAAGAAGAATATCCTCATTTTTAAGTATTTTTGTTGTTCCCCACAGAATAGACAGATTATTGTGTAGGCTTGTGTGTAATTATGATCAGACATTTTGTCTAGCAAAGGTACTAATTTCACTGAACACGTGCCAAGGCTGCTTAGAATCTGCACTCTTTTTTTTGGCATGGAGCTTTTTAATTTAGATGTATTCTAACTGGGGAATGGTATATCTAAAGTCTTTAAACTGAAAAGAAAAAAAGCCTTGATATCTAAATGTACATGTTCATGTATGTCTGTTTGCAGCATAGTGTCCAGATTTTCATAGAGCACTGATGAGTTTTTCAGGAAAAAAAACAAACTACTATCTGTGCTGGTAGACATGACGCACAAGGTGGAAAAATGTGTACAAAATACCTGTGAAATCTGTGTATAAATTTAAACCTGTCAAAGAAGCACAGGATGATGTAATCAAGACGCCATTGATTGTGGAACTTGATGAAGTAGAGGTAGACAAAAAAAAAATCCGGAAAAAAGAAAGGCTTTGCTGTAACCACACGAAGTCAAAACTTCAGCCGCCTTTGTTTCCCCCGGCAGTTGATGGGGGCAACGAAGATGCGACTTTGCAGAGGCCATCCAAGCGGGAGAGGGAGGAATTCTACAAGCGGATCGCCGACCGGCTGGCCCAGATTGGAGACCGGTTTGTGACAGAGTACCAGGAGGGTCTGGTCGGGGAAGATGAACAGGCCAGGCCCGTTTCCAGACAGCGAGCGAAGGAGCTGGGAGCATCAGCTGTTCCTATGGAAACGAGCGCGGCGGCAGCCACCGGAAGTACAGGTGAAGTTTACCGACTGCTCTGAATTTTTTGTTGAAAGAATCCATGCGGTGAAGTTTTCACCTTTTGTTTTGCACCTTCCTACTCTTCTGCAGTGTACCTTACAATAAGGTACACTCAGGAGTTGGCATCCTGTTAAGGTTGACAATAAAGAAAAGTCCAAGCTTCCCTCGACAACTGAGGGCGCTGTTACTGCAGTGTCAATCAGTGAAGATGCTCTTTGTTTTTACAGTTCAAATTATGAACCCAGAATTGCTCGAAAAAAAACGTCCGAGCAAGTGTTGCTTGTTGGCTTATTTTCAAATTACTTACACAACAATAAATCACTAAAGAAAAGGAAATTTAGGATGGCAAAAATGAAACAAAAAGTGAATTCTTGTGTGCCCACATCAATGCAATATTGAGATTTTTCTCCTTGGCCGACATCACAATTGTGCTTATTAATATTTAAATTTGCATTTGCATTGAAAACCCAAAATGAAAATAAGGTTAATTGAAACACAGGAGAAAAAATGCCCAAGTCAGTTTTTAGCTAAATGTTCAAAATGTTAAGCACAATATCACCCCTCATTCGGAATGCACTTCGTGTTATTACTTAGCAACAGAATTGCTAAAATTCTCGTATACTAGTGGCGTGTGGGATTGCAAGGACAGTTTGTGTCTACATGTACCGTACATGTACACTTACTAAGATTACATTGCTGAGAAATGAATTTCAACTTCTAAAGCAAAACTGTGTTTTTCCCCTTTTTTTGGGGGGGAGGCTTTGAAATCTTTTCTGCCTTCCTGGTCAGTGTGAGTCTTTATGATTTGACAATGTTTGTCTTTATTGTGGTTCATCTTGTGGATAATTTTTCAGAATCGGATGATAGACTGTTTGATAGCATCGGTGGAAGGATACGGGACCATGTGGATGGTTACCGAGTGGTAAGTAATATCAGCCAATCACAGTGAGGCCTGGTTACCGAGCAGCCCTGTCAAACCGTTCAAATACATCGCCAGTGATGTTTCTTTGATCGTGTGGAACGTAGGCATCCACAGATTTTCCAGTGGCAAATATGGTCGTCCTGCTTTTAATTCTTGGTCCAGATGTGTACTGTGTACTCTAAGCAGCAACTAGAGCAAGTCACCTTCCCAATGCCCACCTTCCCCAGCTTCTATCAAATTGCACATGAAATGCTAAATCACATGCTTCTGAAGCTGAACATGCAGACTTCAAAACTGTCATTTGATACTAACAAGTTTGGAATACAGGTCTCTTTTTTGTATCAAAGGATATGTTACAAGATTAATCATACATGTACATATATATGTTTGTAAGTTTAATAATAATTGATTGTTAAAAGAACTGACAATTTTTGAGTGTTTGTGCACATTTGCCAAAAATGTACGACACTATTTGCTGGATGCTATATTTTTTATTTCATTTTGGATTTGAGTTTGATTAAATTCATAGACTGATTTTTCTCAACATTTCAGTTGTCTTTTTAAAATCAGAAACCCAATTTATTTGTTAATTGATTATATTACTTTGATTTGATTTGCTTTTTGTGTTGCAATCCCTTCCTTAGATTGATCTGATTGTTTTTGAGCTTCTTAGATTAAGTGGCAATCCAATACAATCGCCTTTGTCACCAGATGTAGATATCACCTCGGTACGTTTCAATAAGGTTTCTCATGCCATAACGTGGTTCTTACGTGCTTCATCAAGTAGTTAGCTCATGCACTTTGGACACCCACTAACATGAGGTACTTACATTGACACGCCATTTCCACAATTCAGCTGCAGTCCATCAATTCCTGGTGGTCAGTGTTACTTTCCTTGAGTCCCATATGAGGCAGCTCAGGTTGGATTCCCACCTTGCACACTACGCAGATGGAATTAGCACAGTGACACTGCCCTTTACATTCAATGTGATCAAGGTTCAAATCCTGTCACCTTGTGAAATTGATTCGTCCGCCAATTAACTCTGCAGGCTGTTTTGCCATCATGCCTCCAAAACGGACATATCCTTCATCATCACCTTCTATCAAAGTTTTTGGCTAAAATCTTAAGGTTAAAATTGGCTTAGATATATGCATCAGTTCATCAGCACTGTAAGAAATGATAAGAAAAGATACTTAGCCAGTAAGAAATCAAATTTCCGCTGATGAAGTTACTCCTTCCTGACAGTGTATAGAGTGTTAGGGCAGTTCTGACATGTTAGTGCTTTGCTCACTTTCCACCTTTGCTAAACCCGAGGTTGAAGTCTTCTCTGAAGCACTGTGAGGATTTAGTCAGTAATTTTGTTAATGTAATCAGCTTTTTCAATTTTCTCTCTAAACAATTGCAGTGAAATCAGTTATATTATCATATTTAGTTTTTCCAAAATAATTGACACTCCTTGTAGTTAGGGAACCAAGTTTCCTGTTGAATTTTTTCAATCCTCAGCTTCAGTTTCAAATGTCATTTTTGAGAAAGCAAAATCAGAAAACATAAAGTTGTCTAATCCAAGACCCAAATTTGTTGTATTTTTATTTGGTTCCAACTGTGAATGTTTGAGAAATGAGTCTGTTTGAAAATGGACATGAAGCAGGATAATGCAAAGCTGAGTTAAGAATATGGCCCGAGACTGTCTTTGCTTGATGCCATGGTCACAGAAGACAGGATTCTATGCAGACATCTTCATTCCTAACACCCCATAACTGATCCTGCGTCATGCGCACACATTCATTCATGCATTTTGCCCTTCCATGAAAACCCGCACAGATGTAGCATATACGTATTTGTGCTGAAGCACAAGAGGCAAGGGGTGACATTGACAAGCAGGAGTTTGGTATAGCTTGAATTTTCTGTTCACAACGAGTAATCACAAACATTGGTGTACGCTGTCAGAATGCACAGTGTACAAGTAACTCTGTGACAAGAATGACTTTGTAACTGAGCAAGTCTTGTTGAGATAGCTAACATGCTGGCTTAACCCATGGAATGTGGGACATCTAAATTTCGTTAACAATTTCCACACTAATTGTTCCTATTTATAATTCTCTCCCTTCCTCTTGGCCTTACCCGCGCCCTGTATACACACTGCAATTGACTCCATTTATGTTGTATCGGTTGGTCTTTGAACCCCCCCTCCCCACACCAAAAACCCCCTCCCAAACATTTCATTTTACCACCGATATCGCTGCCACAAAATGCTTTCTTCATCCTCTTGTCACTTTGTTGACACTCTCCATTCCCCATTCCATCCTTCTCCATCCCTGCTCGCTCTCTTGAAATTCCCTGATTGTTTTGTCGTAATTTTGAAATATTTTGAAAAAAAAATACCCAAACCAACAACCCACTCCCTGATGCTACCCCCCGCGGCCCTCCTCGCCGCTTCACAGCGCTACAACCAACGCCTCCACCCCTTCTCGCCACAGTCAATCCTGTCAGTGGTCCGCGACCACACCTACGCCGTCTTCCGCGACACCATGCAGTCGCTTATTGGCCAGGACACGGGCTTTGAGCAGCTGGCCTTGGTCTTCAAGTTCACCAAGCTGGCCATGAAGATCGCCCAGCACTATGGCTCCCGGGCCAACGAAATCAAGGACAACAGCCTACGGTACATCGGAGATCGCTTTGCTGCCTGGCTGGACAGCCAAGGGGGCTGGGTAAGGACAAAACTGAATGAGACTCTGTCAATGGTAGCCCTCATAGAAAGTGAATGACTCACAATATACTTTATCTGCCAAGTAGCATGATGCCCAGTGCTGCAGTTAACGTTGTAAGGTTACACCATCCTCAATCCCTCAAAATCCTAAAATCCAAGTTGTGGGATTTGAAAGATCTGGGTACTATTATGTCAAGTGAATTTCGCATGAAGACTCACTCGTATACTATGCATAAGTGTGATGTGATTGATTTTGGAACTTTCTGCAGTCTAGCATTTTGTGCACCAGTGATATTGTGTTTTAATCGATCCAGAAAGATTCTCATGTGAAATGTTGTTTCCACTGATATTCAAGTCTTGTTCCCATTTTCTTCCTCTGACATCCTGCAGGGAGCTGTGGTGTATTCCAGTGACTCAGAAGAAGAAGGGGAACAGTCTCATCATGGGGAATCGGAAATTGATTAATGATGTCATTGTGAGATCACTGCTCATTCTTGCAGAAAACTGTCAATTCCTGAAATGAATTTTTGTTACAGGTATCTAAATGTATATATGTATTTCTTTGAATGTGTCCACACTTAAAGAATAGAACCTTTGCTTCTTTCTCTCCTTTTACTCCCACATGGATTAGAGATGATATTTTTCAAGTTTGTTTTGTGCTGTACGACTGTACGTTTGTAATTTTGTAAGAGGTAGGCCCAACTTAGGGCTGCTAAATATGCTAAGCCAATTTGTGCTGTACAGAAATCGGTAAAAAATCCGTTTACAACGAGTGTACTATACAGTGCATGTTTTGGTGGTTGGTAACCAGTTTTTCTCAGCCTATTCTCTCTTTGCAAAAACTTATAGCCGGTTCAGAGAACCAGGAACGACTATAAATGGACCGTGTTTACATGTAATTGTGTGAAGCTAGCAGTTCGATGTTCTTTATATGGTGGCACCTTGCAAAGAGTGAATACTGTCTAAGCTCCACACATCTGTGGTCTTAGTAGGTCTTTGAAATTAGGTCTTGGCACAAGTTGTCAATGTCCACTTGCCCAACTGGTGCAACCTGGATCAGACTCCGTGGTGACATGCTCATGAATTTTTTTGAGAATGGTAAAAACTCAGTGAAAAGCACCTTGTCACTGTCGCGATGCAACCTTGCTGCTAGGCAGCAGCGTTTTTTCCTCCGTGATGTCTCGTAGTGTTTTTCAAATTCTTGAATAAGAATCATGTTTCCACATTTCTTAGGAATCGATTTCCATAGATTTGATTCTAGCAAGTCTGCAGCAAATACGGAAGGGCCTGGACATGTCCACGGGCTAATGTATGTGTGATTTCTTTGAATTGTGTGCTGGAAAATTTTGATTTCAAAGCAGTTTAAGATAAACAGTTCTATCATGATAGAAATCTGTTGTATTTGTTGGGATGGGTTGACCATTGTACAAGTACATGCAACCACCAGATAGATGTCTTCTTCCATGTACCTTTTGCCGATGAAGATTGCAATTAATTTGCAGTGGAATTGCAATTCCTGGGTGGAATAGGAGTAGATTCCAAAACTACTGGAATCGCTGAGCACAAATGTTTCTGCAGTGTGACACCTATCAGCACCAGTCTTCAATGCAGTCTTAAAAGCGAGACTTGATAACCAGTTCCGAGGCATTTGTTTTCCACTGACCTTGCTCAGACATACCTCGCTTGTCATTAGCTCTGAACTTTCCTGGTTGTTCTGTCTCATACCCTGAATCCAAGTACAGGTTTATTTGTTTCATTTCTTTAAGTCACATGTTTCATTTCCACTGTTGGCAGGGCACAGTTTGTAAATAAGGAATGCTTCACCACAATAGATTTTGGAAATGTGATCCTTAATTTTTTTGTTTATGTTTTTGTCAATGTACGGAACATGACTTACCTAAAATCCAGTATTCATATACCAGATCTTTATACACGTGTAATTTGTAACTCAGATGGTTAATAAACTTGTACATATTCTGTAAGATATCTTGAATTTTAAGAGTGATACATATAAAAAAGTATATCAATCTTTATGAAACGTAGAGTGGAAATTGATGTACAAACCAGATCAGCTGCAATTAACAATTATTTGGTTATGTACTTAGACGTATGTTTATTCAGGTGTTATTGACCATGGAATTTATGTCATTACTTTGATTTTAGTATTTGAAACTTTGTTTTAAATTTCTAGTGCTTGTATTGATTTTCGCTCGCGCATTTTAGAAGACAAATTTTGGCAAGTATGATAATATATGTACTGCTCGTGTTAGCCTTGTTTTCCTGGATATTGAAAAAAGAGCCATACTTAATCTGCCCAAAATGTCACAGTGTATTGTAACCAAATGTACAAACTTCTGGTAAATTTCATGTTATCACAGCTATAACAGGAATGAACTGTAAAGTACTGATTCCATCAAATTCATGCTAATTGATTTCTTGGATTTTAGAGTAATTGGGTCTGGGATAATTATTTTCAAAATAATATGAGCCTTTCTGACATCAAAAATAAAATACAGTTCGATGAATTTTGATCCACATTTTGAAATTTAATGACAGTGGTGCATATTTGCATCATTAGTAACATCTGCTTGTTGTCTTGAAACGGTGCCAAGTTTGAGGCAGCATTATAAACACTCGGCTCTGTTACACACAGTACCATTCTTGGCCAATTTTCATTTTAAGTACCTGGGAATCCTATTTAATATTCACAGTACATTGTGACTGTGACATTTGAACTGCCTGTTTTCAACAATGATCTCATTGTTGTTCCTGGCAATGATCCATCATTGCCACTAAATCTGATAGTCGTAGCATGATCCAACAAGGCCTTTTGCTTTGTTGCCATCAAAGTGGTCAAAAGTATCGTGCACTTAACTAAGCCATGTGGTATAATGTGTCATGTGCATGTAGATCCAGTGTTTGCATTCCGTACCAACTGATTTTAGATGACATGTTCATTGAATCGTTCCCATGGATTAAGTCAAGCAAAGAATATTTGGTGTTGAGTATTCTCATTCATTGCTGCTTGGTGACTGCAAGCCTTTTTCAAAACATCTCATGATGCTTTGACGACGGTTTATTCTCGGCATAAAGATTTCTGATCTTTTGGCTAATCTACCAGTCAGATCTATTGAGGGGGGCACTAACTTTTTTGATGTTGTTGGAACTTTGACAAACTTTGAGATCTCTTGCTCCAGGACAGTGAGTAATACTCCAAAGCACCTGTTTCTTCTTGTTGATTGAGTCAAGCAAAGAATATTTGGTGTTGAGTATTCTCATTCATTGCTGCTTGGTGACTGCAAGCCTTTTTCAAAACATCTCATGATGCTTTGACGACGGTTTATTCTCGGCATAAAGATTTCTGATCTTTTGGCTAATCTACCAGTCAGATCTATTGAGGGGGGCACTAACTTTTTTGATGTTGTTGGAACTTTGACAAACTTTGAGATCTCTTGCTCCAGGACAGTGAGTAATACTCCAAAGCACCTGTTTCTTCTTGTTGATTGAGTCAGGTTTGAAATACTGGACACTGGGGGATTCAGCTGGGTAAAGCATGCATCAGGGGCCTAGTCTGTTGACTGCAAACACTTTGATGAAGAAACCTAACTCTACAGGGCCTTAGAATTCATCAACATCTCCAGAATCCCAAAAGCCAAGCTTTCAAGATCCTTAGTAAAGTCTTACTTTGTGTACCTTAAGTTACAGAATTTTTTCCCTAATGCAAATCAGGTTCTGAAATTTGCCAACTGTGCCCGAATTGTCCACCCATCATGCACATATTTACTAGCAATTTCTTTCTTTTTTATAAATTTTTTGACATCGTTTTATGACCAGATTTGTTTTTGTCAGTTCACTTTGTTAAACAAAGTGAGTATTCCCTACACCCTGTGAGATTCAATGTCGTGTCAGTTACGTGCCTTTTGACTAAAAATTTTCATTTAAATTTCTTCCTCTTGATATTTAATCCATTCAGAATTGTAAATACATGGACTGTATCTCAGCCACTCCACTGGTTTTTAGAACCGTTACATTTACATGTACAATTTTATGTACATTATACATGTATCTCCTGCCATGTGCGAAAACTTCCCACTACATTTATATGTGATAAAAATTCCACAAATTTAAAGAAGTACTTTTTTCAGTACCTTCTTTTAACAAAGTGGTGACCTTTTTAACGCATCACTTATTCATGCGGTACATTTTAACAGTCTGTAATTTGTCATGGTTATGTGTAAGATGTATCATTCGGTCAGTTCTTTAAAGAAATTGTGAGTTTCCTCAAGGGTAGTTTGCTGTTTTGTTTGTTTTTTTTCTTTCAGCATTCAAGTTTGCAAATCAAAAATGTGAATAGTGACACACCGTTCCATCATGAGTTCAGATTTGTGGGAATATCCAGCGCCATCAGAAATGTGAATTTTGTAGGTAAAAACTTTAACACTGCGACACTAGTATCTTTAAAATGAGCGTGATATACTGTATTTGTAAAGGTCATGAAGGATTTTTGGTGCTCAAGTATGCCTGGATCTTATATGTTAGAAGGGAAGTTATAAAGAAATGGCTTGTTAGAGACTGTAGAAATTGCGCCCCCATTTTTATAAGAATTGTAATATAATCCCTGTAGAAAATGCCATTTTCATGAGTACATATGATGTAGGGATCGTCTTTAAGAACGTAAACTGTATAAAGATGTCAAGAGTACTTAGTGTACATGTATATTCCATATTGTAGAGTACTACATATTTATTTCTAAGATATGTTTGTCTTCTGTTTTTAAATGCTGCATTTGAGAACTGAAGTGAATTTTTCACAGTTTTGATTTCATGGTAATCGACGGTTATGAGCTTGGACAAAATTTTGTTCGAATCTATCATTTTTCCTGCGTGGTACAAATTACCTATTATGCTGAAAATGTGTCACACAAGATTTGTGCCTATTTTTGGGTGTGGAGAAAGGGTTAGTAAGGGTCAACACAATTGAGTTACTGGCCTGTGTGGAGATTTATTATTTGCTCATAATGTTCTGCTTTGCAAAAATGGGTTACCAGTGTAAATGCCATGCAATGTCTTTTGCAGCTGGTACTCGGTAGATGTTCGTCAAGCATCTGGCGTTTAGCCTGAGGAGAATTTCCCTCTTTGTGAAGTTGCACTTGGGGTCAGGAATGAACAATTTTTGTCCAAGACGAAACTTAAGTAATGTGCAGGTGTGCTTAATCACGATATTAAGGAGAGAACCAATTTGCAAGTTGTTTGGGAATGTTAGGCAGCTGTAAGTGAACCATGGACCAATGATGCATATTTCTGCAATCCTGCTTTTAAAGTAGAGGGCCATTTATGTCCCACTTTAGTGGAAAAAAGAATGGGATTGAGCTTTTGAAGCTACTGCAATATTGTGTTCAAAACATGTTAAGATATAATTTTAGAATGAGCAGATATGTCAGTCCATGCATACATGCATGTGGTATCCAAGCAAGCTTCTTTTGGCATGGCTCACAGCCAGTTGTGCTTGATATTCATGAAACTTGTTTTGCTGTGTAGTTAAAAGTTGCATTAAAGATGGAATTAAAGACGAATTGAAAAGGAACAAAGAGCTTTATTGGCCCTGCATGTTATTTTCTTCCCAGATTAAATATGTTTTTGAAGTATAGAGATTCCTTGTGTAAACATTTTACTGTCATATCCACCGTCCTTCGGAGAAAACCTACGGGGCTCTTTTTGGTGAGCTGCAAAGCAAGTGCGAGCCTTTGTAATACCGATATCCGTCTTCTGTCCGTCCGTCGGGGCTGCCGGCCGGCCGTCTGGCCGTCCTTCCTCAAATGTTAAAGTTTTTCCTTGCAGATGTTAAAATGTGACATTGATTGCTTGTTTGCTTCTTGGAATTCTGTCTGTAATTAAATAGTCTCATATGGCATTAATGCTTAGAAACTTATGAATTTAATGAAAAATTATAAAAGTTGAATGTTAAAGTTTTTAGTTGTATTGTGTACTTAACCTGTAGTACATACAGTACATACATGTATGTACTGAGCATTCCTGTAATGCACATGTATGTATGTACATGTATGTGTAGACAGTGTTCAGACACATACAAATGTACATATGCAGCATGTGGGAAAATGTAAGGGGTGGGGAGGACTCCAAGTGACAGATTAAGATGTTTGTTGGGGGAGGGGTATCTGTAGGAGGAGGATCATGGGGACAAGGTACATGTATGTAGAAAGTGGATGAAATGCTGGATAAGGTTAGTGTAATGGTTGGGCTGGATAAGTGGGATGATGGGACAGCCAGAATAAGAAGTGAAGGGAATGATGGGAAGGGGTTGGATTAGAAGCTGGATGGTATGATGGGAAGGGGTTGGATTAGAAGCTGGATGGTATGATGGGAAGGGGTTGGATTAGAAGCTGGATGGGATGATGGGAAGGGGTTGGATTAGAAGCTGGATGGTATGATGGGNAAGGGGTTGGATTAGAAGCTGGATGGGATGATGGGGTTGCATACAAAGTGCTGAACTGTACATGTACTTTAGAGGAATTTTAATTATGCACCATCCATCAAACTCACAAATGCACTGCTTAGATAATGATCCAGGTCTAGTCTGACTGTACTGGACCCACATTCTTTCGGCATTCCTCTCTCCTGTAAAGAACTGTGAAGCTTTCGTACCTGTATCCCCCTTGGTGGTGGTCTTTGTTGATCTACCTTAAAATTATAGGCACCTTTCAACACACAGTGTGCACACAGCACTGACGAGGTTTTTTTCTCCTAGAGTACAATGAATTTTATTGCTAAGGTTGATAAAATATCTTGTACATGTGTATTGCAGTCGTATGTCGACCACTCTTGTTAACAAATTTTTGATGAAGCTTTGTTAGTATTTTCTTGTTTAATTTAGTTGCCATATTTGTATAACTTAGATGTCTCTTCCCTGTTATTACAAGAAAGAAATTTAAATTCATAACAAGCAGCGGGCCATGGCAGCTTTGCTGTTCTAGTTTCTGACCATGAAATGGACCAAAATTACAAGCTTATTAGATCTGCTTGTGATGCACTTTGAAAAACTATGCTGTGAAGAACCAGGTGCTTCAAAGTATGAGCTAAATGTGAAACTTGTCTGTGGGAGTTACTACAGGGTTATTGAGTGTGCAAAGTTGAAAATCGTTGCACGGAACATTGCAAAAGGAATAATTCTCTTCACTTCACAAATGCGTGAATGTTAAAGACAGGAAAAAAAGGTACTGGCCATTGGAGTAATGGATTAAAAACCATGTTTTTCAAAGTGACTTCAATGTATTGCAGTGCGTAGCACGATGGCAGTGTGTTACACAGTGGTGTAGTGAAGGCATTTTCATTTAGGGAGGGTGCCACAGTCAATTTGCCAACATTGTAACTTATTCGCCAACCTCGTGTCGTGTAAAATTCTCGAAGTGATCCGTGGTACGCACCCTCCCCCAAATCTCCCCGGTCACTACGCCCCTGGTGTTACATGTGACTTCTGTTTACTGATTTTTCAGCTGTATTATGTGTGACATTGGAAAACTGTTCACATTAATCAAACTGCAACCTAAATGAGAACGAAATTAGATGAACCATTCCATTGTTTGAAGTTCTCTCTGAGCATTGAATGGGTTTGTGTGTCCATGATTGTCAGTTTCAGAAGCAAGTGTTTGACACAGTGTTAATTGGTACCAAACTTGAATCTTTTGGGCTGTGTGTGTGAGGTGTTGTAATCACTTGAATTATTTAGAAGTTCCGTGGATTGCATCTTATTACAAGACAAATATACTTGAAACTGTGGATGCAGCAAATACGTTGATATTTACACATATATGTGTTGTATTCGAGTCCAAGTCCCTGTAGGTCCATCACAAGTCCATCACAAGTCAATCAGTCTTAGTTCACAAGGTTTTCAAATGAGCTATGACAAAAAGATTCTTTTGTCATTGTTCACAATGTTACTTTTGACTGGCCTTGTGGAAGGGACTTGTGACTGGCCTTGTGAAGGGTCTTGTGACCGGACTTGTGATGGACTCAGATACATGCAACTTTGAGAAATGTTTACCAAGTCCGTAAGTATAGTGCATGTTTTCTGCCCTTTATCATGGTTACTTTGAAGACTGATACCATCATTTTTTCCTGTCAAACTTTTGTAAACACAGACAAGCCCTGTGTCCTGTCTTCAGACAGATATGGACCGCTGGTTTTCCTTCATTTTGGTTGTCTCTGTTAAACATGATAGGGGCAGTGCACCCTTATCTTGTAGCACTTGTTGGCATGTTTCCAATTTTGCATGCATTTGCAAAATGTAGTTGGTATATCAACATTTCAACCGACACAAATAACAGATTACCTCAGCCAGTAAAGTTGAGAACATTATTTAGTTTCAGTGACTTATTGAAGGCCCCTACATCAGTCATCCCAATCTTTAGGTGGGGTACAGTAATTGTGTGTACAAAACAAGTGCCTGCCATATATGGCTGTTATCGCCAACAAAGTAACAAACACTAGCTCCTTCAAACAAATGCATAAACTGTCATGCCAACTTGGCCATGAATGTAAATGTGCAATTCAGGCTGGTAACACTATTAATTTTTATATTTTACTTCCTGAATAGAGGAAACTTGGGGGGGGAAATAACAAAATGACCCCTGGACTAGTGCATTAGTTGCCATGGCAACACAACACAGTCCTCATTGTACCTAATTTTGCCTCATCCCGCCCACCAGCAACTCCCCAAATTTTGGATGGTACCCTGTTCCTGTGCTCTGAGAGTTGGCAGTATCCAAACCTTGGTTGGAGGCCAGTTGGCTTTTGTTGGAAGAAGCAAATCAGGATGTTGACTGTTCTGTTGTCATGGTTTCATCTACCGGTACCTGGGAGAAATCTGAAATGGCTGTGCAATTGGCTGTTGCTATTCAACTTGCAGTCACATGCTAGTAACAGGTGTTTTGTTGATAGTAACCTGTTAGGCTTTATAAGCGGTCTGTATCTTTGAAATTTGAGTAGTTGGTGAAAACTGCTTGTGAAGAGACCTTTGCTCAATTTGACTTTGCAGGTTTGGAGTGATTTTGTAGCAGTGGCAAAATAAGAACCTTGAATACAATCCCTTCACCTATATAGAATTGAACCAGTCTCTTCCCATTTGGCTTGAATATAAATTTATTTCCACAAAAGAGGTAAGTAAGTAATACATGTTTCTTGGCATTTTCAATAGCATTTTAATTTGACCTGCTGGTAGAAATGGAAATACAGAAGAGCACAAGCTCTTTTTGACCTTCACTGATGTACATAATTATAAACATACAGAAAGTTGTCTGGAGGCTTGTGAAAAAAAATCCAAGTTTAGTTGGGTGGGACTCGAACACATTACCTCCTGTTTGCTAGTGCAGGGGTCTCACCACTCAACTACTAAGCTTGCTGGGTCTGACAGTTCGATTCCAATGAGCAGTTGGTATTGTTCTCAACCTTACCACATTAAAGATGTAGTTTTTTGGCATAGAGTAGATGTGAATTTTTATATTGAAGACTTGTGAAATTGAATTTGGATATCAGTCTCGAAGATTTCTTGATCAATATAAGTTATTGCAGAGGAGAACTACATGTTCCTAAAGAAACTGTCTTTAGATTTGATAGGAACTGTAGCATGTTCCTATTAAATTGTTTCATATTTCAGTTAGAGATGGGGACTCGCAGCAACACCCAGCTGAAAATCCAGAAATTAGACACAAAACTGAAGAGCAACCTGCACAGGCACAAGACTGACGAGCTGGACGAAGTGGATTGGTTGGTTGTCAGGCGAGGACAACCATTCCAGCTTGACCTGACCCTGAACCGCCCATACAACAACAGCACTGATGTCCTTGAATTTGACTTTCAAACAGGTATGCAAAGACCGAGCAATATTTTTAAAGTTCACAAACCTCTTTGCAGGCATAAAATTAATAGACTTAGTAGTGTCTGCTGTGTTACCACACTTTGGGGAACAAAAATGTGATATTTTGTGTAGAAATCTTCCAGATAATGACATCTGAATGTATGGTATCTCCTTTTCAATCTCAAATAAAATGTATTTATTCAGGTTTTAGAAGCACAAATATATTTTCTCTTTCAACTTGAGTTTAAAGTCGGATTCATGCATAATAATCAACTGAATTTTATTTGTCCAATTGATTTTCTTCAGGTAAAATGGCACTGAATTCCTTTGCCCCTGCATATTTTGCACCTTTTTTCAGAAAACATTTCAATGCTTTGTAAGTTTTTCACAAAATGTGTCTCTTTTGTGATTTCTCAGGAAAAACCAAGAATTTCCGGAGGGGGACGCACGTCGTTGTGTCAATCGGTGAGCAAGACCTGCCTCTAGCCAGAGGATGGAAGGTGCAAGTTGATGAAGAGAAGAACAACACACTCACTGTGTCCATCGCTGCCTCTCCTGATGCACCGGTGGGAAAGTATTCCCTTGCTGTGCGAACTGTAGTGAAGTCAAGTGAGCCAGTTTTTGTTCCTTGAAAAGAAATTAGAGCAATCTGTTAATGCCAAAGAATGATTTGGAAAGTGCACCATGCCAAATTTTTTTTGTTGCCATGCAAAATACAGAGAAAATGTTACAATTTTTCTGGGGGGGGCATGCCCAAGTAGAAGTCCGCCTCTCCCCCCATGTCTTATATGTACATGTACACAATCAGTGTACAAGCCACAATTCACTTGCTTTCAGTGCCCCTCTTGAAAGAAAAAAAGGGTGAACCCCGGATGGCCCTGCAGAACTTTTTTCACCCCAGTTTCACCCCTCGGTGACTCAAACCTGAGATGTTTCATTCTCTTCTCTTAATTGTCAGTCAAAGCAGAGGACTCATTCAAGGAGCCTCGCCCAATTTATGTCCTCTTTAATGCCTGGTGTGAGGAGGATCAAGTCTACCTGGTACGGGAAGAAGAACGAAGGGAGTACGTGCTAAATGAGAAGGGTTACATCTGGTACGGCAACTCAAATCAAATTGGCAGGATGGCCTGGGGTTTCAACCAGTTTGAAAAGGGTGTCTTTGAGGCAGTTATGTACCTACTAGAAACTCATGTAAGTGTCAGAGATAGACCCAGGTTGTATTTGAAAATTATGTGCTGATGCACTTAGGGCTGCGAAAGGTGCACCCTTAACCAAATATCTGGTGATACATAATCGATATGGGATCCATAGTATTTTTATTTCCTGAAGCCTTTGCAAGTACCTACACAACCCTTCTTAAGGGAGAAACAATTTTATTTGATCTTATTTTATTGTTAACATGCATATTTAAATAATACAGTGGACTCTGCTTTGTTCATAATACAGTAGAAATGAATACACTATAATAAATAACGTGGGGTCCACACAAAATTCATTCATTCTGGGAGTCATTCGGTAGCCGGTGTCGTTCCCAGTTCCATCCTGTTAAATGTGCAGCAGCCTGCTTGCCTCTTTTTTTTGGCCCATCTCATGGTTGGGGGAAGAGTAGGGAGAATTCCGCCCCCAAGAAAAAAACTTTGTCGTCCCCCTCCCCGAACACTCATCAAATTTGAACTCAATCTGACTTACTGTTTTGTTGTTACGGTCATTTGAAGTTGAAGGCCTCGTGCTTGTTCACTCATGTGCATCAAGCATGTCAATGGAAAATGTGTACATTTTTGGCTGACCTGCCTCAGCAAAATGGCAATTTTCACTAAATCAAGTTTAATAAAGTAACAAGATATTACTTTAAGAAATGAAGATTCAACGTGTAGAAATGCACTGTGGCGATATCAGGTACCGTTTTCTGGCTCTTCTAGGATTTAGTAGTGTAATGTGACCTGTTGCAATTGTTAGTCAATAACAAATGGAATGTTTGACCTTGTCAATTGTTTTGCGTAGAAACAAATTCCAAATCACTCTGCCTTGTTGCTGACTTTTGTCACATATCATCAACATTCATCAACAATCGCAGATGAATTTTGATCATTATTTGCAATGAAGTATAGTGCTAATAGAATTTGTGTTAATTCTGGCAACTTTTTTGAATGTAGTTATGTGAATTCAAGTCGCAATCAATTACAGTAGGATTGTTTGACTTTATAAAAGGTGGGTGAATATGAACGTGGAAGCTCTGTCCTGGTCTCTCGTTCCATGTCAGCTGCTGTGAATTCCCAGGATGATAATGGAGTCTTGACTGGACGTTGGGGAGGCAACTACAAGCCTCATGTGAATCCATCCTTCTGGACTGGCAGCCAGCGCATTTTGGAGGTAGATGAAAAATAATCATTACAATGAAACTGTTGATTCTGATGCAGTCATCGCTGTACATGTGGATTGCAATGTGACTGTTAGTAGTGAAAGCCTGTGTATGACCAGCAAAAAAAATTGCGGAGTACTTCTGATGTCATTTAAGGGCATTGCTCAGGGCTTTCTCAGAAGTCTTGAAAAACAAAGACAAGTTGCTCAATGGATCACCATGATCATGCAAAATACTAGTGCAGATGTGTCATTGGCCCCTGTGTAGTCTTGATTCAAGACGTTCTTTTGCGATACAGACTTAAAATACCTGCTGCCAGCTCCCTCTGCAAGCACAAATCATACACATAGCTCTCTGCACATGCAGTCCACAAACCCGACTGACTTACGTAAAGAGGTGCCAGTTGCCCAGTGCAGTAATGGAGCACATGTGGCGGGCACTAACTAGTTGACCGCATACATTGGTGACAGATCTGACTTACCACACAAACCTGACTTACCCACAAACCGCTCCCCGTCATGATTGAATGCACTGCCGGTGAAAGCCCTCTATTGGTGGTTTGTATGCCGTGCACCAAGACTACGATCCTGAACAAACTAGTTGGAACACCATGTGGGAAGCGCGGTGAAAAGATCCCCCTCGCTACCATTCAATGTTGCAGTCATTTACTGGACCAAGATTAAGCCGAGCTTACCCAATGAGAAACAACATTGACAGGGGAGAGGGGGAGGCATGTTCCAATGAGATTTGTCCAGGATTGTAGCCCTTGTGGTATTATTGTAAGAGAGGTCTTGAGGGTAGGCCAGCTTGGATATTAATGGAACAAAGTCATTTTCTTTTTCAATAAACATCAGTATCAAGGCAGCTAGGTGGTCTTTTTAAAGTTACCTCTGGCAAAAGAGTGTAACATACATGTACATCTAGGTATATATACAAAAGCATTTGTTGCAAAAAGTTGACAAGAAGCCTTCAACTTTCTCACCTCTCCAACAGAAAACTATTTACTGGCCTGTTGCTTTGACACTGTTTTGATTTAATTAATTAAAAAAAGAGCTGTTTTTCAGCTGTGTCCTGATGGATCTTTGTGAAGTAGCATGGCATATTTGTGAAGACATCTGTTTGAGTCTGTCTGTGAAGTTTCAATTCAATCCGACAGAGTTTTGATTTCAAGGTCAGTTATAGTTTACACTCTAACATTTGTCAGCATGTGAACTGGGCGCATGCTCATGGCATAGGAAAATGTCACAATCTGTAGGCAGCCTTTCTTGAATAAATGGGCAGTATTTAAGAACAGCGCATACGTGTATGATTTACACAAAATTGCTGTCAAATCACTGTAAGACATCGTTATGACCCCCCTCCCAAGCTTT
This sequence comes from Acanthaster planci, assembly GCF_001949145.1. Next base: position 2,820,816 of record NW_019091360.1, read on the forward strand.
TTCATGTTGCAAAGTCCAGCTGGGAGGATTCATAAAAAAAGCCATGCCTTCTTGTTTGCTGTTGTTTCCCGAGTTCACTTGGTCAGTTTTTATCTCTTTCAAACTATACAGGAGCATTTCAAGACCAAAAATCCTGTCCGTTATGGCCAGTGCTGGGTGTTCTCTGGAGTCCTCACCACTGTGCTTCGATGTCTTGGCATTCCTACCAGGAGCGTCACCAACTTTGATTCAGCCCATGACACCAATGACAGCCTGACCATTGTAAGTTTAACACTGGGCTACTTTAATTTAGCCACTATTTAAGGCCCCACACAAGAAATCAAATCCAAGTATATACACCTTTGTGTGTCATTTAACCCCATTTTCAATTCAAATGGTGTATGAGAGCTTTTTGTTTTATATGCTAATAAAACTTTACATATTCCCGACCACAATTATACCATGCCCAAAATTAGATATATGGACACCATTACTTTCTGGATCTTTTGTTATTTTGCACTCCCAAATTTTGTTTTTTATATGCCAGTTTTTTGTTTCAGTTCCTGAGAATAGGTCAGTTAAAGATTTGTCAAAAATACTTTCAGTGAGCAAATTTTGGATGGATAGTTTGAGTAGAAAACTGATTTTTTATAAACAGTGTCTCCCCGGAATGAAATCACAGTTCACTCATTTTTTTGGAAAAACATGGAAAGTTTTAAGTGTTTCAAAATAACCAGTGAAGATTTGGTGTGGTAATGCAGCCAACATTTTATCTTATTTCACCATCTCATTTCCCCAATGTCCGCTACAGGATGTGTATTTTTGATGAGAACAATGAAATAGTAAATTCCATGGAACACGAAATCTGGAATTTCCATGTCTGGAATGAAGCCTGGATGAGCCGGCCAGACCTCCCACCAGGCTACGGTGGATGGCAAGCCGTTGATGCTACACCCCAAGAAACCAGTGGCCGTATGTATACTATGTGATCCTTTAGTCCAACTCTGTAAAGGACTGCCGTCTACTAGTTGTGGTATATCTTAAACAGTCAGTAGTTTTGGCCAACGTGAAATATTACACCTCACCCGGGTCGTGTTTGTTGTTGAGTAATACAGCCTGTAAAGTGGTTGAAAGTGGTGTTCTTCTTTTTTCATGTTGTGAAGCAGTTGCAATTATTTGTAAATGTAGAAAAGTTTGTCCCCTTTTCAGAAGCAGGATTTAAAAGTTATTTTTTTTCTGTCTAATTTTAAATGCGAGTTTAAAGTTTAGGGAAATATTTTACAGCCCCTTATATCCTGTATCAGTCTTTTGACTGATTACTCTGTGCCTACTGGCATCCAATTTCTGTAGTTTTCATTTCCAACTGAACATATTTTATATGTTGACCTGAGGAAAAGAAATCCTTTTCCGGATTGTCATTCACCCTAAAAACAAATGATTTTCAGGCTGCAGGGAAAAAGGAAATGTTAAAGTTGTTACTGTCAGTGATCAAATGCAGAAATTTTGCTGACTAAAATCTCTAATTTTCTTTGAAATCAATTGTTTTGTGATGTTGTGGTGTTTTACTAGGTATCTTCCGCTGTGGTCCGTGCCCTGTTAGTGCCATCAAACAGGGCCAAGTCTACTATCCCTATGACACAAAATTTGTCTTTGCAGAAGTCAATGCAGACATCGTTCACCTGCGGGTGAGTGAAAGTCTGTGTACTGTACCAGATAAGTTTGGTAGTCATAAGTTTCAGTCTTTGTCTCTCGGGGGCAAATCTGTGTACATTTTTCAGATTTTGTTGTAGTTGAGAAATATTCTTTGATCAAGTGTTCCTTTTTATAAATGCAAATTTTGTAACCATTGGTGGTTGTGGAATGCGTGTGACCCTGGTGATGATGATGTTGAAATGCACAAATCTCTTGAGTAATGAGTCACTAATTTTTGTGACTCAAGTTGAGTCATTGTAATGCAATAACTCGAGTTGAGCCATAAGGCAAAAATCTTGAGTCGAGTCGAGTGTTTAGCTTGAGTCAATTTGAGTCACCAGTATTTGAATGCAAAACAAAATTTGTAAAAGGGGAGAAAATCATTTAAAAAATTTACCTGTGGGTTTCTACATATACATGTGGTCACATCACATCGAACTCTTACTAATCGTTGCACATAACAGGAACATAAAGTGGCGCTATAACCCGCTGCAAATATTTTTTTGCGAGGAAGTTTGCTTTCACGTTTCAGACTCGAGTCATTTAACTTTCACCTGAGAGTTGAGACAGGTGTTGTGATAAGGGACTGGAATCAAGTCAAGTCATTTGCTTGCAGTGACTGTAGTGGAGTTGAGTCATTTACCCTGTTGGGACTCAAGTCGAGTCCTCAAAAATTATGACATGAGTCGTTATAACTCTGCATCTGCACGACAATGTTAAACTTAAATTTTTCTGCATATATATATACATGTATATATACTGCAGTTTCCATGTGAAACAAATGAAAGTATTATGTGAATCCTTTTCTGAGCACACTTATTAATAAGTAATTTCTTCTTATGTTGACAAGTCTTTTGAGGGATCATGTTCTGTCATTCCAGGTCAAAAGAGACGGTAAACTTCAAGTGATAAAATTGAATAAAACGCATGTGGGGAAGAAGATAAGCACAAAAGCATTGGGCTCAAAAGACAGGCAGGATTTAACATCAGAGTACAAGTACTCTGAAGGTAAGCATGGTTTCAAAAGCCATGAACAAATTACCATTTATCTTTAAACACTTGTACCAATACCTTCTAAACCTGTGAATATTTATTTACTGATCTGAGAAATCAAAAGTGCCATTTGTCCACCTGCTCTTCAGGCTCCCAGGCCGAAAGAGCTGCTGTCAAAATTGCAGCGTCGTATGGAGCCACACCCTGGATTTATGACTCTCCCAAGTATGCAGAGGATGTACATGTTAAGCTTGGAGTCTCAGACTTGAACAAATACGTCGGAGAGGATTTCAGCCTCAAAGTTCCTCTGGCCAACAAAAGCCAAGAAAAGAGATCGGTTTCAATCACGCTCATCTTGCAAGTGGTGCATTACTACGGTATGGCCAAAGTTCTGCTGAACTTACTTTTGTTAAGTTGCATCCAATAACACTGCATTCCATTTTATGGGCACAGCTTAATTTTGTTTAATCCCTTCTTCGTGTGATGTCAATCAATAACCATGATCTGGCAAACATTTCTACTCTGCTAATGTGATGAAGTCAGCTTAGGTTAGTTAACAAAGAAATATTGGTGCTTTTAGCTTTTCACAGGAAAACCCCAAATGTGTGAAGTGACAAATCTGACTCTTTAGTTGGTAAAATGAAACCTTAGTAAAATTATGGTAAAGCACTCCTGTACTTGTTTTTTTTTGTTCAGGTGTGTTGGCTGCCAAAATCAAGAAGATGGATAAGAAGTTCCAACTTGGACCTGGTCAAAGTGATCAGATCACTATGAGTGTTAATGCTGATGAGTATCTGGACAAGATGGTGGACCAGTCTGCATTCAAAGTCTTCCTCCTCGGCCATGTTGATGTAATTTATCATATTGATTACGTTTACCCACAGGTGTACCTTTAGTAGCATTAATACATTCACCCAAGTCTCTGTTCACTCCCCCAATCATTTAGACCAGGTCACCCCCCATCATTGCTATAATTAACTCAAGGCAAAAGTTAGTTATTCCAAGTTTATCTGAATCAATAGTAGGAGGGCCTGACGTTTTGATCCTACAAGAATCTTTTTCAGTTTTTATGTTATGGCACTTTTTTCTGACATTTTGTTTTCGAGATTTGATCTATGCCATTGTTGCAACACATATTTCACTTGCTTTCCTCCTGTTGTCCCCATTACAATGTGCTGATACTCCAATTTTAAAAAGTACCATGTAATTTAAACAGACAAGTTTACTTTTTCCATTCCGATAGAGTAATAATTGTATTTTACCATAAATAAACAGCTTGAGCTGCACTTAAGCCCGAGTACTAAGAACCAGCAGTATAAACAGGTCCTTGCACACTCACAGATTCACAACCCTGAGTACGCTTTACAAGATGAGTAACAAACACAGAAAGGAAAATGAAGCGGAAACAAAAATCAGAGAAGACTCATGGTCGTTTAAATTTGCTCCCCATCAGGAGACTGGCCAGGCCTTTGTAGAGGAGGAAAACTTCCGTCTGCGCACCCCTGACCTTGACGTCAAGCTGTTGCGTCCAGCAGCCAAAGACGTGCGTGTCGGCATGCCTGTTGAAGTGGAGCTGAGTCTGCGAAATCCCCTGAAGAAGAAGAAGCTGACAGCCTGTGAGGTCACCGTGGAAGGGGCAGGGCTCTTGCCTCCCCGTGTCATGAAGCAGAAGTTAGTTTAGCCTGGCAGTTGGGATTTGTACATGTATCTCAAAAACATAGGGTTGGGGGTTTGAATCCAGCAGCCTGCTACATGTTGTGACCTTGGGCAAGTCACTTTACTCCCATTTTGCCTCTTTCTGTCTTGAAGTATATAAATGGGTCGCTGTGAGGGCTGGTATGGTTGTTATGTTTGATTAGCTTTCTGCACCTGAAATGGCAGCCTTGATCTGTAAACTTCCCCGGGAGCTGAGATGGTTTAGGAATGTTTCTTCTGGGTTCAGTTTGGAGGGATAATGATGGATACATCCGCTTTGTAAGTGTCCATTATTATCACTATTGTTGTTACTCTTCGTGGCTAGCATCGGAGGTTTTCCCTAGCTTGCTCAAATGTTCATCTTAAGGACAGTTGTCATCCATTGTGCTGTCCACCAAGATTTATAGGCACCTTGTTTCTGCTCACTTTTACAGGATTTCAGCTGGCAAAATTTTGAATAATGGCCAAAGTTTATTTGCTCATTTTGCATATGCTTTAACATTCAGTACTGGTTAAGAATTTTTTTCTCACCATTGCTCATATTTCTGTGTAGAAGTATTTTCGCGAATGCATTTGCCATCTTACTTCTGGAACTGTGCCTGGGGAAACTTGTCAACCCCTCCTCCCAAAACATTCAATTATTAAAAGGTGCAAAAAAAGAAAAGCAAAGCAAAAGGAATGAAGAAAGGGAAAATGTAATCATGAAAATGAAAATCACCAATTAGCTTGAAAATACCTTGGAATTGGCCCACCTCCAATGCAAACATTTTGCCAGTTTGCTGCTGATGAGTTCTTTGCTTCCTGTGTAAAAATTCCTTGCGATTTGATGATGTGCAGTATGAATAAAACCTGAGCACTCAATTTGTGTATTCGGTCAGAGTCACTGTACCTGCTATCGTATTAAATATTCTGCTCCTTTGATGGTTTTAGTAACTACAAAACCCGCCATAATGTGATCACATTAATCATCTCACTGCTTCTCATATGTGGTGTCTGTTTGTGTAGTTCTCAGTTTTCTGTGAAATGTCATTACAGGGATGTTGCGGTGGGCCAGACGCTCACTCTGAAGGTTGACTTCAAACCAAGGAAAGCTGGTGAACGCACTCTCATTGCCACATTTGAATCGGATCAACTCGCCCAGGTGACCGGGGAGCTGGATTTGAAAGTCCTGAAAGCCAAGTAATTCAGCTAGTGCCAAGACAACAGAGGGCGCTGTATCAGACACGTTCAGAAGTGATGAGATTTGATCAAACTAGTAGTTAACTCATAGTTAATGTGTTACAGATGGTGGTTGATTTTATAAGATTTAGTTTGATTTGAAGATGTAAAATGAAGTTATTTTTTGTTGAAGTAGGGTTTTCAAATCTTTGTTGCATCGCCATGTCCTGCCTTTGCCAGTTTAGTACCCCATTTTACTCTGGAGTTTTTACTTGAAAAACCCCAAATTTTCCATAAAATGCCAACCGACATACAGTTGACCCAAAGATTGAAAAATCTTCATTTAATTTGAACACTGTAGACCAGCAAGTGGTTTCAGGGTCAGAGATGAAGTTGAGATAACTAAAGTTGATTATGTCAGTCCTTTTCATGAAATCTGGGGGACAGGCTGTCTGCTCAATGTGGTTGAAGCAACCGTTGGTAACCAGGGATCCCACCAGCTGTCATAAGCTGGTCTCCACTTTCCAATTAGTTCTAACTTTGTTGACTAATACATGTTCAAAAAACTTAAAGCAGTTAGATGGGAAACTGTAGATCTCCATGGACGATGATCGAGCCAAATAAAAGTACGAGGGGGGATCTAAAGACACAAGTTCAGTTTGGTTTTGCTAAGCCTCTGCTAATAGGCACTTCCAGGTCATTCTATATGTACCTTGAATGGCCATCATAAAATTAGTACTGAGGCATAAGACAATCGGGCTTAATTTCAGAGTGCTGCTTAACAGCAAGAGGGTGTTTAAGCCTAAAGGGACTAGTTGCTGAAGTCACTAGCATAATCAAAGAAGTTCGGTGTAGTGTGTAGTCATATCCACATCATAAAATATCGCTTAGCAGCAATATGAGTTGATGTTGCAGTAAGCCCAAGTTTGGTTGTTTCATGAAAACTACTGTAGGCTGGTAGGTGGTTACATCACACGAATACAAACATGTAAATGAAAAGATGGAGGACACATGCATCAATGCACACCGCATCCATATTTATGAACATAAATGGTAACACTTTCGACGTCTCTCTCCCCATCAACAACGCTGGCATTGAAAACAAGAATACAATTAAACCTTGTTCTCCTCTTGACGGCTTGACAGTTAAACCTCGTTCTCCTCTTGACAGCTTGACAGTTAAACCTCGTTCTTCTCTTGACGGCTTGAATTGAAGTAAAAAAAGGTCCTTTCAGATCCTTTGGGGCAGATAACATTGTTCAAGTCTAAGTAGTGATAATCGTTGTTATGCCTATCTATGTCTAAAATTTACCCAGGAGTATGTGGATTGAAATAATTTTGTACACAGATGTATTTGCTTTACAAAAATTCTGGATCTGTCTCTAGATACATTTGTTGTTTTTATGACTGAGTATTAAGCCAAGATGTTTTGCTATAAACATTACCAAATGAAGTTAAATGTCCAGTTTTTAGGAATCGGTGTCATAATAATTGCAAGATATTACTGAGAAGCTTTGTAAAGGCTTGGTGTTCAAAAAGCACACCGCAACATTATTGAAAAAGAATTTGAGCTTGTTCAAGTCTGAGTAATGAATGCAGGTTCAGTTTCCACATTATGAGTCGTCATCCACTTTTGTGTCCACACGGAATATTTCCTAAAAGTAACTAGCAGGATATATGCATGTATTAGTGGAATCAGCTGTGTAGATCACTCGTAGAGTGGACAGTTTTGTCTGGAGCAAGACTAATTAAGCTGAGCTTTTGTACTCAAAAGGGGAGGAAGTTTGTCCTTCAAGTCATGTGAACTCATTACAAGATGTTGTCATACTCAGTTAAAAGCATAAAAAATTATGTAGGAGTTTGAAAATCTGCATAATGCTGGAATTGTTGTTATGGTTATTGATTGCTAGAATGTACTTTCAAGTGTGTGGATTGAAAAAATTTGTACACATACATAATTGTTTTATTGTAGCAAAAAAATATGCATCCACCTCTGGATACAGTTGTTTTATAACTGAAATTGAGCCAAGATGTTCTGCTCTGAATATTACCAAATGTTAAGGTGTCTAATTTCAAAACTTAGTGTCATGTTGATTGAAGGTATTATTAAAAAACTTTTGAAAGTTTTGGTGTGTAAAAACTACACTGCAGTGATATTGAGAAAAATAGCTTGTCAAAAACAGAAGAATCAGTGAAGGTTCAGTCTGAAAATTACTGGTTATCATCCACTTTTCATCCTCGAGTACTATTGCTTTAAAGCAACCAACAGGTTATATGAAAAATATCTGAAACTATTTGTGTAGATCACCCATTAGGTGGACAACTTTGTCAGGAGCAACACAAGGCTCAGCTTTTTTTCTCAAAAGGGAGGAACTGTTTTTGTTTGTGTGTGAACTTGTTACAAGATGTTGTCATACTCAGTCAAAATATAAAAAATAAACTTGAAGTGTGAAAATCTGCAAAATGCTGGAATTGTTATGGCTGTCGATTGCTTAAATGTACCTTCTCATGGGTGGATTGAAATAAGTTTTACAGAGCTATAATTATATAATTCTAGCAAAAAAATTTCGATCTGCCCATAGATACTGTTTTATAAGTGAAATGAGCTAAGATGTTCGTTTATAAATATTATCGCACAATATCCTTTATGTTTTGTGTTGGTTAAATTCAATTTTTGTTTGTTGCTATTTTTTAGCCTTTTTAAAGATTGTTTTACCAAGAATTGTTAACTTGATTTTTTTTTATTTTCTAGTGAAAATTTCTTTGTCGATGAAAATATTCCCAAATGTTTGACAGTATTACTATTTTGCAGTGTTAACCTCAAAACAGCAGGTTTTTCAACCATCTTACAGCTGGGGAGGGATAGATTCCACCCCAAGAACTCAGCTGTCCCACGGTCATTCCCATCTTTTTCAAAGCTGGCTTGCACATTAAGACACTCATTCTCAGTATGAATGTGAAGCTTTCAAGTCAGTCCAAGTTGTGGTCTTGTAAGACAGTCCACAAAAATTGACATCATGTGATGCTATCCTGTGATGTTTTTTCTTGATCCTTAAATTTTTGTAGAAATTCCTCAGACTTTGTAGGCTGTGAGTTGACATGTTTGGAACACATATCGGAAGTGTACTTTTTTTCTTTCTTTGTAAATGTTAGAAAGCCCTGTGTCCTGTTTTGGGTTAAACATGGACCTTTATTCTGTGTCAATTTTTTGGTTGTCTCTGCTGAAACTGATACGGCAATGCACCCTTTCCTTTAGCACCAAACAATTTTACTTGGTATGTTTCCGAACTTGCATGCATTGGAAAACTGCAGTCGGCATACCAACTTATCAACAGGCATAAACAGCAGATTACTTCAGCCTCAGTGTAAAGTTGAGACATGATCTAATTTTAGTGAATTATTAGAGGCCACAGCATCTGTCCTCCCAAATCCTTTGATGGGGTAAAGTGATAGTGTGTACCAAATATTCACATACCTTAATTGGCTGTTATCGCTGACTCAAGTAACGAATACAAGCTCATTGAAATGAGTGCACAAACTGTTATGCCAACTCGGTCATACATGTACGTAGGTGTGCAACTTGGGCTGATTATACCCTATTGATAATCAAGTCAGGGTTCCTGAATAGAGATTTCAAGGACAACAGCTTAGCCACTGGCCTAGTGGATCAGTCGTCTTGACAACTCCAAACAGTTCTCTTTGTACCTGATTTTGCCCCATCCCACGCACAATCAATTCCCAAAACAAGCACTGACGGCTGTGCTGTCCTTGTTCACTAAGGGCTGACAGTAATCTCGCAAAGTAAACCTTGAATCGAGGCCAGCCAGCTTTTGTTGGGGACAAGTACATGTAAATCGTGTTGGTGACTATGCTGTTAATTGACTATACTGTTGTCAAGGTTAACATCTGTCCATTTAGAGAAATCGGTAATGGCAATGCATCATGGCTTTGATCGCTATTCAACTTGTAGTCACTTGTGCTAGTAACGAAGGTGGTTTGTTGATAGTAACGAGTTAGGCTTCATAAGCAGTATGCACCTGTGATTTTGCAGCTCTGGCAAGTGAGGTTACATGTATTTGATAGAACCATCCCTTCACCATTTTGGCCTGGCAGAATCTGATCCTGTTTTGCTCTGAATATCAACTTATATCTACAAAAGAGGTAAGTTGTTCATGTGTTGTGACATTGCTACATGTAAAAGTATTTTTAATTTTAACTTGTAGCACTTGGAATTTCTTTATTAGCACTTGCTAAAAACTGTTGCTAGACAACGAAGCCTTTACAGAAGATAAGCTGGTTTTTACCCTCCGTGTACATATATTTATGAGCACTGTATACTCAGTTTTGTCTGAGGGATTATGAAAAATTTCCACATGTACCGGGGATGGGACTTGAACTCAACCTCCTACTTGCAAGTACAGAGGTCTTACCACTTGTCCACTGAGGTCACCAAGGTCAGCTGGCTGGTTTGAGGCAGATGAGCAGTGAGTGGGTATTTCACCAAACTTTAAGAGGCAATATTTGAAGACTTCTTGCGAATTTGAATGTGAATTTGTATTGTTCATTGAAGCTTCAGCTTGAGAGGGAAACTACATGATCTAAATTCTTTTCAGAACTCACTCAAAAAAAAGAGATATATCCATATGGTGCTACCACAAACCTATCTAGTTTACTTGTTACCTCCACCATGAAAAGCTTCAAATCTCATCTAAAGGAAATGTCTTTAAATGTTTATATTATGACCTAGCACTTTTGTAAATTTCTTATGATTCAATTTGTGAATAGAGATGGGGACTGCATCAAGCAGACGGGCTGCAGGGAGTACTGGTCCTTCCTCAGATGTTGTTTGGATTGGCCCAAGAAATTATGTGACCAGAATGGAGCCAAGACGCTACCATTTCTTTGATGGTGATGAGGCTCGTCGGCCCTCCCGTATTAACCCAGCCCTGGAGGAGAGGCGGACCCCAACACCGCCTCCCACCGATGCCCAGCTGAAGGTTGAGAACTGCAACTTGCAGCCAGCAAGCAACAAGTTCTTGCACTACACTGCTGAGCTGGACGAAGTGGATTGGTTAGTTGTCAGGCGAGGACAACCATTCCAGCTTGACCTGACCCTGAACCGCCCATATGACAAGAGCACCGATGATATCAAATTTGACTTTCAGACAGGTATGCAAAAATTAAACAATGTTTTAACATTGTTAACCTTAATCTTGGCATTAAAAGACTCAGTGTCTTGTTTGTTATGCTTTTAGGAAGAACAATTTGATTCTATGTAGAAATCTGTATATCTTCAAGTTGACATATCATAACTTTCTTCCTTTTGTGCAAAGCATTGGAAATAGCACTTCCTTATTTTCATCTCTCAAGTTGTGAGTTAGGATGCCTTTGACATTGTATTACAGCTAAAGTTGATGATGTACATTCGCGCCCAACAAAAGTCAGGGGTAATTTTGCATATTCCTGCAATCTATCCGTGACATTTTACCCGTCATCAAAATTTATCATTGTACATTTCCCCCATTGCGGCAGGAAGCACCAAGAATTTCCAGAAGGGAACACAGGTGCTGGTGTCTATTCGGGATCCACGCCCATCTTTAGCTGGAGGATGGAAGGCAGAAATCAAAGAGGAGAAGGAGAACACGCTGACGGTGTCCGTCACTGCATCTGCCAGTGCTCTAGTAGGAAAATACCACCTCACTGTGCGGACCACTGTCAAATCAGGTGAGGAAGAATTGAATTCTTCAGAAACCTTGGAGCAAACTCCTTTGGTCACTGCCAAAAAACCTTCAGGAAATTACAACACTGTGTCAATTTTTTCTGACTTGTGAAAATTGTAGGGGACTTAACACAGCTTTTCTCTTGGGTACATCGGGGAATCTGCCGGTATAACTCAAGCCCCTCCCCTCCCTCTTTAATTTGAAATTTTGAAATGTACACAGCCTATGCACTAGCCACAGTTAATTCAGTGCCCCCTTGAAAAAATGGATGCATCTGTGAGTGTCCCCCCCTGTTACACCACTCGGTGACTCAAACATTAGACGTTTCATTCTGTCCTCTTAATTATCTGTTGAAGCAGAGGACTCCAACCAACCCCAGAATCACTCATTCAAGGAACATCGTCCGATCTGTCTCCTCTTTAATGCCTGGTGTGAGGAGGATCAAGTCTACCTGGACAAGGAGGAGGAACGGAAGGAGTATGTGTTGAATGAGAGGGGTTACATCTGGTACGGCAACTCAAGACAGCTGGGCAAGAGACCCTGGGGTTTCGACCAGTTTGAAAAGGGTGTCTTTGACGCGGTCATGTACCTACTAGAAACTCATGTAAGTGTCAAGGGTAGACCCAGTGAGTGGTTCAGAATTCTGTGGTGGGAAAAGAGTCAGGGCTGAGATGGGTACACTTTTAACCAAATACCTGATGGAAAGTTATGGGCACAGGATTCTTTTATTTTATTACCCAAATCTCTGCCAAAGATTTTGTTGCACAATTACTGAAAACTTGTTTTGCATTCCAAAAATACACTTGACTCCGCCTTATTACTGATTATTGTAAAAATAAACAATTTCTGATGAAACTTGATCATTGTTCTTAATGAAATGTAGTGTGTATAGAATTTGTGTTAATTCAACTAACATTTTGAATAAAGATATGGGAATTTAATTAGTAATCAATAAGAGTGGGATTGTTTGCTTTTTATGAAAGGTTGATCAGTATGAACGTGGAAGTTCTGTCCTGGTCTCTCGTTCCATGTCAGCTGCTGTGAATTCCCAGGATGATAATGGAGTCTTGAGTGGACGTTGGGATGGCAACTACAAGCCTCATGCTAGTCCATCCTCGTGGTCAGGCAGCCAGCATATTCTTGAGGTTATATATAAATATGACATGGTTTTAGGGTGGATTGTCAATTATAGCTCCCTGAGGTATTAGATGTTGACAAACTAGGGGTATGTATTCATCAAGCACCATTTTTCTGAAAGTTTTGCTGGATACATTAGTTGAACTCAATTTTGTGTAACCTTTCTGCTAGAACGATGTCTGAATGCTCTCAAAGTATTATTATATATATTACTATTATTATAGTATACTTATTATTATATGTAGTATAGTATTATTACTATATATATTATCTATTGCCTCTAAAAATGATGAGGGCGGGTGTAGCACTAAACTGGAACGATTTTAAAATTTAGTACGGTGTCTGAATGTTTTTATCTATAATGCTTTCAGCTTTAGCAAGTGCAGTTGAGCAGACGTTCCAAGTTACCCTGAGAAACAGAGTAAAATCATATTGAGTTGAACTCCATTTTAAGTTTGTGACCACCGTGAAGTGATGAGCAACCTTTTAAAGTTTCACAGATGTAGCTAAAACTTTTTCTGAACACAACTGAGGCAAAGAAGTTTGTCATTTTCCAATCCTACGAGAAGCTACAATTGACTATCCACCAGAAATAAACCATACACCACGTACATATTTATTTTCCATTACAATTTCAGAGCCTAAACCTCATTGCCCTGAAAAATGGGCATTTGAGGCTGCAACCCTTCAAATATTGGTCATTCCAATACTGTCCACCTTCTATATGGAAGGTTTGACAACTATAAATACTACCCAGACAATATCACCACCACTTTTTTCTGAAGGAAACAGACCCCTCGATATAAATGTTATTTTCTCAGTGGACCACTCATCCAGTTGGTTTGTTGACAAGTTCATCTTTTCATAGTTTCAACCTTATCTTAAACTATACAGGAGCACTTCAAGACCAAAAGTCCAGTTCGTTATGGCCAGTGCTGGGTGTTCTCTGGTGTCCTCACCACCGTGCTTCGATGTCTTGGCATTCCCGCCAGGAGTGTCACCAACTTTGCATCTGCCCATGACACCGACAACAGTCTGACCATTGTAAGTTTTGACTTTGGCTCCCTCTGTTGTAAGCTTTTGAGTTGGACAACTCTAACAACCCAGTTAAGTGACCTTTAAAGGGTATATCGAATATAAGTTTGAAATAACTATATGCCTATTTTAGAAATTGACTTTTGTCACTCTCCATGGGCTATATTGCTCACTTTAGCACTTTTTATGAAATTTTAAAACCCCTGAAAATGCACCCTTGTGTCCCATTTAAAACTTTTTTAAAACAATAGTTGATTTTATAGTTTAAAGGTTTTTACTTTATTTTTACCCCACTAACTTCAGAGTTTTAGAACATATCACTTTCCCCCACAGAAACATGTCTTGCTAATTACCAAAAGATTAGGGGAACTGTTGACATGTGGAATTATTGTGTTATTTTCAGGAAAGCAAATGGCATACATACACAGAAGTAACACTCTTACTACGAAGAAATAGCTTTTGTTTTAATGTGTACACATGTACAGGTTTTCTTCCCATGTAATCTTATTTTATAATCACGTTTCCTCTGAATACTCGTCACAGGACAGGTACTATGATGAGAATGGTGAGAGGATGAAACAATACGAGAGTGACTCCATCTGGAATTTCCATGTCTGGAATGAAGCTTGGATGAGCCGGCCAGATGTCCCACCAGGCTATGGCGGATGGCAAGCCGTTGACGCTACACCCCAAGAAACCAGTGGGGGTAAGAGGAGAATGTGACATGGTTACTAGAAATTTACGTTGAAGTTTCATGAAGTTTTAAATGTAAAAGAGCCAACTTTTGGAGGGCCACCTCATGGCTGGAGAAGGGGATCTTCCCCAGAGCTCTGCTGTCCTTTGCCTGAATTTTTTAGGTGAATTTAGAATTGCGAAAACAAGTCTTTGTGTCTGTCTTTCTTCTTTTGGATAATACTTCTCTGAACTTGTTATAAAATCACTGCAGTAAATAAGCAGAAAGACAGTACTCAGCATCATTTTATTCATGGATAGGACTGCGACTTCTTTTCTTTCTGAAGTATATATTTTTTACCAGGACTTCAGACAAGTATTACCACAACGTGATCACATGGATCAATGTCATTGAGCAAAGCCTGCCTGAAGAGCCACTCTTTAATTGAATTTAATTCACAGATATCTACCGTGCTGGTCCGTGCTCCGTTAGTTCCATCAAACAGGGCCAAGTGTACTATCCCTACGACGCAAGATTTGTCTTTGCTGAAGTCAATGGAGACATTGTTAACTGGCAGGTGTGTCAAGGTCTATCTAACTAGGTGCTGTTTCTGATGACTTTGGCAGTTGTGGTCTTCGATCTTTGTCTTTCTGTTGCAAATCAGTTTCTACTACGCAGATATTCTTGTCAAAGTTGATAAGCCTTTCAAGATTAAGTATAGTATACATTTTGACTGCTTTGAGTTTGCCTTTGGAAAATAGAATGCTTTATGGATCACTGAGGGAGGCTAGTTTTATTATACTACTAGATAATAAAGTCAATGTCTCCCACCTCTCCTACAGATTCGGCTTGATTAATTGATGACTGATTATTTGATCTAAATACATTTATTTGAATGAGAAATTTGTTGAAAATTTACCAGTACTTTTCAAAACCACCTCTTCACAAAATGTTTGAACCAGACTGCTTAGCACTAGCACTTCAGAATGTGTGCATTGCTCACACTAATACTCATTTCCATGTTGTGCCAGAGGTCATGTTTATCCTTTTTTGGTTGCTACATTCATAGATATAGTTCTTTTGGCCGTGCATAGCAAGAGAGTGGAAATAGTGCATGCCATGTGACCAGCTGTCACCCAATCATGATACAGAATCTGTCGGCGAGGTGTGATAATTCTACCTGTTTACTGCTAATTAAATGTTCTGTCGCTCGAATGATAATGACATACGCACATTCCCACAACTAGAGATGTGGCCAAGCTGTGCACTGCTGAATTGCTTTTCTTAGCACAGTGCTCATACACAGGGTTCATTCAAACCCAATTATGGTTTCCCCAAGATCGGCCACCATTGCAGTGGGAACGTAAGTGGTAAACAACTGTTGGGGGGAGGGGAATGGTTACATCATTTATCCTGTGCTGTGTATGGCAGTTGTTATCTTTTTTTGTCATTGCTTAAAAGGTCTGTCTACAGCCTAAATAGTGTGAGCAGCACCACAATCTTTGTCTGTGGCAATGGCCGGTATACATTAGGTCACAGGAGTTGTTTGAGGTTACCCTTGGCAAGAGAAAATCCGTCACAGATTGAAGAATTCATTGTTTTGCTGATTTTGTGGTGTCCTTCCAGGTCAAAAACGACCATGAGTTTGAGGTGATGAGCATCAAAAAAAGCAGTGTGGGGAAGAACATAAGCACAAAAGCAGTGGGCTCAAGGGACAGACAGGATCTTACACGGGAGTACAAGCACCCTGAAGGTAAGTGTGATTTTGAAAGGGCCCATGTGATACGATTGTTTTTTTCTGATATCTGTCGTCTATGCAATTTTACATTCTCTTTCTACTTTTTTGTCTGAAAACTATTCGACATCTTTTGGTGTTAAATATATTGAAAAGTGCACTTTTCAAACATGATATTATACATGCTTTTCCAGACAACTAATGGTGCTGTTGCCATGGTGTCATCAAGGGAAGACACATTTCAGTACATATTTCTTTCTCTTAAAATTGTGCATCCAAAATTTGCTCATTGAAACATTACAGAGAAAAGGTTGCTAATTGGCTCATCGCCATGTACCGTCTCGGCATCACCAAGAAAATATTCGGACAACAAAATATTAAAAATCCAGTAGTTTCTTGTGCACGAATCAATGGAACTTGGAGGCTTTCTCGATGATGTGACACCATGGTTTTGCCTATCCTATTTGCTTCCAACACCATAAAACCAGAAAAACCTGTAGGCATAGCTGACTAACATGATAATATAATTCATTTCAAAGGTTAGTCATAGTTGCAGTGATTTTTTTCTTGTTACAAGTCCATTCATGAGACCACAGGGAACAGGGCAAACAAGGACATAGGAAGTATTTCTTGTGCAATGGAGACATTGTTAACTGGCAGGTGTGTCAAGGCCTATCTGTCTAGGTGCTGTTTCTGACGACTTTGGCAGTGATTTCACAGACGTTTATAGCAATTTAAAATATTCTGTTCAGCGCTTGCGTCAGTATGTGTTGCACCCCTGGTTGTTTTTCATTCTCTAAATCTGGTTTAGTAGAATTTATCCTTGTCCATCTACTCTTCAGGCTCTGCAGCGGAAAGAGCTGCCGTCAAAACTGCAGTTTCTTTCGGCACCAGTCCGTGGGTATACGACCATCCTGAGAACACAGAGGATGTACATGCTGAGCTTGAATTGCCAGACCTGTGGGTCGGGGCAGATTTTGAAGTCAAAGTCCCTCTAACTAATAGGAGCCAAGAAAACAGATCAGTGTCGATCACCGTCATCGTGCAAGTGGTATACTACACTGGTATGATTGCTTTTGTTTCTTATGGGGACACTACCTCAGGCTGTAGTGTTGTGAAGTCTCTCACAAGTCTTCGCACAAGCCTCTACACAAATCTTGTTACAAGTCCATTCATAAGACCACAGGTAACAGAGTGAACAAGGACATAGGAAGTATTTCTTGTGGCACAGTTCATTTGAATAGCATGTAACTTGACTGAAGACTGGATGACCAGGGCCTCTGATGGACTTGTTGTGGACTTGTAGGGACTTGTGATAGACTCAACTCAGTATATCACTTTTAGGCTGGTGCATCCAAACAAATTGTACTTTTTCTGTCTTTTTCGAGGGATGTGGCTTTATTTTGGGGACTTTCACTGTTTCAGAAGGTTGGAAGGAAAGATAAAGAAACAGACGCCTCCTAAAATGCCTTAGAATCTTTACTTTTCAATTTTTTTGCTCCTTTTTGTTACAGGGGCATAACCTCTGCCATCGGCAAGAAATCAGTGTAGTTAAAGGAAAGTTCAGTAAAAAGTGCAGTAGTTTACTTCCCTACTTGTTTTGGTTCTGTGTTTTGTTCAGGTGTATTGGCTGCCAAAATCAAGAAGATGGATAAGAAGTTCCAACTTGGACCTGGTCAAAGTGATCAGATAACTATGAGTGTTAATGCTGATGAGTATCTGGACAAGATGGTGGACCAGTCTGCATTCAAAATCTTCCTCCTCGGCCATGTTGATGTAATGTACCATGTTCTACCCTAGCACATGCAGCATGTCCCTCCGCCCCCCCCCCAAACAAACAAAACTGCGACCCAAAGGAGACATTTCTTTTCCCCAAAATTAGTCGTCAGAAAATGTTGTTTTGAGTACAAAATTGAAGCTCAGAGTGTGATCTTTTCAGAATTAGGGAGTTCATTCAAATCTGATGATGCGTTGCTGAGATAATCTTCATTACATAAGACAATTGCTTTTTTGTCCTGACGTGCAGCATCAACTTTTTGGAAATATGTTTTTTTCCGGAAGTGTTTGCACAGTGTGATGCGAATAATTTAAAAACAGTTTTTTGGCCAAAATTTTTAATGTTGATTAAAATTAATTTATTTAAACCCAATGCAGTCAAAACTAAACTGGGGGCATGATTACGGATGGTAATTTACAGATTTGAATTCAGTTTTTGAAAGAGAAATATATTTAAAACACCCCATTGAATTGTACAAAGTATTACTTGTCTTGCATAATTGAAAAAACTCTGCAATGCTTTGTTAACACAATATGAGCTTGAAATGAAATGTCCAGTATCGGTAGAAAAATATTATAAGTTCTGTCCTGATTCCAAATTAGTGTTTCCTGAGTATTAATTTGTGAGAAGAATGGATATTACATTTGGGTTGCATTTTTGCAGATCACGCTGTATATATTCACCCAGCCACTCCACCATAAGTTTTCAAACCTGCCCCTCCCTGTGTTGTAACATATTTATTTTACTTAAAGTCAAGCAGAGCCAAAAGTTAAGTTGTCCAAGGTGAAATGGGTCATTCCGTGAGGTTAGGGCACACTTTGTGATGGTGTCCTTGTTACATCCAAAACTTTTACCACCTATCATGACCTCCAGAGTAGGTCATTTACTATGTAAAAATAACACACACTTCTGCATACAGCCTTGCAAGATGTATAACAATGTCAGTTTGGACTCCACCTACAGGGAAACAGTTGTTCATTTTTACGGAACCCATGTAACAATGGACACCATCACAAATAAACCTCATGGAATGACCCAAATTGCAAACTTGTGCCAAGCTACTTGTGCAGCGTTTGTGTGTGTCTTTGATTTGCAAACCCTTTTGTAACTTCACGACTTTATATCAACTTCAAGCTTGGCATGTGGCTTGGTCTTGGTGTCCGGATTTTTTCTTTATAAGTTAATGTTGTGGTCATTATTGTTAAAACAATTTTTCTGCCAAATTCTGCATGTAGTACTGGGTGATGTCCATATTGATCCCCTCAGTTCAGCGATTCTCATGTACACACACAGAAGCAAGAGCTTAGTCCGTGGAGGTAGAGCCCTCAAGTAGCCTTGCACAGTGGCTAGGCATTGTAGCAAATATTTCTCTGTGACATTATCTTGGATTTTCCAAAAATAACAATGATTCAGTAAGCATTGTTACACAAATCTTGAAAAAATGACCACCATGGGTCAAAATTTGTGAAATTCAACTGTGTGAAGGACTGTTGTTGTAGAATCTTTCCCTTTTCAACTTTGACTTTTTCCAAATGACCACCATGGGTGAGCATTTGTGAAATTCAACTTTGTAAAGGACTGTGGTTGAAGTATCTTGTCCTTTTAAACTTTGACTTTTTTGGTCATAATGAAATCTGCACCTGGTACCATAGTACAATTAAAACCATCAGAAAGTGGTTAACAGAAAGAACAAACCTCAAAACTAATATGAAAAAAAACAAAATAAACACGCAAAAAGAAAGAAAATTTAATGTCTTCTAAATTGGCTTCCCACCAGGAGACTGGCCAGGCCTTTGTAGAAGAGGAAGACTTCCGTCTGCGTACCCCTGACCTTGACGTCAAGCTGTTGCGCCCGGCGGCCAATGACGTGCGTGTCGGCGAGCCAGTTGAAGTAGAGCTGAATCTATCCAATCCCCTGAAGAAGAATCTGACGAACTGTGAGGTCACCGTGGAAGGGGCAGGATTGTTGCCTCCCCGTGTCATGAAGCAGAAGTGAGTACCCAGATTTAGAGGTTTCCTCCTGATCATTATTAGGCCTCGCTCTTTAAATATTAAACTCAAGAACAGTGGGTTCTCCATTGCACTGTCAATCAGAGATAGAAACTTGGTATCTACTTCAGCAAAGTAGCAGCTAAATATGCAATTTTGAAAGTACTTCTTTACGGTGTTTTCTCAGGATTTCAGCTTTTTTGTATCTAGGAGTAACTGTGTCATCGTGTGATACTTTGATATCATTTATCAGGCGCTAATATTGGAATCTGTTTGTGTAATACTCTGTTTTGCTTGCAATATTGCAACAGGGACGTTGTGGGTAGTGGAACGCTCACTCTGAAGGTCGACTTCAAACCTCGGAAAGCCGGGGAGAGGACACTAGTTGCCACCTTTGATTCAGATCAACTCTCCCAGGTGACCGGTGAGCTGGATTTAAACGTTCTGAAGGCCGAGTGATGTGGTTTGTGCTAAGGCAAAGGAAGTTGCTGTATCAGACACATTCAGCAGTCAACTCAGTCAGTTACTATGGGAAAAATGATGGTTAATTTCATAAGATGTAATTGCCTTAAAATGTAGTTATAAAATGGGTTTTGTGTGTTCAAAGCCAGGTTTTGAAACTCAGTTGAATTGAATCTGTCTCCTACTTGCCTGAATTTAATCCCTTGTCTGTGGAGTTTCATGCTCAATGAAAAAGAGGAAAGAAAATCTTACAGGGAAACACTGACCAGTGGTTGACCCAAAGATGGAAAATTTCCATTTACCTTGAATGTTGTAGGCCTGAAAGTGAATTTAATTTTCACGGAGAAAGCTTGAGATGTTAGTTGTTACCATGAAATCTGAAGGTCCTGGTTCCCTAGTACATGTACATTTTGGCTGGCATAACATATTGATAACCAGGATCCACCTACATTCTTCCTCTCTGATCTCCAATTGCCAACTGGTTCAAACTTTGTCGACTAGTATAAATTCTTAAAGAATAGCACAGTCAGATGAGTGAATGGTTCTTGATTGATGTTGATCAGAGTCAAATAGTGTACCAGAGAGATCAAAAGTCACAGGATCAGCCCAGTTTTGCTAAGCCACTGCTGTATATTGGCATTACTGATGTCACTGATGCTGCCTGAATGTCAGTGAGTGCAGTAGACTTTTATAGCCACTGGGCCCAATATCCCAGCACTGATAAACAGCCACTTTGTGCTTATAGAGCTTCCAAGTACATTGTATTTCATTGAAATGGATAAGTGGCAAGCACGTCAAAAACAAGCTAAAGCCTAGAGGGACAAGTTGCTTGATTAATTAAACCGGCAATGTATCAATGGAACTCTCCTGCACTTGCTACCATTACCGACAGGTACTTACAGATCCTCTTCTAATTGTAGGCCTTGATAGGCCTCTTTAATTAAACTTTCATACATCTTCTTTTTATATTCATATGTCATAGTGCTGGACATCTCTATACTTGTTTTCTGCATTGTGTTCTGGTATAATAAACACAATTTTCATGCTGACTGTTACGCAGTACAGTGAAAGTGGTCCCTTACAATTTGATCAACACTAGGCTAATGGTGGATGGATCAAGGGCACTTGCATCGTTGCACATACTATCCAATTTTTTGTTCCAGAAATCCTAACTGTAGTTGTACATGTATGTATCTTTTCCCTTCTACAATGACATCTAAGAAGGGGCAAATTTAAACTCGGTTCTCCTTTTTTTGGCTTGAACCAATTAAAAAAACAGTACTTTCTTGATCCATTAAGGCAGCTTAGATTGTTTGAGACTGAGTAATTAGTGCAGGTTCAATTTCAAAATCACTGTTTATCATTCAGTTTTCTTGTCCACAAGTAATATTGCCTATAAGCAACTACCATTATGTATGCATTCAGGAGTAGAATCCAATGTGTGGCTCATGCTTGGGGTGAAAAAAAAGAAAATGTTTTCAAAAACAAAAAGCTCAATTTACTGTTTTCAATACAAATGAAAACTCAAAACGTGGCTCTGGCGACTTTTCACATTTTCACAGAGCGTTTCACATTTGTGTGTTATTTTGTAAAACCATTGCGTTATTTTGCAAAACTTTTGCGTTATTTCGCGAAACTATTGTGTTATTTCACAAAACTATTGCATTATATCGCAATAAAAAAATGTACTTTTAAAACCTAGCACGACTGGGTTTTTGTAGAAAAGAAAGTACATTTAGACAATATTTTGTTGAAAAGAGCTGTGAAAAGAAGACAAACCCCCCCTCACAGTAAAGAAGTCTGCAAAAGAGAACTGTTAAAACGAAATTGAAGCAGCAATCTACACTCATATTCAACTACGTGTAATAGAGTCTGGAACGCTTGCAAGTACTGAGAGTTCCTTCTATTGGAAGAACGGTTTCAATCCTTCAAGAGGGGAAGTTCAGAGGAGCTGTATCACTAATGTAAAGTGTAAAGGTCCGAAAGTAGAACTCACTATATGCCTCTGTGTCAAATAAATAGTTAGTTTTTTATCGTTGCATTCCATATCTCAAAATGTGTTTTTCAGTCTGAAATATAGGTAAAAGCTTTCATATGCATTTGAGTTTTGTCTGTTTTTTGAAGTAAAATAAGGAAATTATTGTAGACTAAGTCTACACAATGCATGTATATGTGCTGCTCATATGTGCTGTTATTGTATAAAAACTAAATTGTGTTTTAACACAAAAAGAGTCCATTATAGAGAAATGATCATGAAGTCATAATTAAGTCGGCATCTGAGAAATGTCTTTTGTAATCACTGTCTCTCCAAATTGAACTTTTATTAGCTTCAAGCTAATTTACTCAGATCACCAATACATAATGCGGACGCAAATAGCAGTAACTTTGAATCCTGTAAGATAAAAACAGGTGATTGAAAATTTAAAAACATTGTGGTGTATAATTGCACTATTAATTACATTTTTTCTCTTATTGGGTTTCATATGTTAAACTGTCATTTTATTGGATGCAGTAGCTAATAAAATTCGCTTCATGCAACATCTGCAAACAAATAATAGGATGTTTTCATTTTGATGGAACATTTAGCATTTGCTTTGTACAGTTTGCCTAAACAGTCTCTTTCAGTATTTGTGTTAGTTTTAAGTAGTATTTTTGAAGAAATGTTGTTATCGTAACTGCTTTGTTTTACTGCTACCTTTAGTGACCCTTCATAGCTAATTAACTTCAATTAAGATTAAAGTTAATTTGCTAGAAACTATCGAGGAGGTAATACCAGAATTTTGTGTGCATTTCTGCTTGGAAAATATTGTACTGTGCATTCTAACCTTTTACATGTCGGTGGAGAATAAAACTTGTATATGTGGAATTTACACTTGAAACTAAAGTGCCCCTGTCTTCTGTTTTGTTTGAATGAAACAACATTTCCTATGTATGTGCCATGGGAGTTGTCACATGTCAAATTAAATTCATTTTAAACATGCCATGATAGTTGAGTGTAAAAAACCCCAACAGTTTATCTATTTTCCTTGTCAGCTATATCCGAGATTTTGTATGAACTACAGTGTAGGGGGCACAGATTTTTTCTTGTCGCTCTCACAAGGCAAGTAGAAGTCATTTTTATTCAACTTACTTGGCTATTCTTTAATTTATGCACGCCTACAACTTAATATTTTAAACATTTTGTTTTGGTAAAATGTAAAGGGGCAGCTATTTCCCATTTAAGCCTTTCGTCTAAACTGATAGGAAGATCGAGTCCCCCTAGGTATTTGCCTCAGTTTTCGCATATTATTACTTATTAACATTTTTTTAATCATTTATTGTTTGTAATACTTTTTTCGGTCTACGTCTACCGGATGTAGACTACAGGCACTAAATTGTTATTTTAATTGGCCACCACAGTGCCTTTTCCGACCTTTTTCCAGCAGACGATAAATATCAAGTACCTAGACGTCTCAGCATTATTTGGAATCCTATGCACAAACAGTGCCCAACCATCACTTAGCGCACGCGCACTAAATTTGAAAAGAGAACGCCACACGAGGAGAGTCTTCTTGCGGTAAGTTTTTACATGACCAAAATGCTGGTTTTACCCTCTTAATGACCGAAAATGTACTTTTTGTTTGCCTCCTCTCATTTCTGATGCATTAGTGGAGTGCTTGGATAAACTATTTCGACAAGGACATGTAGTTAATTGAAACAAAATAGACCTACTCGTAACTCTATTATCGCGGTATTGAATTTTGCGTTGCCAGTGAGTTCCCAAAACTGAGTTAAAAAGTCTGCAAGTTTCCGTAAGTTTTAATAATGTTTGACAAAAGATGTAATTTTTCCAAATTTTCTAAATTTTCCTTCACCGTGTCAGTGTTATTTCTAACACCGCCCTGCCCTTGGATATCTGTTGCTGCCCGGGGTTCCCATACGTATATCACTTCCCAAAGGACCAAAGGTATCTAAAGTCTGAGACACATTTTAACCGTGAAAGTGCCCATTTTTTTGGAAGTCAAAATAAGGGCTTCTGCGTAAAGCGTGCCCCAATCTCTTTTACAATAGACTTGTATCAATCGTACTTTTACCGGAAAGAGTTCCATATACTGCCACTTGACACTCTGTCGACCCCGGAAGACTGGGCGCAAAAATTGTAAGTGTTTTCTAAGTAAAGGACTTGGATTTTCCCTCCTAAATCATGTAAATTGAACTTTTCTTGACATGTTTTTGCTCTCTGATGGCTTATACATGTAAGTCACTGTAGGGAATAATTACTGGTGTCCGTATAAGGAACTCATTCCCTTTTACCCTCAGGGGCAATTAATAGCGAATGATTACGTTGGCATTTTTGTCACAATTTTTTTTTCTCTTCTTACAAAACTAGAAGAATTTTTCAGTGGATATTTAGAATTTTTAAACTTAATTTTAGATTAAATAGTTCAGGTCCAATGATATAGTTATAAATCTCAGTGAACTGGAATTCACAATGCAAACACTTTTAACAATTGTTTCAGATAATGATAAAAGAATGAGTCCTCCAAGAAAATGAAATTTGCGGTATCCGAATATTTATTATTCCTTCGGCAAACACCAATGAATGTCAAAGTTGTTGCTGCATTTAAGATTTGGGTAAAAAGTTCAGGTGAAAAAAATGACGTTATTCCATGCCGGATTAATAAGTGTAAGGTGACACACTGCAGTTATTCCCATCTCTGTCTTTCTGTGAAGGGTATCTTTAAGGAGAAGACTGGAAAATATAGAGTAAATTACACATAAATGGAAATTTATCACAAATTGAAGTTATTTTGTTTTCTCTGAAAACTAAATCATTGTGTTTATCCTCATTTATTTATAAACAAAGTGCTGTAAAGGCCATTGTAGAAACTATTTCTTGATACCGTGATAATAGAGACTCTACCTTTGCTTGTATATGGTGAGTGGGCAGATTTTCTAAGCTACATTGTATTGTGGAGGAAAATAAATTGAATCACAAACAAAATCATATGAATCAATTTAAAAAGTAAGAGCTAAAAGGACAGGGTAATTCATGAAGGTGAGTGAGCAATCCTTGTTTCGATCTGCAAATGTGATAACTACCCCAATAATATAGTAACCTATCCTACATGTACGGTACACTTACTTGTACATCAAGACCTACAATACATTGTACCATATGTAGCTTTGATGCCAGTCTTCAGTACACTATTACAACTGATGTCCAGGTTTGACTTCTGTGTAACACAACCCAAAAGTTTACAAAAATTTATTATAGTTTTACCTTTACCATGTTTACAAAGAAACCAGGGCAAGAGTTCCACATACATATACCTGTACGACAACACTTAAAGCCCCTGTGGGCAAACCTATGAAACTTGTCTGAAAACACCATTTTCTAAGCTTAGCAATATTTTTATTTCATTTTTTAAGGACATGTAATCAGTTTCTGAATGCTTTTATAACTTTTAAGGGAAACTTAGTTTTGTCTGAATGAGAAACTCTGGAATGTTGCATTTCAGGCATGTCTGGCAAAAAATTCCATATGTCACAAGTTACCATAATTCACACATTTACGCGTACGTGTACCTACTTTGACCCCAATTTTTTCTTAAAGCCCCCCCCAAAAAGAGTCAGTCTATGGTCAGTGCGCGTCGATTTTGAACGTGCGCGTCACTTTTGGTTTCCATTTTTTCCTCTAAATTTTCAAAACAGCACTTTCTATTTCTGCACCACATAAATGTTTGCGAGTAGGAGTCCTGGCCACAAGTCTGAAGGGCAATTTGTTCAAGAAACCAGATGAATCTGGGTAGCTTGTACCTGGTGATAGATCTGTTACGACTGCGTAATGTTGATGTTGAACATAAACAGTAGACCATGGGTAGGTTACATGTACAAGTTGCAGCCAGCTGATATCAATAATGGCGGCATGACGTGCGACGTGCTACTACTAGCCTTTGTTCTTTGATTAAATATGCCACTCATTTTCGTGTCCGTTGCCAATCTTAAAAAGCCACCCCCCCCCAAAAAAAGCTGCATCAATTCTGGAACTTTGGTCTGACCAGAGACTGAAAATTTTTTTTGTGGCCTAAACAAAATTTTTTTGTGGCTTTTCTTTCACTACCACTGCATGTAGTTGAAATGTGACTAAAATCCCAGATGAAATACATGTATTTTGAAGAACCCATCATCATTGAAGAGATAGGAATGCTGTTATCTGCAGATGAATCAAATCGCCTGTAGTAAAACTTGCGTCACCTTACGCATGTCCTGTAAATGCCAGATGGTGCCTCTTGAGTTAGGAACAATTTTTGTGCTTAGTTTGGTGATACATTTTGAGAAAAAACACTTTTATTTGCCATATCTTGAGTTCTCACCACTTCCTCTTTCTCGTTCTCCTAGTTTATCAATTTTGCAATTTAATTTCAAGTTCCAGAAAATCTTTATTTTTTCAAATAAATTGCAATTGGCCTTAATTCGAGTAATTAATCTGGATAGTATTAACAAAACTTCTCTTTGTCTGTTAGTAGAAAAAAGTTTTTAAAAAGTGCTGAGATCCGTGCCCATTGGCAAAAGAAATCTCAAACTGTAAAGTGCACTGTTTTCAGACTCCATATTTTTGATAACGCCCTCAATAGTTAGTAAAAGTTAATTGAAGTCATCACTACATGTAAGTGTCAGTATCGGATGTCCAAACTGTTCAAGAGCGCACAGTGATCATTCACCAGTTTTGTAGACAATTTCGTCTGTGGAGTAGATCTTTACTTTTTATTTCTTGATTCTCCCTCAGGTTGATGAGAGACACAGCCATCATCACTATTGTAGATGCCTGCAGAAGGGATGCCCTGTCCACTTAGAGCAAGAGTTCTTGAATTTTTTAAACTGGTAAGATATTTCAGCGTACTTCTGACTGAAGTTTATTTGAAAATTGGCAATCCTTTAATATCACGATTCATAAAGCGTTATTCACTGCCATTGTTGGAACATTCTAAAAACCAATGTAGCTAGGAATGCCTTAGGGAAGGGTACACACTGAAAACCAGTGAGTCTGTAAGTCAGAAGCTAGTGGATCATCACTTGGCGGCAATTTGGAATTTTCCTAAATTAGTTTACTGTTCACATGTTGGCTATTTCTGGTGATGAAGCCAAGAGTTTTTCTAAAGTGCGCATTGCACTGTAACTCAAGCCTGAAGAAATGTGCAACTCCTCAGGTCATAAATGCAGGGTCTTTCTTTACCAATCCAATCCAGACACTTGACCCTCCCATAAGCCAAATCATGTTCCCAGAATAAAGTCTTACAGTACATGTCCCTGGGCAAAAGGAAGGAAACTAAATTTTTAACATGATATCTTAAACAGTTTCCTGTTAAATTGTTTCAGTGGCTGGGAGTTATACCACATGTTGGCTGGTTTATTTGGGTACCATCTTTGAAGGCCTATAACTTCTTGTTCAGTACAGTTAAATCTCCTAATTATAAGTCAAACCTCAGGGAAGAGAGAAAATCAAATTTGAGTTATCTGATGTGAAGGTTAAGGCAAAAAGGCACTTAAAATATTTGCGTTTGTTTGAGAGTAGCATTTTATGGTATTGTATTTGGACATCAAACTAATTCACAGGACATGTTCCACTTGAAAAACCCTGGTTGAACTTATCACGGTTGAACGTGTAATAGGAAAGTCTGGTAATTTGGTGGTTTTTATGTCCAATAAAGGCACAAAGGTGAAATGCATTAAAGACCAACTCCAACGCAGCTAAAGGCCAGAAGAGCCAAGTCTAATAAAAGTGCCACACATCAATATCTCCCTTGCAATACATGTTTATTAAAACACAGTGTTTGTACCCATTTTTCCTCTGAGTCCAGTCTAGTATTGTAAAAATGGACGTGTCGTCACGACTCATTAGCATCTAACAAATATTGATTTTTGTGATGTATTACCGTAGAGAGGAAATACATGTACATGTACATTGTACCACTGTGTGCGCGCTTTAGGCATGCATAGCACCTGTAGCCACGGTCGACAGCTTGAACATGAAGAATGCTCTCATTCTTCACAAACTCGAAGAATTTCAATCCTGGTTCTTTCGCAGAATTTCTTATGCATGTATGTCCACCAATAATGCAAGATTTTGGCATTATTGCTAATCATGAAGAAAGGAGCACAAACTCTTGATGGAAAAGAGATAATGCCACACAGTAGACCCGGCACAAAGATCGATCCCTGGTACGCAGCGCACGCACATGTAGCTTCATGTTCATGCACATGTACATTCGTAGCGCAACCAGTCGTGCCACGGATACTAGTTTCACTGTTTCTCTGGTATTACATCATTCAAATTTTGTTTTTCAACGATGCCGCCAGCGGTCAGATTGTGGAAATTTTTCATAAACTCAAAGACACCGTTCAAAACTTTTACAAAAATACAGACGCGATACAGACATGAATTGGCAATGAATATATGATTTATTACACACTAAACACAATAATAGTTTCTTTTCAAAACTTTTAAAACCGTTGGAGTTGGTCTTTAACCCTAACAGTCCCAAATCCTCCAATTTCAATACGATTACATACACCCTAGGATGTTAGGGTTAAATCAATTTATTTAAATCATGGATTTAAAAATCGTGATTTAATTCACTCAAGAATTTAAAAATCAAATGTTGAATAAATACTGTACATACATGTATACTTCTTTTTAGTTTGATAGTTGAAAAGAAAAATTGGCTAAATTTTATACATGTATACTGTTTTTCCAAAGATTAAAAAAGTTCTTTTGATTAATGGGAAAAATAGGTACATGTACGTGGGGAGAATCCTTCGGATTTGAAACCTGGTGGAAAGTGGATGTTTACAGATTACAAAGTCAGCAAAAAATTAAATCAAAGAACCCTGCTTTCCACTCTGTATGCAATATTGCTCTCAGTAATTCATACCTTGTAGTTTGTTTCACATGTACATGTTTACGTGTAGTATACCAGAGATGGGGGTTAGTTGAAATGATATCACAAAAATGTCTATATCAGATTTTATTTCAGAAACAGTTATTAAACCCATCCATTAGGCGGGCTCTGACATCAATGAACCAATGTCAGATCACTTATTGCAACCAGATCTGCGTGAAAAAAACAGGCCTAAATTTGTCTCCTCTCTGACTCCTGTTGGTGGCAGTTTCTTTCATAGAATCTTATTCTTTCAATGGAAGGAGTTACGTCAGTTAAACAGAGTGTAGGGTTTAACATTATGAGATTTCAGCTTAAGAAAGCTGAAAATTTGTTGCTCGGCAAATCAGGTTTGAATTAAATTTCATCTGACTTTGAGCACTCAATTTTTCTGGTGAATTGTACCTGTATGTGCTTTGAAAGATGTGTGAAGGTGTGGCACAACATACAGGAAAGTATCTTTTTCTTGTCCACATTCAAAAATGGATTATTGGTTTGATTACATGTATTTCTTTGATTGTCCCTTAGGTTGAGGAGAACAACTGCTTACATACATGTGCTTGCCTGTAGAAGCTAGGGGTGCTCTGTTTATCTGGAACATCAGTTCGTGGACTTGTCCTAAAGGTAAGATTCTGTACATGTTAATATTTCTGACTGGAGTTGGAAATTGAAATGTGAGATTTGAATTTGAAAGTTGGCATTCATTTTGTATCATGATTTAAACTTTTAAGCATCATGAAAATGTTTTGGCCAGGAAGAAAGCTTACGAGACATAAGTGTACACATTGAAAACTGGTGAGATGCTTCTCACCAGTTTTCAGCGTAGCGGATTGTCACTTAATGAAACATACATGGGTAATTCCAGAAATTAGGGCTCCATTTTTTGTGTGTCCCTGTTACATTTGAAATATGATTGATTTTGTAAGTTCAGAACACATTTTCTAATTTCCAAGAGCGATAAATTAATGCAAATTACCTGCCAAATAAATAGTAATAGTTTGAAAACAATTCTGGTGTGATTTCCATGTCAAATAACAAAGGTCATGTGTAAGACGGACATAAAATGTCCCTAATTTCTGGAATTACCTACATACATGTACATACGTGTACATGCACTAGTACATTTATCTTATTACATGAATCACTACAGTAAAATCTCATTAAGTTGAACCTTAGCAAAATCGAGCAAAAAGTGAGATACCCAAACTTTAAGTGAAGCTAATAGTTCCAAATATGTTGGCAGATGAGTCGATAGGCAAGCTATATAATAACAG
The DNA here is from genome assembly GCF_001949145.1 of Acanthaster planci. The sequence continues at coordinate 2,851,056 of NW_019091360.1, forward strand.
TATACATTGGGTTTCACTCAAGATTGCATTCTGATTTTTTTGATGTCTTTTTCTTGTCACTTATAAGTGGTGCATTTCTGATCATAATAAACATCATTTTGCGCTGTTTTAATATTTTCTGAACCAAAGAGCATGTTTTACCAACAACAGTGAGGGATCTCCCCTGTATCACATCGCATTTTGCAATATGTTTGGGTAATTCTGCGATCCTTTTTCATAATTACATCACAGTTGCCAGATGCAATTGGCAATATAATTTGCAGTGGATATTTCCAATCAAAGAATGAAAAAAATCCTGGAAGATCTTTGATAAATACGGTAGTTACATGTACCTGAACAATTATTAGTAGAATAAGTCAAAATAGGATGAAAATCCCACAGCGTGATCACTGTACCATTCCGCAGTGACCACTGCACGAAATGTATGTACATACATGTATGTAGGCAGGCTGTACATGCTACACGGGTATTTCTGATTGCCCTAATTGGCTTAACCCGACATTTTTGCCACACCAGCTCCAAAAAGTCTAGGATGTGATGTACAATGTGTATGCTCCATAACGTACTTAAATTCCTCCACTACATGTACCTTCAACACTGTCCCATCGCCTGTGGCGCCTGCTGTGTCTTCAGTGTTGAAGGCTAACCTGTCTACTTGTCAATTTTAATTTCAGGTTTTTGCCCTTACCTGACGTCTATTCATAAACACTGTATACTCAGTGCTATACTCAGTAGCTCTGAGAATACAGTGTTTATGAAAATATGTTGTATTTTGGGTAAGGCAAAACCTGTAATTACGATTGACGTCTCCCTGACGCAGAGTACATCTTGAAATACATGTAGTTTGTTGCCTTGTTGTACTGCAATCATCAGGAGCTCAAAGTACCGGGTCTCTCCATCAGGAGAGAGCACCTTGGCACAAGCACATGTACTCTCGTAGCCCTCTACTGTACAACCGTCAAGGCACCTTCTGCAGAACTCCATACATGAATATTCATGTATGTGTATCATTTCCCTCTATGCACCATGGTTGTGAAATTGATACAGGTGTATCGACACTTCTGGTAGGCTTTGCACTTATTCCCTCTTTCTAATATTCTGGGTGCCACTGTCCATTGAATTGTCGTATGCTTTTGCCAAGTTCTGAGCAGAGGATCAAAGGCAGGCCGTAGTCAATGGAGCAACATCCTGTATTATATGAAGATCTTGGCAATGAGGGCACTAATATGTATATATTGTATGAAATATAATTGGAATTCTAAGAATATAATGAAGTGCAAGTCTTCAGAGGGCTTGCATTCCTTTCCTTGCGATGGGCATGCAAACCAGTCAATATATTCAAAGCTTTTTTGCCGTGATATTCAAATAAGTCAACGTGCATGGCCCCAGTATATAAACCAAGGCAGGATGGCGTGAGGCATCTTTTCTGAGAGGCAAATTAAGAAAGAAGCCAGTAACTAGTAGATTCAGGGTGGGAAAACCTATCCTTGCTCGATTCATGCTGAAAGTGGGGTGGGAAACCGCTTTAACTTGTACTATAATTATTATTTATAGAATTTCAATTATATTTCATACATTGACATAATTTAGGAATTCTATCACATAACATTTGTACAAGTCTTCAAAGGGTTTGCATGTTCAAAGCTGAAGGAGACTGTAATAAACGACAAATGGAGTCCAAACACAGTGGCATATACGTCAGTTATATTGATGGGTTCATCGGCTTTATGTATTTAGAACTGCTTTTCCAAATGATGGTTCTTCCACTGCTCTGAGACAAAAATGAGCAAAGGTATTAACCTTTGTCCAGTCTGCCGATTTTAAGATTTCATGTAGAGCTACCCCTTGGGCTTCACTTAACACACATGTCATCCCCCTTACTGAGGTTGAAGACATTACGGTTTATCCGGTTTCTTGTTGACAGAAACAATGAAATCAATCTGACAACCAGAAAATGTCTGCCTTATCCATCTGCCCAAAGTAATCTGAGATTAATTTTTTTTGGAAATATCTCAAATGTCCAGTGTTCACTGGACTATCAGATGCACAAGAAGGTATCAAAACATAATAGTTGTTTGCTTCAGAGGCTGCATGGCTTGATTCTGCTGGCCTGGATTGGGTATGCTTACCCCAGTTAAGCCCTCTATGGTAACCGCTTGTAATTAGTGAGTGCCCGTAATTAGGGCGGTCCCGGCCAGAATTTGATCGACCTTGAGGTGAACCTCAGAATCTGTGAGGGTTTGTTTCAAAATGATGGCCTGTCCCTTGTTATTTGCTGGCATCAGATGAAGTCAACTTCTGGCCAGCTTTATAGGCCGCGCTTACTTGCTTCATTATTAGAAGCATTTACATGTAGGTCCTCCCCAAACAGCAGTTCAGAAACTGGTATGGAGTTGGAGCACAAACTCTGTCCATTGGATTCAGGCATGGTTTCAGCTTGTCTCTGCGTTTCATGCTGATCTGATACAAGGCAATGTCTGCCAAACTAATGCCATCGAGGGCCAGTTCTTTGATTCTTGCAATCTGATGCTGGACAGCAGACTTTGCGGATTCTCCCAAATCCATGAGGATACAAACGAATGGCAAGATGCCCCTAATGACATGTTTTTGTAATTGCTGAAGGGCCCCATCTTTAGACCTACGGGTCTCCAGAATCATTGCCCACAAATCGGGATTGACTCGGGGGGGGGGAGGGTGATGCCAGAGCTGCTGTTTTAGCCGGTGAGGCGTATTTATCAGCAATGGTCAAGTAGACCTCCTTTTTTTATTGGCAATGTAACTGCTTAAATAGTTCTGTCAGCCAAATTAGGAATCACTTCTGGGCCAATGACGCCTCAGTGGTATCGTACATATCTCCTCAAGGAAGATTAGTCGCCCTGACCAGCGGCATGGGGAGAGCTGGCCACCATGTTACTGGCCAGCTCAAACCTTTGTTGTGGGTCACATATTAGCAGGCACCCTGCTGACTAAAAAATTCATTCTCAAAGTATTCTTGGGCAGCATCTTGGCTGACTGTCAAAGCTGTATCGGGCCATTGATTTTTGTCTAGTAAGGTACCTAACATCTCTTGCATATATTTGCAAGGGAGGATAATAAATGATTTATCTCCTGGGAATTAGCTTGAAGCTTCACTTCTAAGCTTTGGTTAGTTGAAGTGATCTGTGATAGCTATGCAGCACACGTCACTAGAGTGAGTAGATGTGGCCAGCTGGCTGAATGTGTACTGTGCTATAACTTACATATGGGCTTCGGCTCAAGTTGCCACTCACCAGTGCCTTGATCTGAACATCATGCAGCAAAACAATTAGTTGCTAAGAATTTTCTCACGGACATAGATGGCGCTGACGTTGCCAAATACATTGGGTACGTGAATGACGGATCAAAGTACAGTAACTTCGTTGGGGAAATTCTGCCTTGGTATTGAGAGGGCGGATCATTGTATGCACTGAAGTTCGTTGTCAGAATTCTGCCCCCTTATTGGGAGGGCGCGGATCATAGTGCGCATTAAACTGTGTCGTTGGAATTCTGCCCCCTTATTGGGAGGGCGCGGATCATAGTGCGCATTAAACTGTGTTGTTGGAATTCTGCCCCCTTATTGAGAGGGTGGATCATAGTGTGCACTTAACTTTGTTGTCGGAATTCTGCCCCCTTATTGGGAGGGCGGATCATAGTACACTCTCTACTTCGTTATCGGAATTCTGCCCCCCTATTGGGAGGGTGGATCATAGTCTGCACTTAACTTCGTTGTCGGAATTCTGCCCCTCATTGGGCGAGCGGATCATAGTATACAAAAAGTTTGTTGTCGGAATTCTGCCCCCTTATTGGGAGGGCGGATCATAGTACACACTCTACTTCGTTATCGGAATTCTGCCCCCTTATTGGGAGGGTGGATCATAGTCTGCACTTAACTTTGTTGTCGGAATTCTGCCCCTCATAGGGAGAGCGGATCATAGTATACAAAAAGTTC
>NW_019091360.1:2871876-2888197 GCF_001949145.1 Acanthaster planci
CGACTGTGTCAGAATTAGAGGAAGCTAATACGACAACCTTGTTTGGTGACTTAATAAACGATTATATTCGAGCTTATGAGGCAGGAAAGACCTTGAACTAGAAAAACTCACCAGAGAAGAGACAATTTTGAGAGAAAAATCTCAAGAAGCAGGACTTTCTACACAGCAAGAAAACATGGTTCATTTCTAATAATGACTTTACAAAAAAGGGAATACTACTAGGGAAACACGCCACATTATGCTCAAATTTACTCAAGAAGGATTTCTAGAAGATAATTCCGACGAATGAACGAGATTAATTAGAAGCGCTCAATCTGAACCCGGAGATGCTCTTTTAGTTATGGGTTCTAATCGTTTAATCATGCAACAGCTCCACACGGGGGAAACATCAGAGAATTTTCTGCAGCCTGGAGAGCGTGGTAGCATCGTTATTCCTCCGGGATTTTATGATGTCAATTGGTTCAAATTCATTTTAAATGCAATTCTGGGAGTAAGTTTTAAGTGCATCGAGACTCAAATTTAGTTACAATTATGGTGACAGGCTTAAATCTTAGATTGCTGTTGGGTAAAGAAGTCCGTAAATTGCTCAATTTACCTAAACGTAGGCTAGTTCCAAATATTATTTACAAATGGAAAATAAAAGTAAAAATTTCGATGAGCTTTGGATACACTGTCGCGAGTTAACCACATCTCATACATATAATTATTATAATGGACAGACTTCAGACATGTTGTGTTCTATTACAGATCCAAGCGATATGGCAAAATAGCTTAAAAAACAAAAAAAATAACAAGTTTTAATTTTTCGGTGAGAAACAATAGGGGAGAATTGATTAATAACAAGGGCCCTGAAATTCTGTTTGAGTTTTAAGGCATTACTCTCTCTGCTGGTTTTTTAGGGAAGTGAAGCAGAGTGTGAAGAAAGAGAGAGACAGGAAGAGACACCGCAAGACCAAACAAAGCTTTACAGACTGAAAAAGTTTGAAGACATCAAAGCGCAGATTTTGGCAGAAAGAGACGTGAGAGAAACCACATACAAAAAAATCAAGCGACTATTGACCGCGCTTAGCTACGTGGAATATGGAGATGAAACATTCGGTATTACGGCAGCTGCTGTACATGTAGGCATACCCGCCATGTTGGGTGCGGCGTCGCCACGTGTGGGTTTATTGGTAGAAGGTCTTGCCATCGGTGCCTTTGTTGCATATGCTTTGTTGAAATACAGCAGTAAACAGTTGCTTAAAAAGTCGAAAAAAACACGACCAAATTGGAGTGCTGGCGACGTTAAACTAAACAAGATTGATGATGAATATGTATCTCAAGCCATTAATAACGGTGATATTTCTCACAAAGAATTTGTGTTGGTTACTTCTGAGGTCCAAAAAGTTAACCAACTCCAAAGAAAAAATCAGATCACGAGTAGATACTAAACTCCAGAGAGATAAAAATAATCAGTCTAACGACCAAGAAGTCAAGGAACAAGAGAAAAGTTTGACAAGGAAAAAAACAGAGCTGATGGTAAACCTAATGAGTTATATGTAGCTCAAAAACGCAGAGGTTGGTCGTTTGATATCATAAAACACGTTGACGGGTTTGTCATCAGTTACATCAAGCAACCCCAAAAACCACCTCCAAAATACGAGGTGAGTGAAGAGAAGGAGGTTGCTAATTTAAATGCTGCTGCTAGCTCCCCAATTCTCGAATAAATTCCTGAGTTACTGCAAATTCTTGAGTTATTCCCCCATTTTACATTGAAACGGGGGAAATTTTTTGTTTGGGTTGGCTGGTTGTTGTGTTTTTGGTGTGAGTTTGTCAGTTTGTGAGTAAGGGTCAGGTAGCCTAGTCCTATAGATGCCCAACTCTTACTCACCAACTCACCAACAGTGATATTCTACCACAGCAACCACAGAGACCCCCACGAGGGCGCCAAAGGCGGGTGTTGGAACGAGTTTGCCGGTTTGTAGCGAGCGCAGCGAGAGAGTCCGGAGATGAAAGGGTGGTGAGTGATATTTACACCTTTTTGAAGGGGGTCGGGTAGGTACCCAGGAAAAGGCTCGGGTAGGTGCCCAACCCGGTTTTGGTCCAGAATGCCCGTAACATATATTACTAACGTAATTTTAGTTGCAGGGCAGTTTATAAGTGTTGACGCCCAAAATGCCAGTCGCTGCTGAACGTCAAGTCAACATTCTGAAAATTGATGGTCATGACTTCCAAAACCTGTTCGCATTGGCGAAGAGGCAACTAACGATAGCCGCACTAGTCTCCATGCCTAGTGGCATTACTACAAAATATCGTACCTTTTTAACAAGGCTAAGAACTCTTCTCCAAGATCGACAGCAAACACGTTCTGGGAGCATCCATGCAGGCAGTTCTTCTCATCAGCCTGAGGGAGAATCAAAGAAACAATCAAAACAGTTATTTAAATTTGACAGTGGACAAGAAGTCTAATTTCTTTTCACTTTCGGACAACGAGTGCAAGTGTACTGCACGCCTTTTTATAATACACAATGCCTTAGTACATGTACATCCTGGGTATCAAGCTACTGTAGATGTAGGCTTTTAGCTCACTCTTGGTCGAAATGTCAAATCTCAAATATTCTTGTCATACAAGTCTTCAATTGTCTCTTTTCTTCAGAACATGTCTCAAGAAGCCAACTATAAAACCAAAGGATCTTGTGAACTCGTCAGGTCCTTATCAACTCAAACTCAAAGGGTAGAGTTTGCTTGCAAAAAGCAGACATCCCAAATCTCAAGAAAGATGAAGAACCGTACACACTGAACACACTGAAAAAAATGACAAATTCTCTTTGGAAAGGGTGAGACAAATCTGTGTACATGTAACTGAAGGTTTATTTTTGTTGTTATTACAGTGTTAGTCACAGGGCAGTTAATCAGTGTTGACACCTGAAATGCTAGTGGCTGCCCTAGTCAAAAAACTGAAAATAGATGGTCTTGACTACCAAACCTTTTGGCACTGGTCAATAGGCAACTAGCATACTAGCCTCCCATGACCAAATCTACCCATCTTGATGTTTTACTAGCAACAAGTACATCAACTAGAATTCAGTCATTGCATTTAGGGTGAAATACAAACGTGTATGTTAGCAATTGTTGTGTTTTGAAAGAGGGTCACATTTTCTTCCGTACCTCATACAGGAAAATGTCTGTCCCTCACAACCGAATTCATCCAAAGTTTCAGCTTTCCTGTATAAAATTGATTTCATTCCTAGTAAAGTAGAGTTTGAACATTAATGTTGTAATTTACCGGTACCTTGACCAAAGTTTAGAAGGTTTCCATGTTAATGTCAGGAAATGAAAAAATGTATATTTTGTGTGGGTTATCTTGCATTTCTTCTGCTCCCCTTGTTCCAAGGATATTTTCCAACCTTATGCAACCTGAATGGAACCATCTGTGGTATGCAATGGTGGAGGAGGTCATAATATTTACCTCACTTGCTAATCCAGTCCATTGTTTTAGGGGAACTTCCCCACAGTCCTGACCAAGTGTTTTTAGAAACAGAATGTCACTTTCCATTGTTTGGGAGATTAATCAAATTGGAGGTTGCAGGTTGTTGGAACCTGGGAAAAATCTGCTGATCAGCAGAGTTACACAATGAACCTTCAAAGATTTGACCAATGGGGAAGCTTATATGCAAATCAAACTTTGAGGACGGTTTGGTCAAACCTCCGAAGGCCATTCTCTGAAGAGATTTGAAAGACAAGCATTGTTTATCTGCCTCTGCGGTTGAAAAAAGAGAACTGTGTTTTGTGTTTTTTACTTAACGGTTGAATATAATCCCCTAAGTTTTTTGTAAAACATAATTGCCTTGTCAAGTGCCGATTGTAGCCCCCGATCCCACCGCCTTGAGCTTGTTAGTTTCGGTGGCCCAAACACGGATAGTTGTAAACAAGGTGTGCTGCATCAATCAAGGGGACAGAAATAATCAGCCAATGACAATACCACATGTATTCCATCCGGGGATTTACTGCTTCATTGGCTTGCCTTTTATGGAAGATGGGGGTGTGTTTATTTGGTGAAATCGAACAGTGGTTAATGCGCACGCAGCCTGTGGGCCCCATCTCGAATGCGCATGTTGCCTACTTGATTCTGACTAGACTTTATTACAAGTCTCTTACGTGTAGAAGGAAAACGACGCTCCGATTGGGGTTTGCAGCTTTCGCGTGGGGCTGCGGCATGCAGACTTGGACTACAGCAAAATACATGTACATGTATGAAGAGATATAACGTGTTGAAGCAAGTCTAGAGTGGCAAGCCGTGTGCTTTGTTTTGGCGGTCGATGGACCAAGCTATGTGGCTGCCTAAAGTCAGACATGAGCAGTGTTCTAGCTAGGACTATTTTAGTGCCGGGTAAATTTTTGGATTGTGAAGCATAGTGAGCGCAGTTCTCAATGCTTTCTAATGCTTGAAATACTTTCGAATTGGTACGTTTATCAGAGATGCCAAATTTTCAAAATGAAAAAGTATAAACCTATAGCACTTCCAGTTCTGGTTTCCCGACCGACTTTGTTTTTTGGGCATGACCCTAGAACTTTCATCGGCAAATTAGAAAAAAAAAGTTTAAAAAAATCCTGTCATCTTTTCTTTCAAAACCAACACCTGTCAACAACTTCTCTTCATGTCAAAACACTTGTATTTACCTGACTAGCATTTGTGTAAGTGTGAATTGTAATTTATTGTTGATTTATATTTTCACATTAACTCTGGTAAGTTTTTGTTTTGATCATTTTTGGGCAATTTTTGGCAATTTTCGTCCCATTCAATCAGCAGTGCACAAAACAATTGTCAAAGAATCCTTACCTACATGTATACCGACCCTATTGAATCGGAAGCAGCGCTATATTTTCTTGGCCTAACTAATGTGCTTCTTGGTGTCGTACAGTAAGATCCAGCGTGGGCAATGTTTACCATGTTTACATGTGTTGCAAAACACGTAAGCTTCTCCATGACAAGACTCTGCAATAAAGGCCCATTTTTGTGGTGTATTCATCCCTGAACTTCTGCTCACTTGTTGCCACGGTGCAAAACAAGTCCAAGAATCAAATCCTCCACAGTCCTCCACTCTGCGGTCAACTTTAGCACTATAATAATGTTCTACACATGTGTGTATTCAAGATATTGGTACATGTACATGTACAATGCACACAATCACGTCGCAATCCTGCCTATTTGCCCCCAGTTCATCATAGCGTTAATTGGGGCAAACGGATGATTCAACCACGCTGGTTTCTACCGCTACTCACTCAGCTTGTATGCACAAACTGCAGGATGCCAGTGACACATTTCTGACGCACGCAATTAAAAGGCCGGCTTCGTGCTAACAGTAGCTTGTATGGTTTTGTACGTTCGAGTTGGATATCATAAAAATCTTGGTCTGGATCGTAAACGGACTAAACAAACTGTACGAATTAGGCCTAAGTCGCACAAGTTGGCATCTCTGCATTTTCAGCAATATTTCAGTTCTTTTTTTCTAATATCTGTGCCAGGCGGCACAGCCAATTTGAACCTTAGAGCTGGGCGGAAATTTGTAGTACTGGGTGGTGCCGCCCAGCGCTGCCCACCGTGGCTAGACACGAGCTCTTATTCCTTCATGAGTCAGATAAGTTTCCAGAAGTTCATGCAATTAGACATAGACAAACACATTTTATTGCCAACTTCGCAAATTCAATGATTTTACAAGGACACAATAATGGCAGGCACAGAAAACCTCGGAACCGGGTATTTATGGGGAACCAGAACCGGTTCCGTAAACGATTGAACCGCCCAAGCTTACATCGCACTGGTGTGGTCCTTCTGTCGACCCATCAATTTGGTCCGTCTGTCGACCCATCAATTTGGTCCGTCTGTCGACCCATCACATTGGTCCGTCTGTCGACCCATCACATTGGTCCGTCTGTCGACCCATCACATTGGTCCGTCTGTCGACCCATCACATTGGTCCGTCTGTCGACCCATCACATTGGTCCGTCCACCCATAGACCATCCAATCAGTCCATCAAGTTGTCCGTCAGTTATCAATCTGTCAACCCTATTTTGATGAAGAGAGCTATCAATAAAGATTTTGTCAGTTGTAGAGGAAACGACAGAGACAGTGTCTTCATCCGTTAATTACGGTCGGATAATACGATATTAAAGTGGTCAATTTTTTTTATGTTATCACCAACACTAGCCAGGATCAGTTATCAGCACAATCACAATATCTGATTGTGCTACCAGTGGATCCTGTGGGAAATCTTAAATTACAAATGTATCTGCCCTTGTTCAAAGCAATTTTACACAGCCCTGAATTTGAAAAGGTGATTAGGTGATGGTGGAATTATCAACAAATCATGCAGTAAGATCAACAGATCAATAGTACAATTGACAGATCACAACTGTAGATTCATAATGAATCTACATGTACATTTATTGTAGATTCATAACGATGAGGAAGTTACCCTTGTGTTCCGCCCCTCCTGTTTTGGTCAAAGTACATGTACAGGTAGTTGTGACCAGAGGGTTGGGGTAGAGCTTATTACAGCTTTAGCGCTGTGACACTGATTCTACTGGGCCTCGTAACAGGCACTGTGGGTAACTTGAAGGGATACCAAAAATGCCCACACTTTGGCCTTTTTGAGTATGTCGATATTTCACGTAGCCAAAACCCGTGCACAGGTTAATGGAACAAAGGAGTGCACTCAGGCAAAGGGTAGCAGCAAGAGCATCATAGACTCGAGACTCCATGTTAGTGTAACAATGGGAACTAATTTAAGTCAGAGAATGGACTCGGATCTGTAGATTCGTGCCAGCATGCCTGCATTTGCCAGCAACCCGCAGGCGAACAAAAACAGCCAAAACTCCCAGTAGTTACGATCTCCACCGTCCCCTTGACAAACCTCCCTGTGGTTCTGCAACAAATTGCATATGCTGCCTTGCCCACATCACCATACACCTCGAAAAACTTATAGCATGGCTCGACACATACCCGCTCACTGAGGCAGCTACTACTCTCTGTGTGGGGTTTTTCAGGTCCCCGCACACCTAGGGTGGCTAGCAACCTACCATCCATCAGGAAAAATCCAGCGCTAGCTTTGGACTGCTCTCCCATTGCTAACCTTCGAATTTCCCCCATAGGGCTTATCCCAAAGGCAGACCCGGGTTGCGTTAGGTTAATTCACCACCTTTTCTGATTTAGACTCAGTTAACGACATGATTGATAGAGACCTCTGTTCGGTCCAGTACTTGAACTTTGATGACGCCATCAGCTTGGTGGTTGGATGTGGCAAAGGTATTCTAATGGCCAAAGCTGACATCAAGTCTGCCTCGTGCCTTTCATCCACCCAGATGATTTTTGCCTCCTTGGTATTCGTATTGGGGATAGCACTTACATGTACATGTATACTGGTGAGGCATTCATTGCCCATGGGAGCAGCATGTGCCCCCGCCTATTTTGAAAACTTCTCCACATACAGTATATTGAATGGGCTGAGCGCAAGCAGTCAGGATCCGCTCATCTTTGCCACTATGTGGATGATTTTTTCATGGTGGGTAGTCCAGAAAAGAAAGGGTCTTCAGCCTGCCTCATTATTTCGCACTGCCTTAAATTGCAGAGGCACTGCGTGCACCCAAACTATCTCTTACAACCATTCAATCACTCATTGGACCACTATTCTTTGTGTGCCTGGGCGAGCCTTCCTCAGGAGACTTATCGACACCACATCGGGGACAAAGCAACCGTGGCACAGAATCAAACTCACCTTGGGAGCCAAGGAAGACCTGCTTACAGTACATGGCAGGTCTTCCTCCAGAATTTCAATGGCACCACCATATTCCCTGATCAGTATTAATGAATATCTTCAACTCTTTACCGATGCTAGCAGGGGAACAGGTTTTGGGGGTTCTTCCAGGGCAGGTGGTTCCGTGGTACGTGGCCCCAATTCATACGGTGTACATGTACATGACTCTAAACTTTCCATTGCCTGGTTGGAGTTTTTCCCCGTCGTAGCAGCCCTCGCTTGTGAGGAAAAAGTCTGTCGGCAAAGAGAGTGTTAAGCCGTCCTCTAAGTGCCCTCGAGTAATGAGATTAGTTAGATTCTTTGTTTTGCAGTGTTTATGAGTCAATGTCCAGTTCAAAGCCCCACATATCCCAGGAACCCACAATAACATAGCAGATGTGCTCTCTTGTTCACAGATGCACAGATTCTGACTTCTGGCTCCACTGGCTGCCCCCTAAGGGATGGAGGTCCCGGAATTTCTTTGGAAGATCTAAGTGCACAAAAACATCACCTTTTCGGGTCGTCTTTCTCAAGTAATCAAAACCAATCAAAAGTAATCAAAATCAATAGTTGGCCAGACCCTACTCTTTCCGTTCTCATCCAAAAATGAAAGAAGGCTATCGCCGGCTCGGGCCTCGCCCGGATTCCAAACGCCCAATCACTACCGATCTGCTCGCCAAATTATGCGACATTATACCAGCCATCACCTCCTCTGACCTTGAAGCCAATCTGTTCTGTGCAGCGTTCTCGCTAGCCTTCTTTGGCTGCCTACGTGTTGGGGAATTCACTGGCCCTGACAGATCTTGCGACACTTCCAAGATTTTAACTGTCTGCAATATGTTTTGGTCAAAGGCCCTCCAGAACATGTAAGCAGCTTACATGTAAGCCACAGCAACCGCTCAGCATTAGTCCCGTAGCCCGCGTTTCCAGCCCCTCTCTTCAGGGCCCCTTTTCCTTCACAGTAAAGACATCCAACTGACCATGTACAGTACATACAGTAAACTCTAAGTCGGCATCGCATAACCCGTCATATCGTCCAAGTCGGCCGTTTGACAGAAGTCCTGATCGTCTGTAATGCATTACCATTGAAAATTTCATTTCTAAGTTGGCATTTACACGTGTAGGTCGTCATTTCATATTAAGTTGGCATGTTTTTCTCGGTACTTTTCCACAAAACCACAAAAATTCCTTCGTGTAAGTCGGCATTAAAAAAAATTGTGCTTTGGTATCGGTGTCCTTCGCCGCAGTTGCCAAGAAGTGTCAAGTGACAAAACCGTGCGCGCACAGCCAGCATGTGAGTACATGAACATCAATACCGGTAACCCCTCTAGTGCTACACGCATGCACTCTGTCCATTTTGGGGGTCGCCTTATTGAACATAGTCTGCTTCCCTGCCCAAAGATTCCCTGAAGACCCTTGATAATGATTCCCGGGGTAGTCGGAATCATCGGGTCGGGTATCCAGACTATATTGAACGAACTTAACCAATGCATGTGTGTGGATGAGGGTATGGTTCTGTACCGTAACTGTATCACATATATGTACATACGTACTGCACTGTGATATATATGCAAGTGGCTTGCCGTCCTTGCTTCGTCCTTAGGGGCACATGATCAATTATCGAATTTGCAGCCCATGAGGATAATAATAGAAAAGAAATTTGCTGGGATCGACATGGAGGTACAAAAAAACCAGGGTAAATCAAAGCCATTGAATTAGTGCAAGGAATCATAATGTATACAGGCAATACATGTGTACGTGTAAGTTGGCAAAATGACGACTTACAACACAAGTCGGCCGTCGTGTAAGTCGTCATAATTTCTTGAGTCCCAAGAGTGCCGACTTAGCCGGAGTTTACTTTATACCAATTCCGCTGTACAGTACCCGTATGTTGTCCAGATCCCTTGTGGCCTTGGGAATCTCAACCCAAGGATTTAATACCCCCAGTTTCCCCATAGGTGCAGCTACCGGTACAACTGTGACCATTAATGGCACCCCACTGCCACAGATTCCGTCTCTGGGGCATTGGAGGTCTGCTGCTTTTAATACATGTACATGTAGGTACATTCGACCTGACTTGGCCCCTCCCCCCCCAAGACTGACTGAATCCCCTTCCAGTAGGAATTTGTTCCTGTTCCTTTTTGTTGTCTGCAGGTACATGTACATCTACAATGTGCACCTGGTTGTGGGGGATAGTATCGCCTTCCATGCGGCAGAACGCACGCTTCACGTACCATCCCTTGGAATCCTCACATGGCTGGGCACCCGGGGAGCCAGAATATCTCAGGACACAGCTATGACGCGCACTCGCCCTGATGTGTCCACATTGGGACTACCGACCTCTTTTCCATACCGTGTACCAAACTAATGCTAATGTTTTAATAGCAAATACTGCTGCCTTTATATCTGCATGATTGAAGGTGATCTGAGGCCCATTTATAAAATTTGGCATCTGCTGCTTTCAAGTTGTGGCTGCAATAAATGCTTGGCGATAAAGGGCCGAAGCATACCCAAAATCAGTTTCCATGTCCTTTCAACTTCTTTGGGCCAATGAAATAAAACAAGCCAATTTCTGAAAGCAAGCCAAAAGGCACAATTCACCTTTGAGTGAGAAGAATTACAGAAACAAAAAGTGGAGAGAGAACAGAACTCTTCCCACATTTCCATAATTGAAGCCTTCCATAGAAATAATTACCAGTATGTATGTAGGTAATTCCAGAAATTAGGGGTCTAAAAGCGTGAAACTTTTGTGTCCCTGTTACATCTGACCTTTGTTATTTGACATGGAAGCATTACCAGAATTGATTTCAAACTGTTACTATTTGTTTGGCAGGTAATTTGCATTAAATTCATCACTCTTGGAAATTAGAAAATGTGTTCTGAACTTACAAAATCAGATGTCAGACTCAGATGGGACAGGAACACAAAAAAAAATGGACCCCTAATCCCTCCAATTACCAATAAACATGTACATGTACTGTACATGTACTGGTACCTGCTACATCCTTTTTGAAATCGAATACATTCTGGTGAGTTTTGCTGATTACAGAAATGAGACTGAGAAATGGGAAGAGAAATTCACAAATACTCCATTAAAGGGTGGTCACAAGAACAGTCCAAATGGTCATTATGCAAAGTTGGCCAACACCTGATTATTTCTCTACAGTCTAAACAGATCGGTGAACCATTTTGTTCATATTTGTGGAAACTTTTTTGGCAGCACAAAGCACAAGAACGTGGTTTTCCGGTTAAGTAAAACCAGGTTTTTTTTGGTGACAAAATAAATGGAGATTTAAGACACGAAGATAGTGGGTGGGGGAAGAGTGAGTGTCGCACTTTGTCATGCAACATCCTGGAATGAGCCTAATAGATGTACGACAGAGTTTGAGCTGTGTTGGCTGTACATGTACACCTACTATACACATACACATGTACATGAATTTGTTAAATCTTTTGTATGGTTATTTTGGGTTTTTACGACATGCTCAAAGGGAGAAAAACTCTCACTACACTCTGCTTTACTGAACACAACATGGGTCCGCACAACATGTTGGTATCTGTTTTTCAGTCATGGGGATTTTCAGTCATTGATGCACCTGTTCCTCAGCTCTGGTCCACTTAAATGGGTGACATCCCTCTTCATAAATATGTCCAAACAAGTTGAAAATAAATATATGTAACACCAAACTTGTTGCATTTTGTTCGTTGTATATTTTTCTGTCACATACATGTACATGTAAGTTTTGAGTAGGTTTCACTGGAAGTCCAGTAACAATGTGAGAACAAGTTTTCCCTAAATCATTTTTGAAAAAGTATGATGCGAAACACAATACAGTTACATTGGTTTCTGCTGCTATTGGGACTAAAATACATGTAGATGGGCTGGAAACCAGTCTGCAGTCACCAATGTAAGAAATGTCAGCTCGGGCAAGTGTTGAACACAAATCAACGCCGACAAAATATTTAATAAGGATTTCTGGGAGGTATGCATGTACATGTACATGTATGTACACAACTAAAGTAGGTCACAGACACAAGGCTGTCTGTGAACATTTAGTTTTGAGTAATTTTGTGCAGCAATGACAAAAAGGAAGACTTTCTACGTAAGAGTCGCCAATATTGCATGTACTCAGGTACCAGTTTACATGTACATGGCTACTGCACACCTACAAATGTACATGTACGTACATGTACGTGCATACCGACTATGTATAAACATTGTACAGAGGATACTGTGCTGTGTGTTGGCAGTTGTTCCTCTGTAGGATTTTTGTTAACTCTCAAGCTACCGATAAAATTTCCTTTTTTGAAGCATATTTTCAGTATTCAGTAAAAGCACTTGGAAAATTCAAGAGTCAAGGGGCACACTTGGTAGACGTGACAGTTTGGTATACTGGTAGCAGTGTTTTTTATACAAGTATTTACTAAAACTGGAGATTCAATTTTAGGAATTCGAATAGTAAATGAACTTCAGGAAGCCAGCTTGCTGAAGGTAACCACCTCACCTTCCAACTGGAACCTGGTTCGAATCCCACCCGGGGTGACATGAAGAGTAGAGTAAGGAGTGAGAAGCATGCACCGAAGCGAACAAAACGTCTTGAAACTGGCCCAAATAAAACCAAAATGAAAAATCTTACCTCTTTGGACAAGTCCAAGAAATCTTGTTCAAAGTGGAGACGGCATCCATCCTGCTGGCATCAAACTAAGGCGGTGTCTCTCATCAACCTGGAAGAGAATCAAAGAAACAATCACGCTATTATTTCTTTTTTCATGTACACAAGAAACAGGTTTCCCTGTAGCCTTTGCTGCCCCTCTGTGGATCTTTCAAAAGCACAAACACTACAGAATGTACATGTAATTGTGTACACACCTTCAAAGATGCAACCCAAATACATCTAAACCAGCAATTTGGGGGCAACAAAAAGTGACCTGCCCCCCAGACTTTGAAAGGTTACAACAGAAAAACATCAAGCTGAAACTTGAGTTGCATTCAGTTTGCCTAGGCACGTACATGTATGTATGTTCTTTTAATTTTTACAAGGTATGGTACTTGTACATTACATAAACTGGTAAGTAAATCTGATTTGGGTTATATGGGAGGGACGAGAGTTTGGATTAGCAAAAACAGACCCTTCAGTTATTCCAACAGGAACGAAACAGTTAAATACTTCCTTTTTATCAACATGCATACGTGTACAGTGCACGTACCAGTACATGTACATCAGTGTCATTTCTTAACAGAAAACAAGGCAGTAGATATCACATCATGAACCAGTCCCCAGTTGCAATTGAGGTTGTGCCAATATCAAAATTTACCATCGGCACGAAATTGTCACAAATATGCAATATTCAATTTTATGCAAGCTTTGTACAAAAATGGTGCAACTTTTAAAATGTAATCCTCGTATACTGGTACATGTATCTCTGTTGCAAAATTAGTTTGATATAATACAATATACCTGTACATGTACTTGTACATACAATGTACATGTACATGTATATGTCAACAGAACACATTATGCTGAGATTAATGCAAGGAATGTACATGTAAGCCACTAAACACTGGCAATACATGTCAGGTCACAGCAAAAATAAGGCTGGAAAAAAAAAGTATCAAAATTTTTTTAAGGACGATTTCTGCTACCTCAGTCGATGTATTGTAAGAGATCTTTCTTCCTGTGAGCTTATCTTCAATTTTGATTCATTTGCGGTGACCAAGCGATGTGAGCCAGCGCACAGACATCATGGCTACACATGTAGCCCACGGTAATCCATATAAGCTGGTACTGAGTGATTGGGATGACAGGAACTGTATGCATCAGTTATGTCAGTGCCTTTTATCCCGTACAGGTTCATGCACAGGTACCGGTAATGGGCAGGAACTACGTTTTCCTTCCTTTTCAGTCAGATTTATCCATCTTCAGCACAAGTCCTTTAAATTACATTTACAGCGCTGATTTTATGGCAAGTTTTTCTGACTTGAATTTTTATCCCGTCAGGTGTGCTGCATTTTGTAATTGTTTAACATTTTTTAAGATTACCCAGGGCTCAGGGGACCTACCGGTACTGTACATGTACCGGGTATGCAGACGTTTGTCCAGGACTAAGCAAACTTCCCAGCTGGTATGCAATGTGAGCAGACATATTCCAGATTTTCATTTTTCTTGCAAAGAAAAGAAAAATTAGGTTTTTGAGGGCTTTGAAAACTCAGAAATTAATACAGTTGGGCATGCATGCAAATGTGACAGACTTGCAGAGACAGACAGAGAATTTTGAAAATATCTTGGTTTCTCAAGTCCACGTACACTTAGATATTACATGTATACAAAAATTTTGAAATTCATAAATACTCCCCAAAAAAATCAACAAAAACTGAATACTGACATACATGTAGATACATGTACATGTGTAAGTTGTTATCTTCAATCCATACATGTACTTACAAAGCAAATTTTTGATATAACAACAGGAAGTGGTTGAGGTGTATGCTTTCTTGAAACAAACTGTACATCAGTTTTAACAACATTCAAGAATTCGGCTTTTATTTTCCTCTGAAAACTTAGTTTTAAATTCTGAGAAATTTGGTAAAACTTTCCTCACTGAAAATCTTTCTTTTTTGTAGCCTTGTTAGAGTTTTGTAACAGTTTGAAGAGTGCTCCAGTAAGAAATCAATAACAGAAATGAATTTCTATTTTCTTTTTGAAATTTCATGTAATGTACATGTATCATTTTAGAAAACTTTCGTATTTTAGAAAACTTTCGTATGTACATGTATACACATGAACATGTACATCTGACACCAATTTGATTTAATAGTTTTTATTTTCACAATACATCCTTTGGGACAAGTGTGCCAAATTGACAAAACAAAACACAAAAAGTGCCCTCTTTCTACATACATGTATCAGCATAACTCCCCCAATTAAAACTCTTTAAAACTATGGCGTTGGACGTCATGGATGTGTACCGGTACGTCCGATACCCTACATGTCCGACACCACCAAAACCAGGCATTGCTGGCAGTGCAATGCCTGTACAAAGTACAGAAACTACTAATCATCTGTACACCTCATTTGCATACATGTAAATAAGGTCCTACCATTTACCTACAGAGTACGCGGGATCATACGATGTACATGTACGGTACATGTCACACATGCATTACCAGTAATGTAGTTTATTGCATTACCCGGTACATGTTGTTGCTGTGGCAAACTGTACATTGGAGAGCAAGCATTGCCTTGGTGACCACTTCGAGGAACACTTGCGCAGTGTGTGCCGCCGCATACTCTCGGTGACGTAAGCATAGCCTCTGCATCCCATGGAAAGCGTCAACCAACGCATGGCGTAAGGAACTGGAGCAGCATGTCATTTTTTAACTGGGAACGCTGCATCCAGGGGGAATGACCATGCATTTTTCTGTGTTCATTCAGAACTGAATCTGCTTGCCCTGACAAAGATAGGCTTATCCAGTTACGGACAGCTCGGAAATAAGATAAATTGAGAGCACTGATAGTGTACATGTACATGTATGTATATTTTTGTCAATACCATGGTGTTTTGGATCAGTTTCTACATGGGTAATAATGCTGAGTGGGTAATCAATGTACCAACTACTTGACGCCTTCTATCAAAATGAAAATCTGCTTGAGGATTACATCTCATAATTCACTCTGTTGAAGTGTCTAAAATGTATACGGTACGCCCGACACTGTGGAATTGCCCAATGGTAAAATACCACAAACGAAATTCCATGATTACGTCATCAAGACGTCATGCCCATTTTACATGTAGTTATAACACAACATGGTCTGCACATGCACAAAGTTCTTAGGCTAAAGGACTTTACTGATGACAGAACTGATTAGGAATGACATAGAGGTTTGAACTTCATCTTCAGATGACAGCCAACACATTTTCCACGACTGCAGATAATTGGACTATTTCACAAGTGGCATCGACGATGGAAAAAAGATGTTTAAACATTTGCAGGAGGGTGGACAAAATAAAAAAGAAAAAAATGGCAAACCACAGCTGTTACAAATCGACACAGATGCAGAATTCATTAAGGAACAGTGTTTCTTGAAACAATTTCACTGCTTGAAGGTTTAGGGCAAACACTACAAAGCTGGAAGCCACAGAAAGCTATAATGGTTTACTCAATATCACATCTTGAGCAAAGCGCTGATTAATTAATGATAAGAGAAGTCAGGAAGCTCCATCTTCAGTGAACACCACTAATTAAATTTTGTAGAACATTTTCAATATGCAGAGCTGCCAACCTTTACAAACTCATTTGGTAATCACAAGGATGAATGAAAACCCCAAACTGATTTGGGTCATTGTATTAATTTGGGGTCCAGGTTTTTTCCCGTCCCTGTTACGTCTGACATTTGATTTCTAATGTTTAGAACTCATTGTTTAATTTCCAAGACTGAAGAAGTACTGCAAATTACCTGCCAAACAAATAGCAATAGTTTGAAATCAATTTCAGTGATACATGTACATCCCTTGTCAAACGTGTCAGATGGTACATCCCTTCTCAAAC
>NW_019091360.1:2893609-3010849 GCF_001949145.1 Acanthaster planci
GGTCTACAGGTACATTTAAGTTTTGAGATCCTCTTGATGTCAGGCACGGTCTGAGTGATGAAGAACAGTTTCAACATTGACTTGTTGTGATCAGTCATCTGTGGAGAAAAGTTAACAAAATGATACAGTCACAAAAATGGGGACAAATTACAGAGTGGTCATGGTTACCGTACATGGTGGCTGTAACATGCTTTCAAAGGCTTTGATTTATAACAATGATACACGTACTTCCATTATAGAAGCGCAACAGGTGCATGATAATGTACATGTACTGTAACTCAGTATGTTCAGATATTTTGAGGTCATAATTGTATTTTGCACTATTCTTTCAGGACAAACCAATTACTCCATGGTACATGTACATAATTTCATGCGTTGGAAATCATGCAGTCTGCTGCACTCTTGAACAGAAAACAAACAGAAATCTAAACACCAAAAGCCTGTCATGATGTACAGTAGGGCAATAATGCATTTTTTTAACGCATCCTGTTTGTATCAAGTCTCAAGTGTCTTCTTTTGTATCTACTTGTACCTGTTTGGTGGATATTTTATTAATTTTTATTGTCTGTTGGTTGTCACTTTGATGTTTTTATCTGGTACGCAAGTTGTCAAGTTTGTGTAATGGTGTAACGCAGCAACGTCATGGCTGCATCACCAACAACCGTGGTTAAACCCAGGACTCAAACATCGTGTCCACTTGTGCAACTCTTGGGTGTTCTTTTGGCAACACAGATACGCAGCTCTACATGTACATGTATGTTGTGCCAGGCTGAAACTCTATCATCGTCTTCTGTGCCAATTTTGGTCTTGCAACAACACAAGCAAACCCTGTGGGCAAATACTGTAAATTTAATTTTTTGAATGGCAAAAAACTTCATTTCCAGAACTACAGCTTCAACTGTCCACACATACAGCCAAGGTGGCTGCGCGATGTGAGTTTTCTGGAAGGGCATTACGGCCAACTTGGAAGGCCACGCGGCCAATTGCCGTGGTGGCCGCGGTAAATATCGAGGCCTGTGCCTTGTATCCTGAATTCCATAAATGCAGTGTTGAAATTACTAAATACGCCGAACAACGTATTTTGGAGGAAATTCTGCAAAAACTCCACGCAATGCATCACGATTCGTTAATTAACAACCTATGTTCGTGCATTAGTATGCATTTGCACGCGTGCGCGAAATGGCTTCCAAGCTCATCCCACATTCTGTTAGTTATGTTCATGTACATGTGTATGTTGTCTAGAGCTAGGTCTTCGCTCCATTACAAATACATGTACGTGGAAACGAGTAGACAATAGACCCAGCCGTATCTTCGCAAGCCCGTTTGGACACGGCCTCATCTGCGACTTCATCACACCCACGGCTCCTCCGCGCATGCGTAAGGGGCACTCCGTTACCAAGCATTTCGCGCATGTGCGAGTACCTGTGCTAGACGAATGGGTACTGTAATGTACATATACATTATGTCAGGCACATGCATGTAGATCGTGAATCGCAATGGAAAGCGTGGAGTTTCGCTGAATTTCCTCCAAAATACATTGTTCGCGGGCGTAGGCCTATTTAATAATTTCAACACAGCATTTATGGAATTCAGGATAGACCTTGCACTTGTGAACGACATTTTGAGCTGTCTTCGTCAGGTAAAAATGTGAGAAAAAAGTGTTGAAAAAAATTTCGCATAGTTTAAGCACCTTCATTCACTGGACGTTAGTCGCAATGTAATGTACACGTCCAACCTGGGCTAGGCTAGAGCCTACTTGGGCCTACACGTCCATGTAAGCCTACATCATGTAATGTACGTGTCCATGACGGCACGAGTACCGGTATACGTGACATAAATGGCAAAACATACTTAGAAATGGGTCAAATAATGAAACTTGAACATTTCCTGGACCTACTACACTTCCTTAGCTATAGTTAATCTTTGTGCCTTACCTGCTATTGCTTCCAAGAGAGGTCGAACTGCCAAGAAAACACCCGAAAATGCATCAGCGCCAATTCCTCCTTCCGAACTTGCCGCCATGCCACTGACGATAATTCCTATTCGCGAACAGGACGGCGGCTCAAGTGATAGCGCCCTCTGCAGCTGGTAATTAACCACCCAGACGGCAAAAATAATTTGGGGCTTGTGAAAAATATTACCAAAATAAACGTTGGCCTATTTTTGTGTGTGTACATCATTCTAGGGCTGCCTGACTCAAATTCAAAATTGCTGTTATCCACGATTAATATGGCTAAAAAGTACCTTTAATAAAAACAAAAAAGAGTCGTTTTTCTTTTAAATAAACAAAAACGAGAAAACGAGAAACTACTTGTTTTGGGATTCTCCGAACAAAACAAATCTTTTTCAAATCAAGAGACAAATGAATTAAATGTACGTAGAGGAATCTCCTATGATCTCACGTTGATAAACATGCCCTTCCAAACTGCCACAATCAATATTGAAAAATTCACATAAATGTCTTCTACTTGAACAAACACCATCCACATCTCTCAGAGGACAAATTTCTTCTATTTGAAGGTTTGCCTTAATTAGATTACTAATGGGCCATAGAAGGTTGAGGTTTGAAGGAGTCTACCAGTTTTTTAAGACACTGATGAGGATCAGGAATCAGTAACAGCTCGTAAAAAGTGAGTGAGGAACAGATACCTTCGAGAACGAAATACCATTTTGAATTACGTTTCATCATGCTAAGGGAAACAAATATACATTATATTAGCAATTTATTGTCACATTCTTGTTTTCACATCGAGTGTTTTTGATAGAAAATATTACATCAGTGGTCTTATTCAACTTATAGTATTTAATATAATCATTCAATAATTCATGCACAGCTTTATTGTTGATATGGATCCCTTATCTTATGTTTGAAAACATTTAAACTGTCCTCCTCTATTTCACACACGCCAAATATTAAGCAATACCATTAAAGCCAATATACACCAACGGCAACCTTCGTTTTTTTAAAAAAAAAAATACTAATACCACTTGTTTTAAAAACTGGGAAAAAAATGAACTTCAGAGTTTCTGTTTTTTTACCCGCTTTTACTTTTCATTCCCGGGTTTTCTTTACTGCAAACCAAACGAGGAAATGTTCCTGTCGCCTAGATATCGTCATAGAGTGCAACTGGGTGCAAAGAAACATTCTATGATGAAATTTAACTATAAAATTATTTGCTTGTTGCACACTCGGCAGTATGGCTCAACTTCGTGTGCGTAACTGTCACAAAATTAATGTCAACGGCAAGATAGAAATTACACTACAAAAAAACCTAGTTTGCGAATGGATAACCTGTATCAAAGTGTTACGTATTGGCTCAGATTTTTTAAGCAATTCAGTGCATGCAGCCAGTGGTGTTTACTGTCTTAACACGGTTTCAAGCCAAGGCGGCGCATAAAATGCCTCGACTTTACCTTTTTCTAAGCCTCATGCTGATTATTTCATGGGAACACAATCCTTAAAAGCAACGGGTAAAATGACTTCTGCTTTAATATTACACATTCAATGACAACAGTCAATCTTGTGAAATTAACACAATGGCTTGATTACATTGTACAAATATCGTGGTATAAACGTGTATTATTCAATGCACATTAATTACAGATTATATCATTTCTTTTATGGTAAATTAAAAAAATCGGGCTACTTTAATGCAGTAGCTTATACAATTTATACAGTACAACGTCTATGGACAGATAAGGTGTTATTTACATTTTTTGATATAATATTTAGCGTTTGACTTTTTACATTCAACCTGGTCTCGAAGGAGACTATAACTTTAAAGGTGGGTTATTCTTTTAAGAAACAACGCAGAAACGGCCTTTCAATATTACTATTTACATTTGCGTTAGGGTTTTCAGGGATGATGAAAATAGTTACCCACGATCTATCCCAGATCTCGACTGAGTTTGTATATATCGCTGGTGTGGTGCAAACGAAGATAAATAAAAATTGATTGTTGGTGTTTAAAAACAAAATCGCGAAGATAACGTCATCAACCTTGGAAAGGCTGATGGTATCAAAGGCTTTCTGCCTACATTAGCGGAACGAAAAACCATTTACGGCACTCGGGAACATCTGCGATCCCATTACGCTGATGGCTTACATCTCTCGGCCATCATTATTTCGGTAAATGACGTGAATTAGCGGTAACTGACTTATTCCTTCTCTAATGTTTCAGCCTACAATGACTTCGTCCACGTGAATATTTAGTCCATGACCTGGTTTATCGGAAAGTCACGAAAACACGTCGTGGTTCCAAGAGAAATGAGTCTTTTTACAATATGAGGAGAAACCCTAACATTCCTGACCTGCTTACGAACTGTGATTAAAACTCTCCTTTTCATTAAGGGTTTCGCATACAATAATGTTGTTGAAGTTTGAGGTCAATTACTGGCGAGTTGCGTGCCGGAATCACATTCCTACATTTTACCCAAGTCACTCGTTAATATCACCTCCAGCAATATTTCTCAAACCTGTTGGAATATCAGACGAAACAATTACAATCCTTGTGTTGAATATAAATATTTTCACCGTTTGTACCAATTACACGATTTCTGTGTACAGATGTACACATGCGTATCTTACTGGTGTAAGAATTACAAAATAACAACACTAAATTTATCTGGTCTCTGAGTGTTTCATCTAAAAATTTCAATTTTGGATTTCAAGAACTAATTAGCTTGCATAATTATGGTAGGCTACATCTTCTGTGGCAATTCTGGTATGCAGTATGTAGAAAATGCAATGAGTTGCTCACGTTGGTTCCACAGTTACCCGAGATGTAACCGAAACATAAATAATTTCTTTGGAATGAGCAGAAGAAAAAGCTTCTTAGATTTTGCAAGCTTCCTCGAATGAATTATTTTTTCTTAGTCCTGAAGTTGGGAAGTCTCTTATACTAACCACCCGGTTCACTGATTATTAATGCATTTCACGGCGGATGGAATTAATTATGCATAAAGGCTTCTAGATAAAAAAGGTTATGCAGATTAGAGTCTGGATGCTTAATACATAAGTCTTTGACCGGTCACTCACTCGTGAATTGCTCGACTGTAACAGAGAAAATGAAGTGCTCAATCTCTGTTCACCAGCTTATTTTACACAAACCAAGGCATTTCCATTTAAAAGTTTTTCCCCGCTGTGACCTGGTTGATTTAGAATTGTCATAGTAACCACTATTCACAATTGACATAGCACCATCACAATGTGTACACAGCCATCCGAACCTTGTGCAAAAATACAATTAGGGCCTACTCCAAATTTGGCTGTGCGCCAAACTCTACTTTGACTTAAGGATAAAACAAGACTTGAAAAAAACACACAGGGATATCTTACAAGTTCCCTGGGTTGAATTTATTTTCACAGCCGAGATTTGGTCAATGGTAGAGGTACATTATCAGATAACTACTTTTAATTGATTGGACCCTCAGTCTTATCCTCTTGTCCATCTTCAGTCGGAGAACTCTGAGAAGATCTTGCTGGGGAACCTTGCACAGTGGCAATTTCGTGTTAGAATAAGTGATTTGAAGCATAGGACACAAGGCAACTTTGCCGATAAAAAAAATCAACTTATAAGACACGGCTGTGGCTTGGCTCTAGTTACACTCGACACTTTGGCGACACAAAAATTATTCCTGGTTTTATATTTCTATGGTAACGTTATATACAGCCCAACGGCACTGTTATAATGTGAAACTGAAGCGCTCGCACATTTCTCACGTGCGCTTATAAAAGGCAAGAAATGAACACACGACGTTAATGAAGTAGACACCAATCTGACAAGTGCAAAAAACCACTGTAAAGGTGCAGTGCGTTATAAAACTCGCATCGTGATGTCCCTATGGACCGTACTCCGATCATCAATCCTATACAGCTGACGCGTTCGGACTTCTGGAAGAGCACTGGGCATTCTCATTCGTGAAAGCACGAAACTACTCAACTTGTTTTCCTCCAGTACTAAAAGCCAATGCCATCCCACTGGAGAGAAGCACTACCTAAAGTCGACACCGATGCCGTTTCCTCACATGGTGCCCGCCTTACATGGATGGACCTTGTAACGGCACACAGGGGGTTAGGGAACTCCCCACCCCCCGACTGGACTCTAGCTTCCTTCCTCACTCGACGGACTGCTGGGGTGTCATGCACCCTTTCATGGAGGACGTCACCGACGCGGTGCTGAGGGAAGGCGAGGACTCTTGGAGCTGGTACCAGTGGGCGATCTGCTTGCGGGGCGCCGCCAGCATCTCCTCCCAGTGGTCCTTGCCCTGCCCGAAGCACTGAGGACCGACCTCGCACACGCCTATGAGCTCGCTGTGGCCCACCCTAATCATTGAAAGGAACAAAGCCAGACGTGAGGTTTAATTACTGAGCTTTGGTATAAGCCTGCTCGACCCGACCCGACCCCACGCACATGGGGGAAAAGTGGCATAGCACAAAATCTAGAAAATGTCCTGCGAACTATGTTGCTTTGGACCATTGCGCGGATTGGTTACAGCCGGATATGAATCCACTCCGTCCATAAATATTCTTCCCAGGCACTGCATCAATTTATGAGACATGTTAATCTCGTCCAGAAGCAATCGGGAAGATTTTATATCTGCTCCATTTCCCATTGACGGCCTGAGGGAAATCCCTTTCCGTAGTTCCTCCTTATACAGAGGACATACGATGTTTGGGGCTGGACATAACGAGAGATAACTCACGACGGAAATAATTTCCTTTCCATTACTAGATGGTCCACTGCCAGAAGGATCGTCTAAAAACCTTAGGGGTATCGTCCAACTTCTGCCAGTCAGATTTTCAGTACTTTTTTTACGAGTAAAATCGGGTTAACGAAGGAAAAGGCTGGGTTTTATGGAAGCTGTTACGAAAAATCGAGGGCTTGCAAATTTCCGTTAATTCCCTCACTACTAGCGAGCTGTTGGTTGTTCGCTCTTAATTTCCGATTGTACATTTCCGTCGCGTTCGTCAAGAACGTAATTAATTAAAACCTGAAACAGTTTAGTAAATGCAGTGATACGCGCTTACACAGTCGTAGATCTGATTATGAGCTTTTTGCGCAGTACAGCCGTTCTACATTGTGGTACTGATTTGATATCGATCATTGTGTGTGTTTTGTGCATGAAAAAATTAAGGAACAAGACATTAATATCACGGTTTGCACAGACGCCGAATTCACTGAGCCATTTTCTGTACAAGCTTCAGCCCCTTAGACCAATTTCACTCCGCCCCTTCCGTAGCTACCGAACCCCTACCCACTATTCTGCTCTTCCCCAAACATCTTCTGGTAGCACGCCGGTTGTTGCATAACGTTGCATTAATTAAGAAATCACACATGATTGGTCAAATTGAAGTTGAAGAACAGAATATCGAATAGATGATCATTCAGAGATCTCTGTACGTTGTATTTATGCTGTAGCTGTTGTTTGCGAACTAGTTTAGAAAATTTGACTTTATTTTGAAAGCCCTGGTATACAACTCGTGCCTTTAATGGTTTTTTCGTAAATGTTTGCCAAAATTTCCAAATAGCCGTCGCCGAGGGCTCTGACTGTTGCCGAAATCTTTCGGTAGAGAGATCGAAATTCTGGATATCAAATCCACTTCTCTCAAAACTCAGCGTATCAGACTCAATATTATTCACGTTTGGTATATACCACCTGTTATCCTTTTGAAGTTTTGTCTTTTGATAGCTCTTTTCATTCGATATTTCAAAACTAATGCCGTTATACTTTGCCAGCCTGCTTTGGAAAAAACACATAACGAACGTGGTCCGTTGAAATTTCATGTCAAAATTACAAGTGGTATTTTATGATCATGAAAATGTTTATTTTTTCCCGAGAGAGTTAACTTTAATATTTGGCCTTAAGTTTGGCAAATTTTCCCCGCCTATTTTCTTATCGACTGGGGAATAGACCTACCAATCGTAATCCACGACGGCAACCACAAAGAGGATGCTGTCCATGCTTTCTGGCATGACATCGAAGACCATGGCCTCGTTGTAGACCGGGTTGAGCGTGTTCTTCTTCACCGTCGTCTTCTTCTTTTTGACCCGTTTGCCGTGGCACACCATTGACACCTTCACGTACGGATCTGAAAAGAGTCCACTGAAACTTATTTTTTTATCTTTTAAATGCTTCAGACAAAATAATGGCGTCAGTGACGATCACCTGCTTGACAGCGGGTCGCGCATTTCTACAGAAGGTATCCCCAAAATATGAAGCAATTTCAATGGGGATGCACGGTGAATGCATACACGCGCGCACCGCAATTATTGTTTGCAAAGAAGGTTCACTGGTCGGTTTAATAACGGTTAAATAATATGCCCACCACAAAAAAAATTACCCCACTCCGTCAAATTGATATTTGGTTTAGTCCCACTCCCCGTGGCGATAAACATGAAGCACTTATCAGAGGCAAATGCACGGTTTGCATAGTCGTTAGCGGCAGCCCTGGCGCTCGGTTTGACGCCCTTCGGGGAACGGGTCGTTCATCCATCCGCTCGAGAGGGCATTGGTACATGGGAGCAAGAACGACATACCGCAAAGGTGTGACTATATACGACAGTGGCCGGCGCGTCCCCATGTCAGCCAGCCGCCAACTTTCCACATCTTTGACGGCCGAATTGTTATGATTTCATTTCGCCTAGACGCGAGCAATATTGCGTGCATGCCTGACATTTCGGAGCTCAAGTGGGCGACTCTTCCTCGATCGGTCAACATGTTCACCACTCCTTCAAATTGGGACACCCACACTCACGATGACACAAGTTGGTGTTTTCTTTACTTTCGCGGTGTGTTTTCTTTCTTGTCGCCGTCTCCGGCGCTAGCCGTTCTTTGCCAATTCCTTTTCACACACTTGATATCCGAGAGGCGTAAATTCTTTCATCCTCTGGGATGGGGTAATCTGGTACTGCAGCATACCGTTAGCGACATTACGCGTCCTGGACTTGAACACCGACGAATCCACCTTCTTGATAACTGATACTATCTTATCCAACACTCGTCACGAACATACATGCCAATAAATATCGGCTTTCAGAACCAACAGAGCTTGTTTTGAACAGCGGCGTTTAGTTTGTCTGGAATATGTTTTTGGCAAAACAGCTCAGATGGGAAGCTTTCAAAAAATAGCAAGAAGTGTTCTTCGAAGAATCTCTACACTCAAAAGGCAACCGCGAGGGTACGGGAAATCATCACCCAGTCACTTATAGCCTAATGTAAGTCGCTCTGTTCTAATCGCAAATATCGAAAAGAAGTTTAAAATATTTTAGAACCGCAGCAAGAGTTCTTAAGTTGAAACCTTGGTGGTCCCTTTTCTCCACAAATAACAAACCATCTCTATAACTGAAGTGCAATATATATTTTTTTTCGTCCATTTTTGGTCTGTATTCAATCAGCCGAGCGTAAGCTGCAGGGGAAAAAAATCTGAAATCATCGGGTGTTATAGGGACAATTCAAGAAAAACAAAACACAGCGAAAATATATGTGCAGTGAGTGTTGCTGTCTTCTCTGCACGCCTGTCAGCATATAACGTGTTCCTGATGCGATTTTCTCCAGTATCGATTCTTTCGCAGGAAATTCAGACATTCACAAAAGAATAACAAGCCTTGGTTTACATAAGTGACTTCGCTCGAATTCACCCGTCCACTCACGTTTCCCGTTGGTGTTATGACTATTTAATTTCAGTGAGCGTAGAAAGCTTTCATCACTACGGCCCCGGACGGTAGAGGTTTTTTTTTCATCAACCATTTACCCATGCTTAATCTCTTCTCTGCTTTTTGACTTTTCGGAATTTCATTAAATTGAATCAGGTGCCTTTCTTATAACTCTTCCTGCGCTTTTTCGGTTGATGAATTTTCAACTGAAGTCTCCACAATTTTCCCAACACAAAGAGCGACAACAATCTGAAATGAACAATAGCAATTTTCTCTTTAACCGTCATGTTAACTTTCATTGTCGTCTCCCACTCTTCGTTACGATACCCCGAGCAGCACAGAAAGGTTGGAGGATCCCATCTTTTTTTGCTGAAGACGGTTGCACAAGGTCAGGAATCCATAACCGGAAGAAAAGCCCACGGCATTTTTAACAGGAAAAGGTTAAGCTTAGATAAAATCTCCACACTGCTTGACAGAGCACGCGCAGGCTCTGGTGCAGGCTATTGTTGTACGCCCTCTGTGTTGCCATCAAGAGAAAAGCGGGGGAAAAAAGCAGGTGGGTGTTTGGCAATTAAGTATATTTCTAAAACTGATGAAAAGACTGCAAAACGAAACGAATGCGCACTGCACAGACTGTGATGTTGCAGTGTCTACACAGAGGAAATGGTGGTTCAGGTACAATACCTGGTCTTAACTCAGGGGAGAAGGGGCGTCTCCCACGGAGACGATATCCGCCACACTGAGGGACAGCGAAGAGTATGGAAAGGGGGTTCGCGGTGGAGGTAGCGGCATGTGTTATTTGCCGGATCCTCGGTACTCTGGACAGACTTTACCTGACGCTCCGGTGATGTCCATTGCCTTCAGGTTCCGCGCCTTGATAACGTTAAGTGTTAGCCGACAGGCGGTCGGTAGGTAACAAAGCGAGAACATCACGTCTCCAAGGTCTGCTTTCTCCTACAGGAGAAAAAAAGAAACAACGAAAAAATGAAAGTTGACACAAGCTTGCTGAACATGACGGCTCAGATAGAAAAACAAAGCGGCTCCTATCCGCACGCATTAATTTCGTTGCCGGTGGACTTTGGTAAAGCAAGAGGTCTCTCGTAAATCTTGAATGTGTACACACCGCAAGTACCTCATCCTAACTATTAGACAGACTTATATCAAAGAATGTCAATGCACGGCACGTCAACAGACCCTCGTACTCGTTTACACAAGCGATGTGCTTCACATCTTTTCTACGATCCCTGCGGCGAGATGTTCGTTCGTCCTTCTACATCCTCTTCGACCGCAACATTTTGCCGTCGTCACTACCTCAGTGTATACACATTGCGCTATCTGTGGTGAAGACGCCCAAAGGATCCATTCAGCAAGAGAGAAATTATTCCGCTTGCATGACTGAAATTGGGTTTACTCTTGGGACGACAAACACTCATAGTTCTGTTATGACATGGCCCAGTGGACATAGTTTTTCCGTGTCACGGAATGGCCCAACGCTTTTAATCTCTTCATCCGTTGAACTGTTTCGAATAGTTTTTTTTATTATTATTTTGAATGCTATAAATGGGCTGTGCTCCACGCCCTCGGCGTCTGTGTCCCTCAACGTGACGCTGCGCCGGGTCGCTCCGTCCCATTAATGCTGTATTATTGTGTATACTCTGTTTGATTGGATCTGAGTTGAATATGTTCCTAGAAATCTGCTTCATCTGTCTTTGATTCTGCATGGTGTCGATGAAGTTTGGTTTGGTGTGGGGGCCATTGCTATCCGGTTCATAAGTGTGCACTGCACATAGGGTTACATGCATTGATCGCCGTTTTGGAACCATGGAACCGGAAGTTAACGCGCAACTTCAGCGATTGTCCAATGAGAGCCTGCAAATCGTGGCGCGTCCGCCTTTGTGACGAAGTCACTTACGAACCAGATACCTGCGCCGCCACGCAGTCACGTACTTCTCATGATGATTGACCTTTTTTTTTCCCCCGAAGAATTCTGTAGATATTAGTGTAGCGTAGCCGTTTTTATTCACGGTTCATTTCTCAATTAACCGCTGCAAGACGTAGTGTACAGGGTTCATTTCAATTTACGGAAACGTTGGACTATCTTCGTGAAATTACCCATCGAGTGCCACTTTTGTACCAAGGTCTTTTCAACATAATTTCATGTAAAAGCGAAAGTGATAGAGAAACTTGTTCTCGATCTGTTTGCGACTACAATCTTATGCTACTTTCATTCCCCATTTCCTTCTGATGTATCAGTGTTTTATTTCGCGGCCTCCTATAAAACGTACGAAACGCCTGCTTCACATCAAATATGCCGAAGACTTAAAGGTCGTCCTTGTTAAACATGGGGGCTTGTGTGGAATCTTCGCAGAGCAAATCAAGTCAAATCAGAGGGAGTAGTTCGTGTGGAGGATGAGTCAACATCGCTACAGTTTGTCCGTCTGGCAGAACCAGGGCCCACGTGGGTGTGTTTGAGCGGCACGCGGCATGCCCTCCATTCGACCTAAATAATTCCTTCATCAAACATCAACTCGAGAGGTACTCTGCGTGCGGATCAAACATAATTACGTATACTACAACTCGAACCTCCGTCGGATTTAATATCTTTGGCATTAGGCAAACACGGCGCGTATTCTGAGCACGAGCCTTTCTATGAAGAATGACAAAATGACTAAGAATGACAAAAAAGCAAGGCACTTCTGCGGTAAATATGCAGAACAGGTCAGCGAGGCCCATTATAAGGCTTGATAGCGGCCCGTCTCGCTTGTAAGCTTAGTCGCTGTGAGCGCTGGGTGAGCGCACGGTGAGTACCGGGCGGGACAGCGGGAGGTCCCGGGCGGGCCGTGGGCTACTGATTAAATTTCCTCCCCCCCCCTCCACGTACAAGTCAATGGTTGTCTTCAACCCTCTCCTGCGTGTATCTTGGAGACGTGGGGTTAAAACTTAGCGCATCAGTCCTTGGTGATTAGTGAGGGACTTCAAGGAGTAGATGATGGACAACTGGGCCGTTTGCATGAGAGCAAAATGGAAGGCCTGTTTACGGATAAAAGATGGGCAGTGAACATGTCGCTAGCTAATTACCCTTGATTAAAAGGATCTGTAAAATGCACAATATCCTGTGAACAGGTGGATGTGGCACGACAGGTTTTTATTAAGTTGATAGCACTTAGTTAGTCCAGTGAATAATTTGGTTATTCACAGCTGTGCAGTGTTTTTAATAATGCACATGATTAGGTGTTATGCGACAACGGGTCACGCTAAACTGCATGCGGGCATACCCGTATCAGAACGACATAAATATACTTGTTAGCCAACAATTATGCCGACTGTGCCTCAGTTTTACAGTTCGGTTGAACTTGAAACCCAACCGTCTTTAAAACTTTTTGGTAAAAATGAATGATTTGATTGGCTCTGTTCCCGTTGGAGGATTTCAGCTGGTTAAATTGGCTATTAACCCTTAACATCGGTAAATGAACTTGCCGTTCTTCGCTAGCAACTTCAAATAGGGATCAGTATGCTTGCTGCCCTCAAGAGCATCAATAGGTCCTATAAAAGAGTACCGTTACTTTGTATGAATTCTGGTCTCCAGTCCATGACCATCACTCACCTGTGCCGAGCATTTGATGACGTCTTCCTCAAAGCGTTCGCCCTTGACGAGGTCGCGGTCATGACCCAACAAGTTCGTAATTGTCACTTCCCCGATCAGATCGTGCCGGGAGAACCGATCGAAATCGTACACGGTAAATTTCAACGTCTTTTCCGGTAGATCGTTGAACGGCACTGTAAAGGTGAACTTCTCGTCAAAGTAAGGGTCGCAGTTCTTCCGATGCACCTTGGTCTGGTACTTCTTCTTTCGATCCGCAGGATAGAGGTGGATTTTTACATAAGGATCGGAAGTTCCAGAAAAGTCTTTCGCAGGCAAACCGGTAGCCCGGTCGACGTGGACGTGAAGCGACTCCGTCGGATGGTCGTACTGCAGCGAGAAGTACAGTTTACCGCACTTGTCCGAGTCCTTGCCCCCTCGATCCTGGGAGCTGTCGCGGTACAACTCGGGCCGCAGCGTGCCGAGCTTGGGCTGCTCCTTCCGGTGGACGTTCTTGACGGAAAACTCAATGTTGGCGAGGTTAAGCTGCAGAGAGAGCTGTCGCTGTCGCTTGAAGGCTTCCTGGCGGACTCTCTGCGGCAGCAACGGCACCGTGGCCTGGCGGGGCAGCACTTTGAGCGGGGAGGCGTTGGGGCTACTCGGCGCCCCGGGACTCCCTGCACCGTCCTTACCGTAGCTCATCCCGCTCTCGTTCTCCGAGTCCGAGTCGGCCTCGTAGCACACTTTCCGCTGGATGGTGTAGGTCTCTGTCTGCGCAACTCGGTTCTTGAACCTGCGCGCGCAGACCACCGCGACGAAGGCGATGACGAGGATGAGTGTGGTCAGCGACACTGGGATGGCGATGGTTTCCAGTGGAATACCCGTGCTGCCGCCTCCTGTTGGGTTAGACATCAATTGGAGATGATTAAAACATCATGGCCAATCAACTGCAAGGTGTTAAATACGCATATGGTGACTGCTACCAAATCACGGTACAACTTGGGCACAGATTTGCAGATGGTCACAGTACAAACCGCCTGAATTATCCACAAGTTGTTGTGGACAGCACAGGCAGTTTATCGTGACGGTGGTAATATGCAAATGGGGGAAAACATACAAATGGGACGGTGTAAGCGCCGTACATATTCATTCAAACACCACAAGTTTGAGAGCAAATCAAATAAACTGGGGCGCTTGTTCAATCGAACAAACTCGCTGTATTAATAAAAAGAATAGAAATCGGTAGCAACTATTGCAGGAATACGACTTTGCGTGCTGATTGCGGCCTTTTATAACGTCGTGTGGGCCGGGGGCCAACGTACAAGGAACGTGCAATAAGGTGGATCCAACATTGCAGACAAGATCCCACGCAGGACAGGGGTCATCAATTTTACATAGCACAATGTTCCTTTATCATGAACTCCGCTGGCGAACGCCCACGCATAATCCAACGCGGAAATGCTGTCGGCAAATAAAGACGGTAACTTCGAAGACATGGACTGAGGGGGTAAGATCGCCTAACGAAGACTTAAGTGCAGGTCCGACTTCGACGAGAATGAATTGGCCACTTGTGGTTTTCAAAATGGCCTCTTTCGTTTAAACAATCATTCTCGAAAGGTTATGGCGGTGCTTACGGAAAAATTAAGATTACGATTTTTCTGTGCACGCAATAGGTCCTAATCAGTGCTTTTTTACTTTTTACCTTCATGTAATTGTATCTTTTTAAACATAGAACACACAGCTTTCCTGTTGTTTTTCAATTCAAAGCAGCATAACAGCAAATTGCCTGTAACTAACAAGTGATGGAGCTGTTTTTCTGGGTAGACACACGAGCCACGACATACACTGTTCCTCATTTTAAAATGTACATTTTGGACTACAGTTCTCCCATGTTGAACAATTCAAGCTGCTCTGATCCCACAAGCCCCAACGTGCGGGAAATCACTGAAATGAGCTGGAATTCGAGAAAGAAGCTGTGAGCGTGGATGGAGAGCTTAACGGGAGTGAGTCAACGAACCGCTGCAGCAGGCTTTCTGCATGCCCTGGGCAGGTCTCCTGACTGCCCTGGGAATCTGAGGCTGGATGCCACTACGTCTGCAAAAAAAACCCTGCCGGATTTGAGAGATTACAGTGACTGTAACGCGGGCAAGCCTCCTCATTCTAACCTCCCTCCATCCCGCTGGGGGGGGGTTTGTGGTATGGTTTTCAGTCATATGAAAGTTTCGGGTAATCACGATTCCGTACCCCCGGATTTCCCCGGGAGAAATCAGGTGACGGCTGCAAGGACTACCAAGGAACCAGAATCGCGGCCCCATACACGAAGGACGTGGAAGAATCGAAATTCGTTGCGAAGAGACGAGAATATCACAAAATAGTAAGAGATCTCGACGGTCGAGTTTCTAACAGCAGAAGTCCGACACGTGTGCTGCTCTTAAACGGCAAAAGCCGTGTAAACACACTTTCGGAATGTGCGTTCTCACTGTCCCAAATCTCAGTTACGCACCACAATGACGATATTTTACTCACACCTATCGAACTTCCTTTTCAAAACATTACTGCCTAACTTACTGTACGTAAAAACGATTCTGGAGTCAGCATATACGGAGTCAGAATATTTGGCAATAATACTGTGTCCGAGTACGAAATGTGTGCGTTTCAAAACCAAGGCAGGATTAACAAATAAAGAGCGACTGAGGCAAACACCAACTCTGACTGAACGAAATTAAAGCAAAACCTATCAAATAAAAATCAACAGAAAGATAACATTTTATAGTGAATGAAAATGTGTACCACCAGAACTACTCATTGATTAATATAGGGGATATTGACATCATCCCGACTAAAGTTGGGCGCAGTCGGCATAGCGAGTAGGCTTGAGAGTTGACCAAGAGCGATGAACACACAAAGGTTGGATCTCAGGCTCCAACTTTAGGCATCCAGGTTTTTTGGCATTGGGATCACTATGGGGCATGGGCGATGCAGACGCTTGGTGGGCATTGCCGTGATGGAGGGCAGTAACGGTGACACGCCTCTTGAGAGGATCAAAGCTATGGCTTGGCACTGGCACGCCGAGGTTTATTAGGGACAACTCGGTCAAACTGATTATTAAAAAAGTGAAGTCCCTAAGAGCTCACAATAGCATTCACAGCTAGCAAAAAATGACTAACTTACATGTTCTTTCTAGTGACGCGCTCCCATTATTCAGACGACTTTAAAAATGTGCACTTGCAACTTCCCATCTCAACATTCCAGCAATTATAACCTTGCATGTCGTTTCAATTTAGATGGACGCGAAATGAGAAGTCGATCTCGGGCGACCTCTGCATTAATCGATAAAGACGCAGAGTTATGAACCTGCTTTCAATTCCCAGAAATCAAAGGGTTAAATTAGCGAATGTGATACACGACGTAACACAGTTCTCAAATGGACAAACAGAAGCCTGGCCCTATACTCGCTAGCAACATCCACCCGACATACCCATCGAACCATCCAAAATAATGAAAAAACCCATACCTCCAAAAGTACAGAAAATAGTCTTGATTTATTAAGCGTATGCCGAGCAATCATCTTTGCCTGAACTGTTTTTAACACCAGGAGTCACTGAAACGCAAACGGTTCTGGGGGCCTCGTCTAGTTTTAATGCTCGACACTAATTCACCACCGCCAAAGGGTCTTTTCCACGACGCCGTCAATAATCACAGCTATCTGGGACAGAAATGTCACTTTTTCCTCCGTTAGCATCGAGGCTGATAGACTGTGGCGTGGGGGTCGTGGGCTCGTTCACTAACGGCCCATTTTCCCGTGCCCGGCCTCAAAGACTAGATGATTCTCAAAGACTGGTTGTCCCCCCCCGGTCGGTGCTGTTGTCCTCCTGGACACGTCTGTTAATTAATAGAAGCCATCGACTTCAATACGAGTTCTAGTTTGGTGTGCCGCTTGCGATGACAACGATGGCCAATTTCATAGAGCTGCTTGAGCACAAAATTTGCTTTACCATTACCAGCCAAAACTCCATGTGATGTATGCTATTTTGGAATGATATTCACCTGTCGCTTGGTTAGCATGACAATCACATAGACTCTGAGCTGGAAACTTTTGTTTTTAAGCAAATTTTTTTTGCGCTTAAGCAAATTTTTTGCTAAAGCAACTCTATGAAATTGGCCCCTCTTCTTAATAGTTACACAGGTCTGATGACTCGAATCTTTCACCTATTTTGTGCGCGAAACACGGCGACTCAAACTCTGAATTGAGTGGATAATACACAAAATGAACAACATAATATCCTAACGGACCACCCTTTTTCATCAATCACTTTCAACTTGATGACTGCAAATAACTCTACCATGCGACATCTAATTTGAGCAGGGTGATTATAAGGGATTTCGTATTCATTTTCCGTAAAACAAAGAAAACAACGGACAACATGACAGTATGAAATATTAACCTGATGTTCCTGAAAGCTCAAAAGCTTGATACAACCGCTAGGAATAGTTAGCCAATAGGTCTGGGCCGACTGTGCACATCTAATAGTCATAGGCACAGCGCGAAATCATAAAGTTCCCTCACGTGAATGCTCCCCGGGTGTACTTTGTGCCCACAGACTTGAATGAAAACGTTCCATAGGTGCCAGTAGTCTGTGTGTACGGGAAGTGTTCCTCCCAAGAGATGGCGTTGGAGGTGTCCAAAACTCCCACGTACACGACTTGTCTATGAGAAATTCCATTTCACGACCTATAAAACATTCATGTCAGATATAACTTGATAAAATGAATGACCGTCGAGATTCTGATACCAGGGAGCCGTTAAAAAAAAGAACGGGCCGAGACACCTCGAGAAAATGGATCTGGTTCGCCCAGCCCACGCTGATTACACCAGCTCGGCGGACTCTGACTCGAGTAAGCCATTACATATGGTTGAGGGCGATCAAGATGGCACGTTTAAAATGACATTATGATCGATGTCGCAAAATCATCTTGAACCTGGAATATTACCGCCGTCGTCTTGCGTGGGCTCATGATTTTCACGAACAGCCCGCAGAAACCTGCACCAAGTGGGTCGCCAACCGAATGAGCCATCCGCCGTTTCAAACAATGATACGGAATATTTTGAACATAGCAACCCACAGAACTAACACAGCTCAACTCACAATTGGGGCGCGTGGGCAGTGCAGTTCATCAACCATGTTGACTTTACCTCTCCCTTTCATGCACATAAAAGCCCACGAAAACAACATTTGAAGTGCTAGTTTAACACTGTGAATGCATTCATTGCCTCACCTTCTCCGTTATTACGAAATGTAACTGTACCTATACTCCATCAGCATTAAAGAACACCGTGGTTCTCCGGTGGTTTTGCTTTGTATTGGCGATGGGGCTGATGAATTTAGGAATCCATGCGTCTGGTTCACTTTTTTTCTTCTCCTTTTCCTTTCAGTGGAAAGCGGTTTTCTTTTTTGGTACTCTGTATCTTCAGACTTGGAAATGGACACCCAAAGCCCATTTGCCGTGCCCCCTCAAATCCATTGTGGTGAGCATCTTGTTGATCCCTACAACATGGCTGTTTTTCTTTCTCCCACATTTTGCAAGGGAACACGAAAGAGAGCCTATTCCTTTGTGGAGCGTCAAAGAAGACATCAAATCTGACAAGCGAAGCAAAGACTGCGGAACCCATACCGGGTCGACGCCCACGCGGCAGCAATGAAAATCGGAAAGTGTAATTGAGTAGCCGTCGACGTCGCTCCATAAAGCCAGGTAGCTAAACTCAAACCCCAGTGCCCGTTAGCTATTTCGTGTTTGAATTGACGCTTTTCTCAAGTTAGTTTCAGTGACTTATTCTAGCTGTACGGTATAGTCTAGGTTGTAAGACGAAGCCACTTTGGTAAATCTTAGCATACAGTCCTATAAATAGACTTGTGATCAGAAATGCAGGTCAATCAGAAGAAAACCGGCGAAAAAGTAACCTCTTACAGTGGTAATAAAGCCAACTAAGACGGCTCAATGTTCTTCGATCAGGAGTCGTTTCCCAATATCACGTCTATATTGGTAAGTTTTATGAAATCATATCGAAGGTGGATTTTTCTTTAACAGACAATTCCGTAGAGGGTGTAAAAGTGCCAAAGATACGGTCTACACCGTACGTAAAAGTTAAGAATTCTCGTATTGTTCAGGATCTTTGGTGAAACGTGCAACAGCAGTAGAGCGCTGAAGCGCTATTGCGAACCCATTCTCGCTGCGGATCTAGCCAAGCAGAAGGAGCCCGTGCA
Organism: Acanthaster planci; assembly: GCF_001949145.1. The sequence goes on from NW_019091360.1 coordinate 2,913,109, forward strand.
CACCCACTCACCAATCAAGTAACGTTAAACGCGGGAAACGCCACCCGTACTGATCGCCAAAAATGCCCGGGGCTGAACCCCAAACTGAGATATGCCAAAGTGGCATCGATTCCAGAGCCCAGGCAGGTACTGGCAGGTAGAAAGATAATAATGAGGATCACGGTGCTGTACCCACCGCCAACAGCGACAGTGATCGTGCATCGCGTGCACGGCCAGCTTCTGTTAGGTCAAAAGACGCTCACGCCAAAGGTGAAAAACACATGATTGTGTGACAGATAGAATACAAGAGTTCCTACCGATTGGTTTAGTTGCTATTAAAAACTAACAGACCGTACAAACCAATCAGGGACACGTGAAAATATATTCCCTTAGAATTTCTGGTGGCTCAGTCCAGTCCCTTACTCATCAATGGAATACAAGAAGAGAATTTGCCACAAAAGCAAGAATCTACCCGCCTTGAAGAAGTACCCCCTCATCGGTTGAAAAGAGCTATGTTGGTGGGGGCTGTCCATTTTGTTGGCAGCGACGCAACCGCAACGCATGCATTTCATAGTCGTCCGTGAGCCAAAGAATAGCAGTTCCCACCAAAAAAGCCTCCGTTTCCAAGAAAACTGCGCCCTCTCTTTGTCCCGCTCGGGACCCGTAGGCCGAGTTCGGGCGGCTTGTTCCTGTATGTTCAGGAACAGCTCGATTTGTTGTTCGTGGGTCTGCCGCTCGAACGCCGGGAACAAACAACCGGTTATCGCTGGTAGTTAGTGACAAGCAACATGCAACATGGCGGTGTCCATGTAGGGTACGTTATTCGAGAGGTAATGTTTGGATGGGCAGAATTCTTTTCTATTTAAACAGGAACATTCATGTCTGTGTTACGGAAAATAATTAAGGTTAATTTTGCAAAACTTCCCATTGTCTATGGCTTTGGAAGCCATCTCTCTACTTTTTGCAGCTGTTCAAAATCAAAATCTCACGAGGTTTTCTGTGTGTTCCTGTAAAACCCTGACAAGGAGGTGGTGTGTGATCCTGTTCCGAGAACAGTGTTCTTGAGTCGTGTGTTCGAGCTCGAGAACAAGAAACCCGTGTCAAGAACAGGCCACCCGAACTCGACCATAGCGACGCTAATCCTGTTAACCCCCGCTAAAACTCTTGGTGGCAGCAGACTCACCACATCCCAGACTTCAGTCATACTGCTGTTGACAGCTTGGTACTAGCTACTTCTTTATCGTTCCCTTTTGGTCTTCTATTTATTTGTAAAATCTGAAACCATTTCATCGAGCACTTTTTATGAAATGGAACCTTCCCGGTCAACAAGGTTTTACAGCAGCGGCCACTTACCGCCTGCCAATGACACGCAACGGCTCACTCGTTAATTGTCACGTCTGGCCCTGCAGAGTTTAGTGCGTGAAACTGTGCAGTCTGTCCTCAGGAACCGATGCGTTTCACACCAATTTGCTGTTCATCTGATCTGACTAGACGATGAACTCTATATGACATAGCGCCGTCGATTTTACAGTGGGTTTGGTTAAGTTTACGTAAGAATGTCGTTTACCAGCGCCTGAACAGACGCGGGAGACTAAAGGTTGACTACATTGTGTGCGTGTGTGTCGGGGGGGGGGCTGTGTACAGATGCGTCGATGGACAATTAGAACAAGGTAAAGCTTTGGACAAAATTACCTTCAAAGGAGAAATCAGGATAGAGATCCTTCAAAAACGGAAAGACAGATTATCCGCAGTCGGAGAACTACATTACGTGTGCGATTTGGTCCAACAAGTGGCCTGCGCAGCAGCACACCTTATAGCCCGCATGCAATCCATGCCGTGGGCAGTTCCACACGTCTTAAGCACTGCCCACCTATAACAAGCGTCCTTCTAATATGACACATACAGAGACTAACCAAAGGTCGACATTGTAAGACAAAAAGTCAAGTGTTACTACACACAGAAAACTGCACACCACACTCGGCTATTCGCGCCCTGCCAAAGTTGGTGTCTAGTTTCCTACGGATTTGCCTCATACGGAAAACGGTCGAGCAAATGTTAGTTTTCCCCCAAATACCTGAAGGACATGCAGAAGCCTCTGATTACATTGCATGCATCACCGGCATACCAGAAAATCGACAATACACAAATGGTTTAAAACTTGATGTGACAAAAGCTTTTGATTGCAATGATATTCCTATGACACTTTTGCAAGGGGATGATTAACGACAGATATTAACATGGCTCAGATGGCTACGCACATAATGGGGGAGGTTAAAAACAAAATACTGGAAGGCGAACAGATGAAAAAAGGCAAAGAGAAACATTCTCGGTGCCACGCTGCAAACTTTATGAGACGTGCGAGACTGGTGCTTCTCAACGACCCCTGAGCACGTGCGATACGACCCGCCGCACTGCATTAAAGACGGGAATGACCGTACACGGCCTGAGCGAAATTATTACGGTCCGGTTAATTGCTTAAGGGAAACGTACGTTTTGTTTTGACAACATCGTGTATTACAATAGCTGCCAGACTGAAGAATAATTTCTGAGACTAACGAAGGCGCATACAGAAACTGATTTGGAAACCTTTTCCAACTCTCTGGGAATGAAAGACCTACAGACGATAGAATCATAGAGATTTCGGTGCCTGTTTTTAAAGTATCACACCTCTCACAATAATCTTCTCGTATACCGTTTTGTCCGCCGGACTTGATTTCAAGATCGATTAACTCATTGAGGAGTCTTTTGAGCCTGGTTGAATAAGTATAATGTTGGTGACGACGTGAAAACGCTTGGGGCTGACTCGAATGCAAGTTATGAGTCTCTTTATTCTGTCCACTCCCAAGAAGTCTGCACAGTAAAACTGTAAACGCGCCAGCCCGCGCTTTGCACACGGGGGGAATTCTGGAGCGGGCCAAAGTAGTGCAGCTCAGACCTGGCAGTTCCGTCGATAATGCTCCTAATGGGAATATACCACAGTCAGGTTTTGTGGCACTGACTAAAGTGCGGCCCCACTTGAACTTTTTTTTTAGTACAGTAATTCTCATTAAATTGGTGCTTATTGCCTCTTGTAAAATGCCCTCTGTGGTACCGGTGGTGACTTCCTCGTCTTCGCTTGCCCATCTCTCTCTATCCCTCTCGGGTAATTTCCCCAAGACTTCTGCAGCAGTGTACGCAAAATGACGGCGATATATCGATTTATATTCGTGGGTAAGAAGGCCTGGGAGAAATTTTGATGAGAATGACGGGTTTAGGAAAGTGAGGAGAATGCAGCGAGAGGGGGGCAGTTTCGAAGCGGTGGTTTGCTTGAGTGACAATGAGGAGCTCGGAGGATTCTCGAAGCCAGAGCTACAGCCCGCACCTGATGCAGATGGCGTGGTGACATTTTGCAGCAGTTTAGGGGATGTGGGAAAACTATCGATTGCTCTGCTTCCATCCATGAATATTTTACTTTATTGGATTTTTTTTTTCTAGCATCTGATGCAGCAGGTGAGCCCGCTCGTCCGCTCATTCCTGTCACGAATCTATGCACGAACATGACCGATTGGTCAAATTTAGGGCCAAGGCTGTGAATACATAAAATTCATTCATAATTCAAGTGGCATCTCAATTGCTTAGTTATTTTCGGCAATGGAAGTTGCCTTTACAACGCAACCACTTGTATAGCACATACATTTAGGTTTGGCCTGTACATCATATCTCATGTACGCTGCAGTGCCATGCACGCTCAACAGAGCGTGAAAACGCCCTTAGATTCACGCTCAATTTTTTGACAGTCACATCGTGGTACAAAATACAGTTTAACCGACTCGAAAACTTCTCTGTTGATCTCCCCCAAAAGCAATGGGTACGAAATCAAAGTGGAGGCAATTTAACAAATAATGACGACCTTTCAGCTAACTTCACAAAACAACGGCATAGCAGTTAACAGAACAAGCCTGGTCAGACAACGTAATGGCTGCGTGTTATGGCTGTGAAGGGCTGCACCCAAAAGTCTGTAGTCAAGTGGCTGGTGGAACCATCTGGATCCCATAAACGCGTGTTAAAAATAAGCCGCAGTCAAGTTAAACAGTAGCAGCTTGCAGGACATCGCGTTGAAGTCCGAGATGCCAAGCAGGTTGTTTTATCGCAGCGTCAAGGCTGCTGTCCAAAATCAGCTTCCACGTCCTATTTCGGCCCTAAATCAGGTCACGTCCTAGGTACTCAATTTAATTTGAAAACCTGTCCTGAGGATATCCAGTTCAATTCTGACACCATAATAAGACAACACGTCTGCCAATGCAACCAACTTGACTTCACATACAGATTCGAAATGGCCTTTGAAATAATTTCATGGTTGCCAACCTATTTCCAGGCTGGATTAACCTTGAACTTCAACAAATTGTCAAAATGAAGAGAAAAAAATGGTGATATTCCTGGTGGTAGATTGGAGCTTCCTATTGTAATCCTGCCTCAATATGCATCAAATAACGTCAATAGTCTGTTATTGGGCTTTAACCAAGACTCTCAGCTATGACACTGAAGACGTGCGTAGGCGGGGCTGAAAATTTTCTATCATAATGCTCATCCATCGAAAAAGATGAATTGCGATGGAGGAACGGCGTGGGTGTTTTCTGGCGCAGAACGGTATTCTGCATTTCAGGGATTGTTTTTTGGCGTAGTCGTAGCCTGGGAACCAGTGTACCGGCTGCTATCTGATCCGTGCGCGCGCTGTTGTTTGGCGGGGCGGTCGTTAAAAGGGAATATAAAACGTATTAACGCTGGACTTACGTCTGGAATTACACAGAGGGAGGCTTCAATGCATGTTTTCCTCATTAAAAAAAAGAAGAAGATAATTTCATGTATAATTTATCCCCACGACAACCCAACCCTATGCTTATATCTGTACCAAGCTACACTCTTTTGTAACTATGAATATCTTGAAAAATGGTCACATGTACAAACCTTTTGTTCTTCACATTTTTGTACGCATATTACATAGTATTTTTATTTGCAGAGGGTTAAATGTATATGACGACAGATGTAAAATCAGTTGGAATGTCCTGGCAGTTGGCATGACTTTTTATGCGAGGTAACTATTCTTTGGCAGTGCTCAAAGTCTGATCGTCGGCCACGCCATCCCGCCATCATTACACTAATACGTGGAGAACGCAGCAAAAGACGGTCAAATCAATAACCCTGTCCCCCCATCGTTTAAATAAAATGCATGCAGCTATGCAGCCCGAGGACCTTTCTTGGAGGATATTTTACGGACATCTGGAATAAGCAAAAGTGTGGAGTAAAAAATTAGACGGGTATATACAAGACCCCCCATAAACATAGTCACGATTCCCCGTTGTAAACGTTGTAAATTCTCTACGAAGAAATCAAGCAAGTTCAAAGTTCAGTATTATCGTGCAAAATATCCGAAGCATGTCGTTACCAACATTTTGTCTTAAGGCGCCTTTCCATATGCACGTCAACACTATCACCAAGCGTTGCGTATCTGTCAAAATTTACGACCGAACGCGACGCAGACGTGTGTTATGTTTTAATGGAGTCGATTTTTGTGTCCGTCAAAGTGAAACACAATCATGAACGCATCGTATACGAAACGCACCCAGAAACTGACATAGAAAGCCACCTTTATACAACTCATCGATGCAGGAAACACCACCTCGTGTATCTCATTCTTCAGCAGTACTTGCAAAGGCGACTTGGTGTAGAAGATTGATCATTTTCATTATGACGTCGGTCTTCGCCAAATTGCGAAAACCCGCGTTTCACGACCAATTTCTACGTTCGGATACATTAAATCTGTAATTTCCAAACGGTTCGACGACGGCTGCAAGTAACAGGGATCGTGCACGGCGCCCACGCAAATTGGCGGATCTTTCTCAGGGATGTATCTTTCTTGCCATTCTATGAAAAAAAATTGGCGCGCAAACAGCACGTGACACGACAAATTCGGTTGCATACCACGGTCGGCAGGGGATGAGATTGACAATGGCTATAATGGAGAATTTGCCACAAAGAGTCGAGCGTGTTCATCCGGAACTTGACATTTTATGCGAACAAGAACCTGGGCATTGTGGAATTACCAGGAAATGCGGCGACAGTTGGGGGGGGGGCGCAAAACGCGGTGTCAGCCTAAAAAAACTGCAAATGTGTTGTGGTTTTTCAATAATTTACTGACAGGATATTCAGACCACTAATCACCCGAATATTAATCTTGACTGAGCAAGTTATTATCCGCTATATAAGCATTTTCTATCTGCCTTCGGTAGGAGTTCATGAATTCTGTGTAGATGCCTCGCATCTCGTGCACGGTCTCAGTGACTTCCTAAAGCTGCTTAGTCAATACCTTCTTTCCGCAAAGCTCAACGGATTTTCAAATTTCTGATGAGGTTTGCTTCTTTTTATGCAAATTTAATAATTAATGTTGGCAATATGCGACTTTGGACGTGAACTCACTGAGGAACAGGTTTTAACGTGGGGTAGGGCCTATGTTGTATGGACCGGTAACTATCTGTTAATGTATTAATACGTGTCGGGTAATGGACGGACGGCCTTGGCCAGTCATTCCCCGAAAAACAGCGCTTACAATGCAATCTGAACGCCCAACCAGACAGATAGAAAGGGAAAGAGGCATTACCAATTCCTCGGTCGTTTTTCCATTACAATTACAGGTCCTGGGGGGGGGAGCGACTTGGGACTCGAACAGAACCCCGAGACGGAGGTCTCGGACTTCTACGCCCGGGAGCAAAGTTGGCAATTTGATGGGGGGATATCGGCAAAGTCTTGTCGACTCGGGTTACCAGACCCAGTCTCCGATGAGTACAGAGGGATCGATCGATCAGCCTCGCGTGGCCGGGGAACCTGATTGCTGAATTTACCGGCTAAATTTACAGGTGTACCGTTAAAGGCAACCCTAGTCCCGTTACAAAGCTTGTGAGCTCAGGAATCTTCAACGACTCTTCCATGCTTCCGATTTACTCAGAATAGAAATCACACACAAGGCCGTTGGTGATGTGCAAAAACGGTAATGCTGACGCCTGTTCAAGATATGTTTTCGCACTTATGTGGCGCAACAGCCGTAAACTGAAACAAACAGTCGTCTGGCACGGTGGTCTAGGGAGTAGAGTTTCTTTAGAGGGCGAGATCCCACCGAGTGTAAGGTTCAGCTACTGCATTGTTCGTCTGGGACCCCGTGGTAACTTCATAGGGGAGCTGAACACTAGCCGGGGGGTTCTCGAATCTGAAATTCTCTCTCCTCGAATTAAAAAAATGGATCCTCTTAAGTTTGGAGATCGGCTAATGGGTTCGAATTTCAAAACGGAGGATATTATTTCTTTTCCGTTTTTAAGAGAAGTGCACTTTGTAGCCAACCCAAAATTAAAACGGGGAAAATGGATGTAAACGTATCACCACCAGGTATGTAACTATGGGGTCTCAGCACGACACAAAACTTTCAAGGGGGCTTTTAAAAGAGCTTGTTAGACTTGTAATTTTGTTTAACGACACCCAATGCCGTCTCGTAAGGATGACGGGGGAAGTGACGTAAGGGGTACAAAGGTGGAAGAACGGTACACCGGACGTCGGTGTTCAGAGAGCAAGTATTCCGGGTTGCACAAAAAATCATATACTTGTCGCGAAATCAGTGGTGTCTCGAGGTTCCAACTGAGAAAGAGAAACTCATTGCCACCTTTTCTAGATACCTATAGTGAGTTGGTTGATGAGATTGTCTTACCAGAGAATTCAAAATGGGGAAAGGATGTCAAGTGCAAAGCTAGAGGATGGTGTACAAAAGAGGGATCAGACGGGGGAAGAAATTGACTCATCAAATCAGGGGTTCTCTGAGGCTGACTCAATTTGAATAATTAAATATTTCACCTTTCATTCGAGCAACCATTTGTTTGTGCCAGATTCCCACAAGAACAGGAACAAGATATGCATATCTATATAAGTAGAAGTAAAAAAGAACCTGGCAAAGGAATTTTTTGGCTTTATCGTTGGTCTTGTGCATAAGATGCCTTTAACTTGCGTTACCTTTTGAATCATGCTTTAGAATGCCACTTTGTGCTCAAATAATTTACGTTTTCCTCTGTTATTTCACTGATTGTGACCTCCGAATAATCGATTTAGAAAATGCACATCTGACTATCCGACCAATGAATGAATATCCGAATATTCCAAAAGTTGGCACATCGCTAATTTGAACCCAGCAACTGGCGATTATATGAAAACATCATTAGACCCCAAGAGGTTCGCATGCTGTCAGGTTGAGAAGTTGCTAGTGATGTAAATGAATGGTTGGATTGTATCTACACCAGGCTGCTTCAATCTTATATAAACCCGCAATAAAACTGGCAGATTTTCCAATGACCCTTGAGCACGCGTCCGGACAAATTAAAGTTGGTTCTCACATTACTGATGAGTGGCATTTATAAACTGAAAAAAATCACTTGATAGCGAAGAGGGACAAGGGTCAAATTGACGGCATAACTGTAGTCGGACGGTTGACACAGCGCGATATGAACAGATTTACTGTTCCACATTTTCACCTCGGAACAAGAGACCAGGTACTAGTTTTTCTAAGCTAGATGTACTGCTCCTAAGAGCACATATTTATAAGACTGAGTTCAGTCATAATTTTGAAAGGCAGGATGCATCTTCTGTGCCGTAAACGGTGAAGTGCACCATAGTTGTGCACATCCAAAAGAGCTTAATGACACTCAGTGAAGCCAGTGTATAATTGCGGCTATACAGACTGCGTGGGCAGAGAAGATGGCGTTGTATGGTCTACTTTAAGAGGTTGGTGAATGAAACACTAACGTCTTGTTCCCGAGAAGATTGGGGAGTTGGTCAGTGTTGATGTGAATGCATACGAAGCCGCTGCGCCTTCGCATAAGAGTTGCTGGTTGAGCACGGCAAATGGCGAATGGTAATTATTAGGTGTTGAATTTTCGCATTCAGTGTATATACTCGTCAAAACAAAAGTCGAGTTAATGCCCAGAGATTTTAAGGTAACTGAACGCGTGTAATACGAATGCCACTTGTGATACAATCCATCTTTTCCACCACATATAAAACGATAGAATTCAAGTGTCTTGCGAATTTAAGACACGGTATTCAATTGTAAGTAATGCTCTCAAATGTCAACCGTAAGACGCACTTGACATTCTAAGGAAATGTAAAGAAAATCATCACCCACCATGAAAATACCACAGTACAAATTCCGAAGGTAAAATGCCGAAGGTCTCCGAGACATGCGGCCCCTGTGGCAGCGCGATGCCGATGGGGTTGAGTGGGCGGACTGTCTCCGCTTCAGCCTGTCGGTGTTTGAGAAGGGTCGACGGGCTGAGCGGATGTTTGGAGAATGACTTGGCAGGGCAAGGGAAACATTGATAGAGACTTTAAAAAAAGAGCAATACGCGCACGACGAGGCTTCAAGATCGGGCTTTCAATTAACTTGACCTATCGGGTAGATGGTAGTGACGGGCAAAAAGCTTTCGACTGAAGGAACTGTCATCTCGACTGTTCCCATATTAACTCATGAAAACGAAGAATTCCTCAGAGAATCTCCTGCTTTTAAAGAGAGCAGTTCTCAGACAAGTAAAGTGAAACACAGATTATGTACGGCACACTGAATCAAAATGTGTGATCGCGGTGCATATCTTTTTTCCACTTGCGAAGGGGGCGACACGGTTTTCAGGTGAATTACATGGAGGAGGACGAAGACCACAGCCTGAAAAATAATATACACCGATGAGGTATATGCAACTCATGACAGCCAGCAACGATTAGTGAAATGAACAGAAACGACAGCAGGGACCTTGTGGGAAAAGGCTCACTATCCCTGCCACTGGCGTGACCAGGACAATGTTGACAACCTAGGGTAGGTCTATGATGCTCACGGCTCTGTTGATGCTGTCACCGTAAATGAAGACTGAAAAAAGCCCCTCACAACACAATAAAAACAAACCTTCCCAATCATTTGCAATTAAATTTTTTTCCGCCACAGTCGACGCATCGAGGAGGAGTGATATCAACCCTTAATTAATTACCGGTGTGCTGTTTTAATTTGTGGAACAAAGGACCTAATTCAATCACGAAGATCTCCTTTTAAAGGATCATTAAAACAACATGCCTGTGAATGTACCGATGGTGAAATCCACGCTATTACTGTTTCTTTCTGCTCTCCATACATGACCAGAATCCGCCGAGGCGGTTGGTGGAAGCGGGAATCCTCAGGAGACAGGTCCCTCGGCCGGACCATTCCGGATGCAATTCGCCTCATTAAGGGGCAATTCAACACAATCATGCTGCGCTCCACTTTGGCTTGTCTGAGCACTTAATTACCAGTGGCCATGTGCACTCGGCAATAAAGGAGCTTTTGTAAGACATGGCCCGAGCTACAAAGGAAAACCATTTTATTAATCGAGCCTTCCTCTCTTCAGTAATAATAAACAGAATGGGCCGAAGAGTAATCCTGCTGTAGTGTAATGGGCAATTGCACTTTTGACGAAGGTTTCCAAGGGGGGGAGGGGCAAGAAGGGCACCGAGTCTTAGGAGCAGATTGGGGTACCAGGTCAAGGATGCTGCGTTTTTCCTCTCTAACGACACCTGTGGGAGTAGGCCCTACAGTTTCAAACTGGCGGGACTTCGAACCAACAAGTGAGGGCGCAAATTAAACAAAAATGCGAAAACGCAAATATTGGCCTTCTACTGGCCATGCATGAGCTATCACGTACACACATGTACCTGGACGAAGCACGAACTCTTTACGCTCGGTAGAATGTAGAAACTGCTAAGAAAAAAGTCAGTCTGATCATAATTTAACCCCTGTTTATACACGTAATAAAAGACTGACACTTCGTTTTACGGAACGTGTCATGTTTCCTATCCTCTGAAATGTCCTGAGATTCTAGCTGTTCCCATTTGGGCAGTTGTGAGGCAAAAGAAGTTTTCCAAGTGCATTATTCTGCCCCAAAGCATCCAACTGCTGATGCCTTTGTTGGCAACATGAAGGAAAGGCCATGCATAGCGCAAACTCGACAGCGATGGCACTACCCTCGGACAAATTGAGTAACAAGGCGTTACAGACAGTACCAAGGAGAATAGGCACTACGTCTTGTCACCACAAGGAAAAGCTACTTATAAGTACCCTGTTCACAAGAGGCTAGTTGTCACAATCCGGCTACGGCTTGGTTCCCTACAACTGTCGGTCCATGAATAAAGTCACTAAGTCATTCGTAATATTTCGTAATCAGCTATGATCCATATCCTCGGATCACTTAGCACAAATTGACTAACTTGTGACCGAAGGGAAGTTGTCTACTTCTTCACAAACCAGGAAGATGCCACAGATTGGTCTGCCGTGGCACTTTAATCGTAAGAGGCCCGAGCAAGGAAACTTAGGTATGAACTGAGACGTGGCGCCGCTGATATACTTTCCCGGTGCAGCGCGCCAAGGCCGCCTAAGCTCGAGTTACACTTTAAATAGTTGCTTTGCTCGTCTGTAAAAATAGATCAGGAAGCCTGTGGGTCATCAAAGCAGCTAGTTCCAATCAGCAGACATTTCAGGCGGCGATAAAGATCGGCAATAAAAAAATGTTTGAGAGTTTTTAAATGAGGGAATCGATATCAAATGCGGAAAAGAAGCTTTTTCTTTCCCGCTTGCAGTTCGATTAACAGACTTGGTAAGAATTTGGAGAGTGCTGTTCAAAGACAAGCATAGTTTTGAATGTCTGGTATACAGGTAACTGTAGACAAACCTCTGATATCTTTTCTTTACCTGGAACTACACAGTGGCCCCATTATGTCCTTCCATGGAAACAGGTGCAATTGTCAGTTGAAGTGGGGACTTTGAACGGAATAAAAAAAAGAACAGCATTTCAAAGCGTTCTCTGCTGCATTCACGTATGTTCATGCCCCATAGAGAAAACGTTCATTATAAGAGCGCATGCGCAATTCATTTTCAAGCCGACAACAACGATATTTCGTGCAAGCAGACGACGGTTATATCGCGGAATTTTTCAACGACTAACAGCGTAAAAAAATGTAAAGCATAAATAATTTTTGGGAGGATCTACGCGAGACACCACGAACACACAATTTTTCTCCATTAGTAAGATTTTTAAATGACAATAAATCTCAAAACAGTATAAAAAAGTGGATTTTAGGTACAAAATTTTGCACTATTTTTATCAATTACTTTTTAATTGAAACTAAGTCTTCTGAGACAAAAAAATTCAGCACTAAATTAAAGATTCACCCTTAATGCACTGATTTCAGGCATTTATTTTGAATCACCCCAAAATCGAAAATTCAAAGCCATTTTGTATCCATTTTTCCTGCCAAAATGGTATATCCAACACGAGGATGATGATTTTCTGTTAAATTGTACTGATTTCGTTAGAACTCGTACTATTTCATAAGGTAGAATCGTTAAATTAGTGCTATTTCCCGTTCATCACTTCCGCTGTTGTGGACACTGACCAGTGCGGTACGGAGACGTCAAAGTCGTCGCGTCCGCCCCAGCACGTCTGTATGAACATGTACATGTTACGCGTACACATGTAAACACGCATACACGACTGTGCACGTACTTGACCAGTGACTCGCCGCTACAAGCATGTTACTCAAAAGTGTGCCAAGTGTGCCCTTACAAGAGTATGGTGCAAGGATATCCTCTCTTTTGTCAAACGTTTGACAAAGCAATAATTCCTGACTCTAAGAATTAAGTTTTATCAGGACATAATTTTTTTAAAAGGTGAGATATGTGACGTATTTTTCCATTACAAAATGTCTGGATTCACACGATTTGGTGCGAAAATTTGGTTCAAATTCAAACTCACTTTACAAAATTTATTACCTGGTGGATTCCCAGTTTTTGAGAGCAATCGATTAAGACAGTCTTCTAGTTTATATGCATCTAGTTTCTACAACCGGGAAAACTCATTTTTAAAAGATATTGGTCAAATTTGGCAACACTGAAATTTTTTCAGGTGAAAATGAAATAATATTGGGGTAATTTAAAACTACGTTTTCCATTTCTTCTTTTGAGGCAGGGCACAAAATAAATGCTACTAAAAACTAAAATGATTAATGTAATTTGGATTTGTCTTTAAAATTTCATTATTTACGCTCCGTTTCCTGGAAATCTATTAATAAGGATGACGTCTCATTTTGCAATCAAAGCGCGCAAAATCAGACGTAGCCTGTTGCTATGCCGTTGTTAAGTGCAAATTTTGCGCACGCATTGCGTGCATTTTGTACAGGGTTATCATAATTGGTATTTAAAGAAAATCACTTGCTCATTCTTTTAAAAGCACAGACACTGGCGGACATGTCACTGGTTGTAGTCTATGTCAGAACCAACATTATCAAAACGTTGGGTTGTATAAGAGGTAGTTTGATTTTCAGTGAACATCTGAAAGCTAGTCCATTTGAACGGACAGCATGGTCTTCCTCACAGAATTATGATTCTGGTGTTTACCTTAAACCAACTTCAATACGTGGCAAATAATACCCAATCCCTGCAACGTTGAGCCCTCTGCGTCTCTTTGTGGATGGTCCACTATGAACACGTTTAGTGTTTCGTATGAGGTGCCTCGTCACCTCAAAAGACGCCCAAATACGTTGTTGTCCAGATGGTGAGCATTGCTCGGGTTACATTTATTTCTTCAAGACGTCCAAAGCCTACACATGCTTTCGAAAGCGTCCGAAACCATATTAATTTCACTTAGAAATGCAGAAATTTAGTTCCCTGAGGAACTCAGTTATCCCACCTTGAGTTCAAGTCATTTCTTGCTAGAACGCTACTTGTGGTGCTTACACTGCAGAATGAACACTAGACTGGATTTTTTCCTTGAAAGAAATACTTTCACACAACATCCCCAGCTTTCAAGGGCATTTTTTGTGGACCTGGACTTGGTAATGCACTTATAAGGCGCAGTGTCCTGCATAAAAACCAGGTAAGCCCGCGGACGGTGCATCTCAGTGACCCAGCGTGCCTCGCGCGGAGTGTGTGCCATGGCCGTAAAACAATATTTTGCAGTCGGGAGTTTTGGCGGGAAAACAGGCTGGCAGCGGCTATCGGATTGCGGAGTGAAGAGAGCTTCGATCTGAAGGGGCTATTTACGGTTTAGCTGAAGGCTTTCGTGCCACGACTGCCTAATGTGAAGATTTGCCGATGAGTATTTAAACAGCAGCCGTCCTTGGCTGAAAGGGGGAAATGAACAGTCTGTTTTAAAGCAGCGCACTTACGTGAATGTGAAAGTCTTTTTAAAGCCTTGTGTATATAGACTCGAAGAAATGGGCGAGTGTTGTTCAAACAGCTAGTCCACCAACAACCCTCCCTCTTGGCTAATCTCCTCTCGAACGTCATTGACAACGGTGACAGAATTGTACAAGATTTTGAAATAAATTTAAAACAAGACTTAATAGTGCTAACCATTCCAAACAAAAACCGTAAGACATATTACAGGCAACATTCTCAACAATGCATTTCGGAGCGAGCTGGAACACGAAATACGCGAAGAAAATGATGTTACAACTGGTTGCAGGCAACGACCGGACATGTTTAAAGACTGGTAAAACGGCTTTTGGTACAGCTCTAGAATCCATTCGCCTTCTGGTCAAAACATAGACCGACATTAGATACAAAACTAACGTAGTTTGGATGGTAAAGGAAGCGATAAGGTGCCCACCATTGTGAACTGTTGTACATGTAGCCTTGATATTGAAGCCAGTAGAGGATGGATGTAGAGGATGAGGGAAAATATTCGGATAAAGTCCATACACATCCAAAACGCACAAAATGGAAGGACTTCTACATCCGAGCTTATATTTGAGAACACGAAGTTCGAGGCTGCATTAAAACTTTGAAGGCTTCGTCCACGAATAAAGGTTTATTTCAGCATTAAAAGGTGAAATAGATAAGTTATGTTTTAAAGAGTTTAGTTGAAATTCAAGACGGATGATATTGTATAAAAAAAGTTATCACAATGCTGCATTCACAGAAAGCACATTTGTTTTCATTCAGTCAGACGTGCTTCCTGAAGTGCAATAGCTTATTCCAAATCGACACCTACGGAAAATTAGACCGAGACGAATGGCTCGCTAATTTCCCCCAGACTTGAAAGAGAATTAGCATCGATTCGGTTAGCAGGCTGATTGCTATAGAAAGCGGGGTAAAACCAGGGGGTATAGATCGGCCCTGTATCCGTTACCGAGACACCGCTGGGCCGGGGCTCGAGTGGCACCGATAGCGTGAAGCACTATCGAACGCCAACGGTCGCGGAGGGGCCTGCCTGCCTGGCCTGAATAATCGACAACCTGGGCTTAGTAATGCCCCCCCCCAGCAGACGCGGCAGGCCGTATACACGGAGGCATGCCGCACGGGAAGGGGAGAGCAGACTCTGTCAGGAGTTATTGAGTGCACGGAGGGCAATTCTGACTTAATTGGCCCATTGTAAATTGCTCTGGGAATAACAAGAGTATACCAGAGGATATCCACGGGTCGTTTATAATGTCGCTGAATCAGTGTCTCGTGGATTGGCCTTGCTCTTCTCGATATATCATCAACGTCTCAGCCACTGCAGGGAATGATTACCGGCGGGTATACTTGGCCAACATGACGCATTTGCGTTAACACGTCTATTTTTAGACAGATCTAGGCTACGTATCCACAGTACAGTGCCACGAGAACTGTAAACCACAGGTCCATCGAGCCATGAATTTACTTTTGTATGGTTCTAATAGAGATTTAGGAAGTTTACTCATCCTCGGACGTGTCGCCTTACACCAAAAAGGAACTGGTAACCGCGAATGGCTTTCACATGTTGGACAAGAACCACAAAGCACTATGGGTACTTATCAAAAACAGAGCTAGTTCTATTACAACCGACCCGGGCATATATGTGCACACCGTGCGCACGCAACCGAATGTGGGTTCTCAGATCATCGACCAAACGAAACGCTCAACGACTTTACCCGCTCCGTTGGAGAGGGCAGGTATGGACACGACCGAGCATACATCAATGCATGAGCGGCTGGGATTGCTCACGGCGCTTCCCTTAAGCCTTGACTGACCATATACGTATAACAGACCTAAAACATAAATGACGTCACGCTTGGCTAACGGGTACGCTTTCCAAAGGAGGATCGAGGGATCATGTCTCACCACCCCACTGCCGTAGGAAAGCGTTCATGTAACCAATATGTGACTTCATTACGTAAAAGGTCTATTCACGAGGAGTTTCAAAAAGTTGTCCACTGGGTGATTTAGGGTTACATTAGGGTTAAGGGGTCAAACAATATCACAGTATGACAAGAGGAAGAAAACAATACAGAAAAGAACTATGGAATTACTGAGAACATGTTTTGGAGATGTTGCATTAACTCACGATGAACAGGGTTTGCGCGAGAAATGTGCACACGTCATATGAGTTTTTGATGCCTCAAAAAACCCCGACAATATTGGCAAGAAGTCGGCGATCATTAGCACTCGAAACTGAGGCAAAAACGACATCTTCTTTCCTCTTCAGCAAAGAGCCGTGGAAATTGTGGAATTCGACACTGCGATCGTGGATGGACTCCCAACAGTCTATTTCTACCACCTGATTAACGGCGACGCGTACTGTGAAGCTGTGCACGCTGCACGGCTGACACGCCATTCCGCTATCAGAAATTACACCCTCTCGCGAGCAACAACTAATTAAATTTAATTTGATGTTTGGCTGGCGCGGACGAACCCGGGGTCCAATACCGCCGAACACGGCCACCGATTCGATTAGTTATGTCGTCGTGTGTTCATGGTTGGGTTGCATTGAATAAATATACATTTTGTTTAAAGTGACAGTTCATTGAAACTGAACATTTTTTGGTACAGGAAATGGCAAAATGTCTTCTGCTGTTAAACAAAATGAATACTGCTAATGCTTTGATGCTAGGAGTGTTCACGCTAAAAATTGTTGCCGATTTGAAATTGTCAACAAAATTGTGAAAAAATACAGGAAAAAATTGGTTGAAATATTGGCAACGAGCCAATTAAGTCTGATAGCGGAGCAAGGACCTAAATATGGAGCGTGGTTATGAATGGCGCATGCGTGACTGAGCGGTAATTATTAGAGGGAGGTGTCACTGCAGTACGTTCACAGGGACCTTTGACTCGACAAAGATCGCTGCGATGTTGACGCAACTGAGTGCAATGCAGCCAAGATTACAGATGGATAGCGAACCCCGGGCTGCAGATGAATTTTAATGCCAAAATAAGGTCAAGATGAGCCATCTGGATTACGTTTCGAGCGGCATGAATAGAAGGGGTCGTGTGAATTGGGGCCACTATGTTTATTCGTTCGTTTCGAGTTCTCCAGCCGACTTCAGAAAGATGCTATTCCTATGTCACACAGCGCAGGTTACTAATTGAATTGTCGGGTGCTGCACTAACATTTTTTGTGTGTGTCTGACTCGTCGAAAGGGAATATTTTACAGCAACTGAATTCAATTTCAGTTGGCATTTATTTACTAGAGATAAGTACAGACGGGCTGGCAGACCTGCATCTCAGTTGCATTTCCCACGGCTGAAAACATTGAGCTCCTTCCTCAACGGGCACAATATGAGTGGCTGTCCGTTCACACAATTAATTGCTGTTTACATAGGCACTTCTCCCAAACCCAATGATAATAGATGTTGATTCTATGCGATATCTGTTTGTTTCATTAATGGACTTGTCTATGCGGGAGGACAAACAGTGCAGACTAATATCCAACCAAACAGTTGGCGAGGAAGGATCTACGACTTGCTGGTAATAATCGGTCCCATTATGTCTCAGTAAACTCCAGTTCGAGATTTGATTTAGCCATAATGGTAAGCAACAACTTAAACGGTACATATATTACCATGTAGCACTTGAGCTAAGATAATCTGTATTACCGTAGCACTTGAGCCGAGATAATGGTTAACTAACGCAGGTGTTCTTCAATTCCGTTGCACTTCGATTCGCTTGCACTGGAACGCCACAGTATACTTGGGAATCAAATATTCATCCAATATAAAAGCAACGTTATCCTTTCTGGATTTATTGCGAAATTGTACGAAAGCAAGAATGAAATTATAACTAGGACTTACATCTAATAAAGCGTCTGAGATCACTTAAAAAGCACACCTTCGGTCTGGAGCCTGGGTTCCTTTCCAAGGCTTCTTTCTCGACAGATAATAATTTTCCGTCCGCGCAGATCAAACACCAAAATAGGGTCTTCACCAGGAAAGCCAAGAAACACTTCTTTCTTCGAAATGCGGATCTCGTCTAGTAAACCCATTGAAATCGTTCAAAGTGGTTTATGTTACTGAAGTAATTAAGATCAGAACTTGTCACAAATGAAATGAGGTCACAATTGCACAGGTTAAGCTGAAGCTTCTTTCGCTGAAACAAACTCGTTTAACCCTGAAACTGCACAAATTTGAAAGAAACAAAGAACCTAAACGGTTGCGTGATAATTTAGGGGTTTAATTCGGTGACTACATGCCGTTGCAAGACCAGTTGTATCAACTTCAATTAGACAGAAAAAAGAAGAGTTGTGTTACATAATTGAAAATATCTCTGCAACTTAGCATCCTATTTAAATGATGCCTTCAATTTTGAAAAGGTAACTTCCTAAGCTTTCATTTGACACCAAAAACAACAGTTTCTGACAAATATCTGGGGAAAAATAAATATTACTTTTGGATTGCATTTGTTTCAGGGGGTCATTCTGGATAGAGCCATCTGATCTATAATGCAAGACGCAGAAGGATGGATAGGAGAAAGGACATAAAGTAGTGCCTGGTAATGGCTAGAGAAAATCACAAGGGACCAAGATCATGAGAGTGGGCTGTGAATCACACCAATGATCAGCCGTCAGGTACAGGCGTTTTTTCCCCGAACAATCAAGGTAAGAATCATACCAAAGTCCTCGGACCAAGTGGGTTAATATAAAGTTTTTTTAGTTTCTATTTTCCTAATGTCTGCCTTACAATATACTTTATAAATTGTCGATTTTTAACCCCCGTTTAAAAACATCTGCCGTTTTAGTACCATAATTTGCATTAAGAAGCTTTTAAAAGAGACTTTGGAAATTTACAGCCAGAGCCTGAAAGCAGTCTGTAAAACTGTTAAGTTACCATTTAGTGGCCAAACAGCATCATCGAGTTAAAATGTTTAGATTAGTTGTACGAGGAATCCACGGTCACAAAAAAGACATAAAAAGGACATCGTTCCACGAGGTGGGAAAGTGTTAAAAATACAAATTGATTGCTTACACTGTTGCATACGGGGAGACTTAGTTTTTGTTGTCGTGGAGAGATTATTAAAAATGCTAGGATAAATGAAGGTCGTTAAAAAGGGTAAGATTACTGAATTAATAACAAAAGTGATTGATTGCACTTTTTGTATTAATAAATTAATAATAAATCGCTCAGCAATAAAGGAATAGAAAATATAGCGGGGAATAAGCAAGTATCTCAGCAACAGGATATAAATAGTGCCATGCAATTTCTTTCAAGCAACAAATTATGATGTTTAGAAATTACCGTGTGCCCCTGGTGTATAAGCACCCGTGGATCTTGTGCGTTCACTTCATTAATGCCCAGGACATGGCTCTTTGGCTACAATGATGGTGATGAATTTTGGTAGAATATTCGCTCTGGCGCTTTGAATTTGTATGCACGAACATGCGGCAAAAAGGGTGTTTGGATGATTGAAATGGTCGGGGCGAGAGCAGGTCAGTGGCAAATCCGGACTGGCTTATGACCGGAGCACATTCGTGAATTAATAATCGTCAGTGACGTAAATGGCAGAACGCACTCAGTCGTGTCGGGCCCCTGATACGATTATTAAAAGCAGCAGGATGTATGCCACGATTTCGCAGTAGCGTACTTAGTCAATTTTGGGTTTTCTTGGCAGCTCGCCTTTCAAGGCACTGTAATATTTTTTCACTATTTCATTTATATACGACAACCCAGTGAGCCAAATGCGTCGATTGTTGCTGTCATTGAGGCACTGGCTAAAGTCAGTACAGTTTTAGCATTACAAAACAAAAACAAAGAAAAACAGCTCCGGTTTAATATCAAATATTTTGAAAGTATTAAAACGGAGATAAAACCAAGTGATGTTGATTTACTTTTTTGTTTTAGTGGTCTGCGGTTAATTGGAAATTTGAAATATTCAATAAGCATCTATATTGACTAGCATAACGAGATAAGTTCAGCAATGCGTTCCTTCAGAAAAATTTCCCCAAATTTGTTTTTGATTGGATTGAAACGGCAAAACATGTCAAACAGCATAAATTGCTGCACCCGACACACAAACACAAACCACACACGTCTCCCATCCATACACCCAATTCAAAATGGTGACTCTATATCCTTAGAGTAAACGAGAGATTTGATTTCCTTTTTCCAATTTCCACCGTGTCAGCACAAACAGTCCAAAGAAATGACCAGAATCGGTATCGACGGCTCAGGGACAGTTGGATGCACTTTGGGTTTGTAAGGGAAGGATGCCAACTGCAACAAAGCGCCCTGGACGCTGAAGGGACAGAGTGGGCGTGTGTGATACTCAATCCACTTGATGATTATAGCTGGAGAGCTTGCACTTTTCATATTGGCACACATTCCGCGCTATACAGTCCCCGTCCACACCTCCAACACTGCACTTCAACTAATTAAAGCGTACCTTAACAACCGTTTGCACTGGCGCCGCGCCATTTCCCGTGAATCACTTCGATACGCCATTTTCCATGTCAATGCTACGGCTTATCACCGTGCGCGCAAATAACACAAAGGGAGGCCGGCTGCCCCAAATCGTCGACCCGAAAATGGTCTGACACCAAAGACGGCCGACCATAAAGGGCTGTTTAGGAGATGTGACGTAGAGTGTAAAAGATCTCTCTCGACATTAGCAGTCAAAGTGTAATAAGTATATTGCTATTCTGCAATAATTATAAACAAGGGTGTCAACTGTCTTAACGCTCGAATAAAATGCAACGCATACACTTATTTGTGTAAGGTTGACGAAAATTTCCAAACTAACGGCATTTTGGTTATTTTGGTTGTCCCAAATTGACGCTATTTTGGTTGTACATACACATTTAATGAAAGCGTGGCATTTCCTAAGTATTTAAAACAGCGTTTGCCACGTTTCCATGTAAGTATATACAGCGGACTATAAGCCCTCCAGCGATCCAAGTGCATGTATCACAAGTCTTACATGGTGTGTGGGGAAAAATAAACTTGCGGCACGCCATGACAAAATGTGACAAGAACGCTCGACAGGCCATCGAGTGCAACCTGTCCAGGGCTCGTTCAGCGAGAGGAAGTCTGTGTCTGGAAAGTCACTTTAAGGCCTTCCCATCTCCAATCGCCCCCTTGTCAACGCAGGGTGCATATAGTGCCAAGTAGTTAGGATGCATAATTTATTGCTTTCGGGTTTTTTCTCTCGCCAGTCACCGGAAAATCAGACAGGACAGCGAGCGAGGACCGAGGGCTCAGAATGACACGTTGAAGCTATGCACGGGGTAGTGTATTCGCGCCGGTTTCTGAGCCTACCGGGCGTAATATCGAGACTGCAATGAGCATCGCAGGAAGGAAATTACACTCAACATGCTGACTACAGCGTGACAGGGGATTGTTATTAAATATTGAAATTAATCTCTGAAAGTCTTTAATCAATGTAGGCATTACACTACATGGTTACATTTGCAGCTATTAGGCCTTTACACTCATTATTTCACACAACTAGTATTGTATGCAAGGAGCAAGAGGTCAAGTTAGTTTGTACTTATCCTCCGAATCGGACGATTTGACTACCGATCCAACATACACGGATTCTAACATTTAAAGGCTTTTACAGGTCTTTTCAATTTCAATTTCAATTTTTTTAATTTCTTCCTCGCTATTTTCAAAGGTATTTTGATGCCTTTGAATTCGGTTTTTATGCCGAAACCTAGTTCAATATTTATGAGCAAAACTATAACGCTATCCCTACGGGGAACCTCAATCTTGCATTGATTTGTGCCCACCGAACTACAAGGACTTGTGACATGTCGCTGTCCTAAATTTGGTGTAGGTGATTTAGTATTGTGCAATTACTTGGAAATAAGCTACAACGAGCACAACTTTTTCCCTACATTATTTTCAAGGAACAAATTTTGGGCTCAAAAATCACAGAGACGGAACAGTGTCCTCCCTGGTTGCTGCTGCGGCAATCGTGCCTTTAGAAATAATTAAAATAGGGTCCTTTAAAATGCTCTTAACCCAAAAAAGAGTCGGGGCAGAATCAACCCCACCCCTCGACCATTTCTTGTCCCCACAGCATTGCTGTTGTTTTTTTTATATATGCCGACCGTTATAGAATATTTCAGTAATATCTTATGGTCAGTTTTGACGCCAATTTTACGAAACTCGGTCATACTGGCCTGGAGCAGTGCTCATGTCCCCCATACAGGTCAGCCAGCAATACACACTTTTCCACTGACAAGCTCGAAGCTGTTAGTGTGACCCTGAACTTTAAATGAGCGTAACAACAAAACCCTGCTTAAAATTTGGTTGCAACTTCATAGTTATATTAATAAGGAGTGTCGTTACATGTATACAAAGTTTGAAATTCAGGCACGGGACAGCCGGGCTGGTATTGGCCTCCCAGCTGTGAGACTCAGTGGTTAAAAAAAAATCTTTTAGGGCCAGCCCCCAAAGGTTGTCAAGTACTGAAGAGGAAAATACCGATACGCAAACAGTGTGTCTAAGAAAAATTCACCACAGGCATACACATGGAACAGCCTGGCCCCGGCCGCTCTGCGAGTAAGTTTCAGGCGTACACAACGACGTGCCACCTTCACGACACCGTCGCCCTGACACAAATAAGCGTCATAAAGCAAACACGCCAACCTTGTAATGAGGAAGACAATCCGCGGGCTAACTTGAGAGTAATCGATTTGCAATTAGCTTAGCCGGTATCACCCTTCAGCAAACAGCCAGCGGAAGGCCCTACAGGAATCGTCGGCTTAACACACACGATGTACTTCATAATATGGAGTGTGAGCTCGTGACCGTGGCCTCGACCAATCAATGTGCTTTTTACGTTGGTACATGAAATAGCCGCGCCGGATAATAATTTCCACGCGGATCCTCTACTCGGTTGGGGAATGTGACGTTCGGCAAGCGCAGCAAGGTCACAGTAAAAACCTGTGCACCGAACAATGAGTCATCATTGCAGAAACAAAACGAACGCCAAATGAATATTTGGCGTGTGAGGAAATTGCCAGACAGCGTGATGACCATGTACAGTAGGCGGCTGCAAAGGCTGGACTAAACTAAAAACTGAACTAAAATCATAACAAATTAAGATGCTCCATACTGTCGCCGCACTTGCAAAAACATTTTTACTAATGGTGTAACTGTTACTCACTGTTAAGATCCAGCAATAAAAACGATGTTTCTTAAATGAACTGACAGTAATGCACTTTGTATACCACCAGGAAACAATGTACCGTGTTCGCAACGATATGAACTGCAGTAAAATTCTGGCGTTAAATACTTCTGACGTGGCAACTTTCATGTATTTTACCCTGTGTATACTGACTTCCAACCTTTGTATACACTAGCGTGCTGCGCCGCATCACCACCGGGACCATACACACGACCCCCTCCAAGCTGAGAGATGCGACGTGCACCAAACCCCTTTACAGGCCTGGGATCCTTGGTGGGAAAACCGGAAGGATTATCCCGCCTGGCGTACGCCTCGAAAACCTGCCGCCTGAACTAATGCATTACTGCTGGAGGGGGTAAGAAGCGGATGTTAATGGGCCATGCATTTGATCTGGCACGGGAAAACATCTCCTGGCTGTCCCTCGCTAATGTGAACTCAGACACGGCAGCGTCAACAAATGTCATTTGAGTCAACCAAAGGATGCCATAATTTTGGATTAGGCGTCGGTTTGGGTACAAACAAGCCTAGGTACCTGACGTTAAGCACGTCCGATTGCTACCTCATCATCTCTGATCAAATTCGTCGATTCGTGAACAAGTCTAAGAATAGTTTGTTCGGAATTTCCATTTAATTATCAAATGCTTTCGCGTGGACTAATGCTAATTCATCATGACGTCTGGATACCATACTATTGTACGAGAAGCATTTACTCCTCTAATTCTTGACAATCCTTTTCAAAAAAGTGAAAATTCATTGAGATTCACTTAGCTATAAAATATGACAATCAAGTGAGGTAACACGCTATTTTGAAGGTGCTAGCAGCAAAAACAAAATTCAAGGCTGAAACATGCACGTGGCGAAGACTGTCTACATCGTGTCTCGTTTGATACGTTATGTTGGATGTAATTCAACATAATCCAATTACGCTCAGCCAATGCTCTTGGTAGGATGAGACTTCCAACAACCCCTTCACTTAATGTCATTACCAAGAGCGATCGTCATCGTTTATCCTGTGCTTGTCACAGAGCAATCATCAACTATTCCGAATCATTTCAGCTCGTGCCTTTGCAATACTGGGCATCAGAGAAAAGCCTTATTTTGAAGGGGGAAACGGCATGAAGGTGAGCGCAAATAATGAAGTTTGACGAATAATGAAGAATCTGGTGGCTAAATCCCATTGACGATCATTAAAAAAAATGTGAAACAATGCATTTTTGTGTATTTCTGTCAATGTCAGGGCTCATCCTTTTATCTGAGGTCACAAAACATTCCGTAGGACTAGGCCAGTCTAATGATCCGTTACAATCTGCCCAGTGTGACGAAGTGTGTTAGCAGCGGAGTCTATATTTAGACAACTGATGAAGGAGGCACCACGGATCAGACTATGGGATATTATCATCCTGTGTACAGCAGCGACAACGGGTACGCTCAGGATGTATTTGTGTCTCTGTAAGCAACTTCAGCCTCCTCAATAAAAGGCCCCAAGGCCCAGCTGAGGCAGTGATCGACTGGGATATGACTGGCTGTAAGTGCGTGGACGGTTTCGCCCACCTCCGAGGGTAGAGGAGGCATTCGCAAAAGTTTCTTACGGGACCTTAAGGATCATGTCGGCGCCTGTTATGTGATATTGTTATTTGTACCTGCGGGATCTCACGAAATTCTAGTGACATCGTTTGATTACTGTAAACGTCAAAACAGGATCCTGAGGAGAAAGTCTGAATGCAGTTTAAATATCGAGATTCTTTTCAATCGTAAAAGGTAATGCTCGTCACATGCTGAGAGCAGTTACCTCAACAGACTGAGAGGAAAATCCTGACTTAAGCAACGAGTAGTCCCACAACACCTCACCCCGAGAAATCAGACTAGACTGTTCAACACAACAGACATTAGATGGTACAGTAGTTATTATTAGCTGGTAAAGTTTTGTAAAGGGTGGTTGAGTATACACCTATTTCTAGGTCGTTACAGTTGACCTTAAAGCAACACAATTTTGTTGAACCTCAAGGTTTAACGTAACAGAATTACTTGATGGGTGTCATTTTACATATACGCTAGCCTGAGTGTTTGTAGCATGAACGCAACGTACAAGCTATAAAAATCTCACACCGCCAGTGATTATAAGCATAAACTGTACTTCGCTCTCTCCTGATACACTGTTCCATGCCTTCTCTACCCAAGAAAACAGGCCCGTTTATGGGGGGGGCTTTGTGTTAAAAGAGGAAGTAAAGAAGGATAATTGCAAACCGTGTGAGACGCTGATATAAGGGATGAAAAACACTTGCCACTATGCTTGACTTGTCTCGCTAGAAAAAGCTTTCAAGAGCTAACCATACTAGAATAAGAGCTGAACACTTTCTTAATGTATGACCTCGTTAATAATCCGCATGAGCTTGTAAGGATAGGCGCGAGTGGATTAAAAAAAAGTGGGAATGCTATCTCCAGATGTGACCAATCTCTGGTTAGGCATCACTTGATCACATTCTGAGATGTAATAAGCTGTCACAAGTGCAGCCGAGATTGCATCTCATAATTTGCATCTTGCACGCCTTAGCAGGTCGACCACGGGTCTCCTCGGAACCGTTTTAATTTTGCAGCTTACTGAACATGTCACGGCGAGCGTCCCACTTTATTATAAAATCACTCCACAACATTAAAACACATGAAATTTCCAGACCGATGGACCTTAACACGATATGAAGATATTCGTGCCCCCCGGGCAAGGTGCATGTAATGATGACCAGGCACAACAGTCACATTCAAAACACTCCCTCATTCTTCCCCCATCTGTGGACCAATTTAGCCGAGCCTTGACGAGTGAAGCGTGGCGACACTGTTAAGCTCTGCACCAACAAATCCGAGCTAAAAGTATCCAGGAAAACAGCCAACAGCAAGTTTCCCAATAAAGTGGGCATGTTACACGACGAATATTAAACTCCATAACTGTCAACCTGCACCATCGATCAAGCATTCCGTCGAAGGAAACATGGGAGCTTGACCAAGCTGAAAATATTAATACTGCGAACAGTAAAGCCCTTTGGCTTGTTGTGGCTACCAAGGCGCTACCTAGCTACAAGTGAGTTCAAGCACATTTCGAATAAAACCGAGCTTGTTCATAATTATCAATCTTCCAGCACGTAGATCCCAGACAACTCTTCAAATGAAATTATTCGAACACCGCCTGAACAATATCGTGGAACGCGCACGAGCCAAGTTGAAGGGCCTCTGCTTATACATGAATGGATAGCTAAAACACGCTTAACTTGCCCCTTCTTGCGCTAAAGACAAATTGATTATGACTGAAACTCGCATTAAAGTTGATGCCTTGATGCAGCCTGTCATAAATCCTTTTTGAATAGTCATTAAATACTATATATAAACCAATGACCAAATAAGCCACATTTTGATTCAATGGGCGAAAGCCAACAGTATCTGGTGAATTTTTGTTTGGGTCTGTGACGAGTTCAAATTTTGGTGAAAAGCTATTACGGCTGGAAATTGAGCACTGTAAGTAAAACGAACGGGGAGGACATTTCGCTTTGCTGAGACTACAGTAAGGGACAGAATACTCGGGCAAGTTGCCAGTGCAACTTGTACACTGTGCTCCACGTCAACAAAATCAAATATACTGAGTATGTCATCTTTCTCCTCGTGGACGCTAAAAATGTCGGCTATGAGACAACACAGAAGGCTTTATCCATCAACTGTTACTAAATCATTCATCAATACAAAGAATGGCAAATATTAGAACAACACTACTTGCCTGAAAGGCGAGGCGAGTTGACAGTTACGCAATTTGGGGCTTATTGACACACGCAATGAAAACAACTGAATTCGCAGAATGGAGGAACTGTATTTAAGGTTAGAATAAAAAAAACATGCCTTGTGTGCCTTATCAAAAAAAAGGTATGTGTTTAAAGGAAGGGGTTGTGATTTCGAGTTGTCTTGATGTCTTCATCTTTATAACTAAAAAGGATGGGGGAAAAGAGAGGGATTGCATGATTCTTACTTCATGATGATCATATTATTCGTTTACTGCAGTCTCTCTTTCATACTAGCCTAGCCCCCAGTGCTGTTTGTGTTTTATTTATCTGCTTGCTTGTTTTGCTTCGCTTGTTTGCGTGTTTACTTGTTTATGCTTGCTTGCTTGCTTTCTTTTAGTCGTTTCAGTTGCTTCAACGAGCCCCTCTTGAGTTGGAAGAGACGAAATTGTTAACTATGTGCTTCATTCGTCTTGTGGTGTGCATCTCACTCGGTTTCGTTTATACTGTGACAACTTGAAACGTGTGCTCAACAACCCCCAGCCTGCCCATCGGATCGTGCAATGTGTAGTTAAGTTGGTCAAAACACATTGTACACGTCTCTTTACCCATTATTTTCGGATCTGCTCAATCGATCTGGGTTTGGTTTGCCCTTGGGCTATAACAAATGCCTCAACTCAATACAGAAAAAAATATTTTAAGGCCAAGTTTCATTATTTCCTTCTTATCACAGCACGTGCTCACAATGGTGTTGCTATAGCAACAGAGTGGGAAAGCCGTCTGTTGTCATTCACACAAACGTTCGGCTAAATGATTCATTACAACACACAGTGAGTGAAAATCTATTATGTGTATCTACCTTATCGCTATTTTTGCATCTGGCCTGTACAAATCTTCCCAAGAGCATAACTAACTTAGTGACACATGAGTAGCAATTGTCAAAATCAAAGGATTTACTGAAAAGACAATACAAATGAACAGATATTTTCAATTAGTTACGCATGAGTAATGCCTATTGTAACCAAACACCCAGTATTGAAATACATGCAAGATGATAACCCCAACCAAGTAATTCATCGAATTCTTTGGCATTTCTCAAATACAGATCGTCTTACCCTCGCTCGTTACCTTCTAATTCACGCGAGGTACTCCGTGACGACGAGAGAATCGGATTGCTCCCGGAGAAACAGTGCTGGAGATACCCTTCGTCTACCTTAGAGAGCAGGCGAGTTCAGCCTGGCGAGGTGCTCCACGTGCATTGGATGCCGTATCCACGTACACCATCGCGAATGCTAGAGCTCACAGTGGCGCGTGGGATTGAATGCTGCATGATTATACCTGGATACTGGCGCGCATGACCGGCACAGACTCATTTGGTATGCGGGATGTGTTGACGCTGACGATGTGATCAGGGGTAGGAGAAGTGAAAGTTCGGCCTATAGGTGAATTTTATACGGCGCGCCGCCTAACAATAATTGTTTTTGAAAAAAGCTGAAATTAATGACCCATCCTTTATTCTTCTAGTCTGACATATATTATTTTTCCGCTGAGTTCATAATGATAATGATAATTAAGCTAAGGACAAAGACACAGCATCGTTACACTGTCACAGTCAACAAAACAACCAACTTACCAACCAACGACACACGCAAGCAAAACGTTGACTTTTAACTGTTTTCACTCTTTAACACATAATCACCACCAGTACAGATCCTGTACTATTTATCCATGACGAAACAAAGTCCACTGCTGCATGATTCTTACAATAACAAGTACAATGAAAATAAGTCTGCGTTTCAGATGAATTTATTTTTCAAAACTGGCTGACAGACAGTCTAATTTTTAGTGACTGTTTACCAGTGATATGCCAGATTGAAAAGACGCGCAGTTATTCGTTACATTATCACCGCATCGCCTCCAATCTTGACTTCGTCACTTATTTATTTATTCATTTTTAGCAAGATATAAGCCAGTATTTCTGGCTATTGTATTCATTCCGTGCGCACTCGCCAATTACTATACAGCCTAGGCCTGTAATTCAAATAATTTTGAAAGGCTTGGAGAATACGGAGGTGATCCAAAGGACAGTTTTCCATACGTAAAAGGCATATCATGCGGACATGTATCACATTCAAGAAAGCGAACATTACAAATTCATTGAAACTGATTAGATTTCTGTGCCAGGACCTGTTCACTGGTGCGAAATGGGGAGCAATTCCACTGGAGTGGCCAAGCCGTTAGCTGTGTTTGACGGCGTTTCTTTGTGGCGGTTTGTCATCCTTGTCCATTCACGATATCAATTATAAGAGAAACGTACGGCTCAGATAACGGAAATCTTGGCGGTACAGTACCCTGTCACCCCAAGGCTTCGTCAGTGACCTTCACCGGCACTTTAAAGTACATGGACTAGTATCGATCAAGGCTACGGGCCTAGAGCTGGACCAAGAGAGGGTGCTCTTTTCTTAGTAACGGAGGCTCTATTGGTCGGAACTGAATTTCGCTGGTTCACCAACAACTGGGAAATGCACGCATCACACGGTCGCATCGCTACCAAAAATTGAAAACTCCCATGAACGCGGCTCTTTTCAACCGATGGGGGGGGGGCTTCTGCTCGAGGCTGGTAATCCTGTGAACCAATTAATTTCAACCTCTGATGCTATAACATTCCATACTAACTACTTGAGATTGTGGATCAGCCATTTTTACGTTTTGAAAACCAAACAGTTTCCTTTTTAAGACAGTTGGCTGTGTCACTGTACTCAATATAACCCTTTGCATGAATCCACACCATCTCTTTCTCGACAATATACAATCAAGCAATACCTGGACAATATTCTTTCAAGGCAAAAAGCCTTACAAGAAACCACTCAGCCAATACATCGCATATTTTAGGTAACGATGGCAAACCAAGGGCTGAATGTCCCGAAATGACGTCATCTGCAGTCGTTGTGATCAGTGCAACTGTTAGAACACAGCAAAAGTACGAGCAGACCTTTTCACTTTCTGAAAGAAAAAGACTGGAGAATTTGTAACTAATACTATAACGCCACTTTTCTAGATTAGTTTTTGGAGTGATATCAATTAAATAATGCTTCTGAAACATCCATACCCCAAAAACCTCAGGTACCAGACTACATTTTTGATAAGCCATGGTATAACTTCGGTAATCATTTGTGTTCATGACAAACGCTGTCAAGCAATAAATAAGAAAACGAATACAAAAATCAATATTGACTCTGCGCAAACTTGATCTGCGTTTCCGAGAACTGTTTCCCTCACCTGTCCCATCGACTTTCACGGCAGAACCGATAATTGCCATCACCGAGACAGCTGTTAACAGGGCCACTCCAGCCGGGAAAAAAGTAAAAACAATCCTAGCTAACTCAGCTCGCTGTGCTCCTGAACGGCGTAATTTCGCCGTAACGCTGGGAGAAATCGAAGAGTTGCTCAAATGCGCATGCGTTGGCACATAAAACGACTTCCAGACAAGGCTTACCACAGCGCAGCCGTCCTTTTTATTAATTACACTGCGGTTTAGTTGTATCATGAAACAAGCCAGGGAGCAAACAAAAACACTGTGGTACTACTGAAAGCATGTATTTTCCGTATTTGAATAATATTTATGACTCTAGTGCGCCTGAGATTATACGACAAGATCAACTGAAACCAACTTAAATAACTATAAAATTACCAGACGGCCCTACCTCGACGTAAAAAGAGGGGTGTTCATCATCACAAGGCTACAGACAACGTTTTAAAGTCAACAGAGGGCGGGCAAAAATTCGCATTCCAGTCCACACTGATGCCCGCGATTGCTGCGAGCACGGCTGCATGATCTACTGCCCTCTTGCGGTGAAAAACTTGTTCTGCGGTGTAGGAATGTGGGTGCTGTGTTTAATTTGCGTTGGCAAATCATACTATGGACATCTAACAGAAAAGAACGGCGCAATAACAGTGGACGCTCATTGTTAGTGCATTGTGTTTCTCTTGTTAGATGTTCGTGGTGTCAACTGATGGGCTTTTGTTGAAAACATGCGTGAACCGTACCATGCCCGTTAAAGTTTACTTCTACTGTTTGAGAGGGAGCGTCTGAAGGTCGATGTTTCCTAGTACAGAGAAAAGAGATGGATTTCACTACCGGCGATTGGAACTTGTAATTAATACGTAATAACGACGGAAGAACCCTCGATACAAAAGTGATGGAGGAGTGTAGTTGGTGTCGGGTTACAGCCATTCCACGCTTTTGTCGGATGATCTTGGCTGCGTGCTGGAATCAGATATTGATAATATTTCACAAGAAAGTGACGTCTGATTAAATTAGCGTTTGATTTATTGATTGCCCGTCTGGTTTAAGACAAGTTCATTCGGTGTCGTCCAATAGCGTAAAAGGCATGGGTAGCATGCACGATCCACGGAAACCTTGCTTGATTAGTTTTGCCAAATGCGCAGGCAGACTCTTTGCAGACGGACAAGATTAAAATGGGTAACATCTAGCGGCTCTCGACTCATCACAGTTGTGCTAAGAGTTTCTGTGCAGTGTGTCTCCATCACATCCATTAATTTTTAACATTGGAGACAAACGCCTGGGGGTATGCGTTCACAGAACTTAAAACTGTAGCTTTCTTGAGCCATTGACTATTAAATCGGGACGCAGTGCATCTCTAGCGAAAAATGGACGAAAGAGTGGTGTTTAGGCTATCATTTCAAGAGTACTTAGGGTAGGAAACACAGAGGGGAAAGTCACCGAATGTTTACAATCGAAAGTGAAATCTGCTTCAGGGAAAAGCCTATACTCTTCAAATCAAAGTTCTGTCTAAGGACGCTGACTTACGACTAAATTATGACGTTAAAGAGCAGCAACTGAGGCTCCTATCCATTATCTAAGAATCAAAATGAAAATTCTTCTCTGCTCGCATTCATCTCAAACTTCAAGTTCTGCTGCACCACAGAGGGAGGGGAAATTTACATTAGTCAAGATGACCTCAAAAACGTTCGAACTAAAGTAAAAAGTGTTACACCTACAATACAATTTACCTGTTTATATCATATGGAAGCACCCACGTTCACAAATGCAGTCTGTTGTCTGGATAAAGTCTTTGGGGAAAAACTGCTGATTATGAATTAAAAGCATGAAGGCTGTCGGAGGCTATTACTATCATTTTGTACACGCATGATGAAAAACTGATAGTCACACACTTTGCATCTGTTTACAATAGAGTATCACCTTACTCGGTGTATCATGGTATGTTTATTTCAATTAGGGCCAGTGACTAGATGGATTTATTGTTATGTTTGAAACGCAGCCCTTGACGTTTTAGTAGTCAAGTGGTCAAAATAATTTACACAGTCCATACCACATTGAGCATGTGGCCACTGCACTTTGCATTTCTGCCTCGCATTGTTGAGCATGTAGCTAAGCCAACACGAAACAGACTTCAGTTTTCTCCTCAGCCAAACTTTCAAGTTAAACTAATGCGCCAAGTGACTACGCGAGAGCGTGTCATGATTATCTGCTTGTTATCATTCAAGACAATGCACAGAGATAATGAGGACATTTGCACGGTGGACACAAAATGGATCTAAAATTGTGATGTATATTGTGCGATGCGATGTGCATTTCGTCAAAGGATTTTGCAACACTCACCTCAATATTTCCCATTTGTACATGCCACGATTACACAATCGGGCAAGTTCGGGCACTAACCGAAGTTCGTCCACCAATAAAGGGCTTCATACCCATTCGCATGCGCAATACAGTTCGTTAAATAATCGAGCCATTTCGCGAACTCCCTTTATCATCCACATTTTTGCTGTTGGTTGCATCTTCCATGCGTTCATGGCGTCTTCTCTCCGTTACGTTCACCTCAATGATTCCCTGTGTACTTAATTACACAAACTGCTGCTGGTAACTAGCAATTGGCCCCAGGGCCTTGTTCAAATGGGTCGAAAAATTAAGTAGTCCCACCATCCACCGTTTAGGTGATGTCAGTCGAACAGTGGTAAACCAGGCTGCTTAGCCAATAAAGAAAGCGGCAATAGAGAGGGTGGGACCGGGTGCCCTTCTGCTCGCTATTAAATCTTGAGTGCGATAACCGCCACGCAAGTCAGTCATGCGATCGACATCTGCCTTAAGTACATTGCCCTAAAGCGGTTGACACGATCCATGGTAAATTCACGCTTGGAGAGCGCCCTCTCCCCCTCGTCGTTCGCAATTCTTTTTTCTTTCTGTTTTTTTTCTACCGCGATTCAACCTTTCTAATAGGACTTATTCAATTATTTATTTCTGGAATTTAAGTATTGAAGAATAAGTTTGCTGCTCCACATATCAGATTTTGGACTGACGAAGAGTAGATTCCATGGCTGCAACACAGCATTCAACTAGACGAACATTCTGTGTCATTTCTAATTACTATGACGTTCCCTCTTCGCATACTGCAAGCTGTCCACAAAACACTGAACTAAACATTCACTTTTCATTACACTTTGGGATAGACCAAGCATAAGGCCTGTTGGGTATTGAAGAGGGATACTGTATAAGGAATCTTCCTGAAAATCACATCCCCCGGGCTCCAATTTTGTCCTTTGTTAACTGAATACATAACAGTCCCAAGATAGAATAGTTAAATCACCATGGTTAATGTAATGGGTAATTTTGTTCGCAGTCTGAAGGAACTTTAGGAATTAGGAATTAAGGAACTTTTTTTTCATGTCCGGCACCTAATAATGAGGCATCTCTTCAAATGCATTATTTAGGACAAGACGTTATGGATGAGACTTGGGCAGATCCTTATTCAGGTATTTTTGAAATTAGCAATTTTACAAATTATTGTAAAGTTCACTTCACGAACGATTTTTTTATGTTATACTGTTCAAAATATTTCTGGAATATCGCATAATGACATACAGTATAATTCCCATCAAGGCCTCGATGTGCAGTGCGAGTCGGTGTCATGATAACCTGCAGTGCGGGCCCTTGGCTGTAGGGAACCCATTACTGCTTATCTACCTCAATAAGATGTTCATGTACGAATACAGCTCCGTGTAGGCCGAGTACCAGTGAAGTTTAATTGTAGTCATAATTTTCAATGTGCGCACCTGCTGGGATTAGGTAAGAAAAATGTAGTCGCTTCGGTGTTGATGCAACGAGGCGACGACGCTTGGATTGCTTTCCCCAGATTACCTCACTGCGTTTGAAAACATACCAAATCTGTCTGATATCTGAACCGTTCAAAATCCGCCTGCCTAGAAACGCTTCACACAGCATATCAGCAAAAAATTTGGCCATTTTGGTTGACAAGTTCATATTCTGCACAACGACGATCTTAATGTCAGCTATCATTTCGGTATAACCGTCACAAGTGGCGGTCCAGCTTCACTCAAATGACCCAGTGGCAGATAAGTGTAACTTTAAACCAAGCAACAGGCAAACAAAACTCTCCGAATTTGCCTGACCAACTGACTTGCCGATCAACCGATAGACAAAAAATAACCAAGGGGTGTAGTATCGGGCCAAACAAGTTGGTGATCAATTTGATTGCAAATATTTTGTGACTGAAATCCGATCAAGAAAACCCAAACAAGAGAACAATTATACAAAGAAATGCAAAATTAACCGGGTATAAAACTAGCCAGCCAACTATATCATCAAACAACGAGACAGCGACAAACTGACCTGCAAACCCACTTCATACAAATCGATAATCGTGACGACCAACCAACCGTGTCAGTCCAGTCAGCTACCGACTCAAGTGATGAATTCTGTAAACTGTCATCAGTTTTGTATTCTTTCAATGGAAGCAGGTCTGCCGGCGCTCCCCCCGGACGGCTGCTCTCCAAGGGAGCTGGGGGATAGCCACCAAATGCGATCTCCCACTCAATGTTGGCCCATCCAAATTTCACGGACTACCAATCACCGAAATATCCCCCACGGCATTCCCTGAAATACACTGAGATGGCGCTATAAGGGATTGATATACGACTGATTTATGCTTTCGGCTACGTTCCTCTTTATTCAGACTCAAATTCACACATCAGGCGATGTTTAAATTACAGAAAGCAATTTCCAATGGAAAAGGTTAAGGCTGACATCAAAATAATGTCGATGACACTTCACAGTTACGCAGTAGTAACTCAAAAATGCAGTATCCAGATTATTTTGTATGTTCAAGAACACAACACCTGTGAACATCAGTTTATGTAGTTTCATTACCGGTAGTAAATCACGCGCTGATCTTGTCTGTTGGGAACAAAAATTGGGCGTTGATACTATCTACAATATTAATGTTATGCCATTAATGATCTGTCTCTTTCCTCATACATAAATGACCGACATTATGCTATTTCTCAGAAGTTAAAGTGACTTACCATGTCTTGCGTTGGATCTGCTCACGTGGTCTCTGATAGCTCGCTTGGCCTGTTCTACTGTCATAGTGGAGCCGTATGGTTCCATTGGCCAACTGGTGGCTGGACAAAAAGAAAACAATGGAATATTAACAACTGGTCGTAGAAGCCAATCATCATGAGCCCCGAGCGGGATCAAAATAAGGCGCAATTTTCCCAGCAACGGCGGCACCTTTCGTTGGAACTGCGCTCTGGCGGTTCCCAAACAAATATGAAATGCACGCGTTACGGTCTCGGCACTACCATCAAAACAGCTCTCCCGACCAACATGGCTCTTTTCAACCAATGAGGGGTGCTTCCGCTCAAGGCAGAAAGTGAATTATACTTAAGCCGCTCTGAGTTGGGATCATGACAATGGTTCAAAATTGAAGAAGGAAAACGTGAACTGAGTGGAAAACTAAATTCATGATGCCGAATCCCAAGAACAATAATTCACAACCACAAGGTCAAAAATAACCTCAATTGACGCGAGAGACAAAATCAGAATGCCCAATTCTATGACGAGAGAAAATAGCAATGCAGGAAAATGACGTGCGAACGACAATGTTTCTGCAACTGAGAAACACTGCCAGAGATTGAAACAGTATCATGTTTTGTCAGGGCAGGAAAAAATGAAACGAGAGATGGGAGAAGGAAACCCCGACGTATACGCGTATAATGAGCTAAAAAGCGACCGTCAACAATCATGAGCAGCCAATTATTTACATTTCGTCATTCAGTCGGTATACTGCTATCCAGCGCACACACTTATTTTCGGGCGAAATGCGCTAAAGATACACTTCTCGCTTCCCGTCAATATTGCCCCATCGACTATTTTCGGTACAAGTGCCCGGTTGCGTGGGCTGAAGTGTCGTATACTCGAGAAAGGAAAGTCAACATCCCCTCCCCTGAATGAATGACAGTGGAGACTTCACTGGGCCTATACGCCACATGCACCACCACTCGAATGCGTCTCGGCCGGCGATGCCCAATTGCCTATAAGAGCAAAGTTCGACGCGCTCGAGGGTTCACCATATCAAACAAGCGCTTGCTTAGTTGGTGGAGTGCCAAGTCGCTCTAAACCGAAATCAGAAAAGAGCTGCGAGCGGCTAGATGCGGGGGCCTCACAAACTACCTCATCCGTCAGACAGCGATTTCCCTTTTTACGCGACGTCATCGTAGCGAGCCGACAGGTGATGGGTGATGTCTTCATTCATTATGGCCAGAAGTCATTCCTTATGAATTTAAGCCTTAGCTGTGGTATTAGCATTGCTTTCCCTGAAAAGCAACAGAGCCATGCAAGCGAACAAACTGACCCCAACAGGCGAAGTCCCGCCACGTAGTCTCCCCTCGCCGTTTCAAGGTCCAATTAATCTTCATCAGTACAATTATTTAACTTAACCGCTTCTGGTGGCCACTTTAGCCGTCTGACGTAATGTTCACATCGCTTATCACAGTTTATTATAAAACAAACTTCAAGAAACTTTCTGATTACAACAGTTAATCAGCGAGCTTGTTAAACTTTGGCAAATGCGTTATTTGCAGTCACAAACTTAGTGTGCTCAGCAATAAACTTGTACTGCCAACCAAGGCCGAGCAAAAAAAAGGTGTGTCTTGTTCGGTTTTTTTAAACGGGAGCAGGAAGGTCCCCCTAGAAGGCAACTGAATTTCCAAGATGGCGGACGGATTCTTTAGACTTCTTAGAATGACAAGAACGGCCAGAGCACATAAGAAAGGAACAGTGTTAAACAAGCAGAGTGACAAAACAAGACAGTAGGCAAACTTAAAAATGATCAAACGACATTCCCTGCGGTCCCACGCAGTTGAGCTGATGTTCCGGATGTCAGGATGACGTCCGACCTGATGGAAGGCGGTGCATGCAATGGCACTCCATCTAAATGGAGATTTGACCAATCACAGCTTGGTGAGAGATGACGCTGCATGATTTTAGGAGCCCATGGGGCATGCATTTTGCATGAAGACGGTCATCCATGATGCGGCATACTGCCCTGCAGAGATTGCTCGTCCCGGCTGACCGGTCCCATCCCGCCTTGCGTTGGTCATGAAAGGTCCCTGCTGTTGTATTCACGGCGGCCTCTTCACAGTAAGTGACACTTTAATTCTGATTTGATTCGTTTTGCCAAAGCCGCGCGCAAAACGAAGGTAAGAAATTACATTATTCATGATTCAGACTTGCAAATTCCTGAACCATTCTCAATAGAGAAGAGGATTTCTCCCCTTCCTCGGATGTCACTTCCCAGAGGTGAATACTGTTAAAAAAATTCCAGCACTTGTTCTGAATGGTTCGCTATAATTATCGTTATGTGAGTTTTGGTAATTCGATGGCCTGTATCTAAGATGGCCACTTCCAACGGTGTAGATCGACCCCGATATTCCTTGATCATTTTCACGGCTGCAGCGGCAAGGGGTGATGAATAATGCATGCCAGCTGTGGAGAGAGATGCGAATGACGCGGGGAGAGAGAGAGAGAAAGAACTCGTGCACGCAATGCTGGTTAGGCAGCCGTTCGGTCTAGCCTGGTCTTGGACACGACAACCGGTGAATGTTTCATGACCGCAGACATAACAACCGACAAAAGGACATCTTAAATAAGCCTACGTTCATGACAAATTGTTTTTTATTCACTTGAATAATCAGAGAAAAACGACTGTCTATGTCTACTACGCAACGATGAACGGAACCTGTCAACGGAGATGCACACAACATTAAGATCGACAGATATGGAAATCAAATTCGAATTAACTTTTCGCTGTCCAGTCACATTTCATCCGAATCCTTTTTTAACAGATCTTGGAGGCTCGTTGGATACAAATAAAGCTTCGAAAACGGATTGCGTCAAGTTCAGATAGCAGCGACACTTTACATCTGGACAAACACTTGATGTCCACGATTTTGGCGCTATCTGCGTCGTGTTCTCGTTCTCCCATGTCCCCTCAAAAGAACTGACGCGCGGAGCGTCGAGAATCGCGTATTTACACAGCATGCACCGCGGGTCATTTAACAACGCATCCACAGGGGCACCTCGACTCACTTATCCAGGCTCACCATGATCCGATTTCAACATTACTGGTGGTCCTCCGGGATCAGCTATGTATTTGGACTAATTTCTTTTCGATTTCAGCGCCCCTCTGGCAGCTTCTAAGACAAAGACCAAGTACATAGCAAGGAATGCCCCGTGACGAACGGAGACAGATTGTTCTATCTTTGGAGATTCAAAACGGCTGTATTTTGATATCTCGCCAAACAATTCAATTCCGGTGGTAACTGTCCCCCTTCATCCACTTCACTTGTTTTCATAAGCCACTTACTCTATGGCAGTACCAAGGGACACACATTTGAAAATGGAAATTCTAAAGTTGCAGCAATTTTAAGAAGGTGAGAAAGGAAAAAATGGGAAGTGATTCGTGTTTCAAACTTTGGTTGTAAAAATATACTCGCATTTTACGTTTTTCATATTTTTTTTCAAAAATGTTCATGTTACTTTTGATAACATTTTGGCTTTGCATGGCTTTGCACCAGGTTATATCTCAGAATTACTAATACCTAAATCCCAGTTACATAGGTACACTCTTCGTGGCTCACAGGAGAGGATGATCCTTAGTCATCCCTATCGCAGAATTAAGGCAACATTTGGAGACCGTGCATATATTTGTGCTGCTCCTGGCTTTGAAACAACCTGCCTTTTCATGTAAGAAATGCTAAATCTGTCGACACATCCAAGATTGTTCTAAAAACGCCTCTCTTTTTTGAAACTTTTTCCAACACCTGATTTTCCTATCTGCTAGTGATGGGTATTATTATGCGCAGTTGAGTAGATTTGTATTGTGTCTGCGCAATGTAAATTTTCCTTATTTACTATTATTATTATTATTACTTTAAATGTTGGTCTCTAATTTGTTGCTCCTTTGTTCGGATGAACATCGTGCCGCTTATCTCTGATGATACTAAAATAAAAAAGACGAAACTATCTACCTCATGCTTCTGAAATTGAAACTAAAAATCGGTTTAAACTTCTCGGATTGATTCGAAACTTAAAATATGACAGAAACAGAGGCAATATTCATTTCTGGAAAACCGTTATAGATGACCTTGTTAATTAAAATACAACACAAGACAAAGTTTTAAGGGAACTCCTGAAGGGAAATAACGAATTCAGAGCTTCGATTTGGAGGCCACTGCATGCGATTTCTGAAGGTATTATACACTGATATTGCGTATACCAAAAAAGAAGACACTAAGTCACACACATACGGTTTTAAAAGCGGCAATAATTTATTAACACTGTCCAAAAAGACGGAAGGGAATTTCCAACGTGCTTATTTCTCCTGAGCTAATTTAGAAAATTACTTACTCTGGGGAAACGGCAAATATTCTCAGTGAGTCACTTGTCATGAACGTCTCATATCAAAATTTACGCCTGTCATTCTCTCCGTGCTGGCACACTCTCTTGGCTACGTGCCCAGCTCACAGCTTTTTTTCGTCTTATCGCGCTTATAGAGGGGGGTTTTGGCAAGGCTCATTAAGAGACTGTCTGGGGCGGGTTAAGACAAACCTTAAATCGTGTGGGGGGCGCTTCATAGACGCAGATTCGGTTTAAAGCGGAGGGAGAGCTTCATTGATGACGCAAGAAATCAAACTAGTAAGAGCATCACAATCTCATGTGTTTCCACGAATCGCTCCTTGCACAGTGTCCAACGAAACAGGGACACAAAACAAAAGGGTTAATTCCACTAAGTTGTGTAATATATCTATGACTATAATCATCCGTTTGTCACGAAGTAGAAGTAAAATTCAAATGACGTCTTGATGGTGTTCCTTCAATCATGATTCACCGACCAGTAGGCCTAAAAGGGTATGTCAAACGATTTCAAGCCACGTGCATCTGTAGGCCACCAGAATATACCTCAGGTGTCCTAATGACATTCACATTCAACAGACCTCTCTCATTCAATGTCGTAGTTGTATTTTTGCGTATCAGCGGCCAGCAAAGTATGGACAACCATCAATACAGCAGCAAGTCAATAATTCATGACGTATTAAAATATTTCATGCAGCTAACAAATATCAAATAATTAAGAGTACTAACACCATTTCGAAATGCAACATGAAAATACCAGTGCGGACCAAATGCAGATTTTTTAGGCAAAGCCTATTACCAAACAAAAGGGATATTTCTGCAAAGTTTGGCTGTCCACACGAATAATAGGTGATATAAGAGATGTCCATACCGATTTCTCCACGCCATAACACTGTACACCATGTAACGTCCACTTAGATAAGTCTACGGGAAATAAGGGAACTGGCATTAATTACTACAGAGGCTTTCACGAAAAAAAACTTTTCCTCGGATGACATGTTTCCTGGTAATTGATATCAACCTAGTTGCGTAAACTGATGGTACAGCACGGTAGGTAGTTAAATGCATCCGCGTTTGAGGAAATAACTGGTAATGTCCCATTTCTAATTACAGAAGGGGTAGCGCGCCCTCATACGGAAAAGCGTCTCAGTATAATGGTAAATTCTGGCCATCGATCCATCGCCTACGCAAAAGTATCTACTCATCTATCAAAAGTGGCATCGTCATGCAAAGTCAATATTAACCGCTACTACACCTCATAAATATTCATGAGGAATTCAGAGCGCGTCATTGGCCGATTCCAGCTCGCGTCTGGGAAGGAGAAACGTCATAGCGGTGAGTATCCACCTCGCTGCTGTGCAGTAGTTTTTTTCTGGTAACATCAAAAATCCCTCTGGAACCCGCCGCGTAAATATGTAGTCTGAGTCATGTAATCTTTACGGAACCAGTCTGGAGTTGTATCCTAATAACTATTACAGTAAAGTCCCAGAGCGTATGTCAGCACCAGACTATTACCCTGTTTCTATGCGCATCTGCATTCCATTATCATTACATGGAAATTTAGCAGCTGAGAAACAACAATCGCGTCTGTGAGTACAAGTAACGTGAGATTTCTGTTTATTTAGGGAAAATAGTGGGAATTAGTGCATGGTCCCTCGGTGTAGGTCAGTTCGACTACCTCCCTCCACTTCGCGTCGGGAGGTAGTCAAGCTGACCTATGGGACCAGTAACTCTCACTACTTCCCCTCAAACCATGTAGTCATTTCTATACTACCGTGAGTTTTTTGGTTTGCAAAAAACCTTCATCAGTCTGCTTATTATTTGATTTCCTTTGAGCCACAATGGATGAAACCTGAAACTGCATTTCAATCACAAACAGGTAGATAAATCTTTGAGGCACACACTGACTACATTACTC
Organism: Acanthaster planci; assembly: GCF_001949145.1. The sequence continues at coordinate 2,954,971 of NW_019091360.1, forward strand.
TAAAAAAAAAAGGACAAATACGATAATAAAATAGAGGATAACAATTCTAGAACTATTTTCATTAAAATACTACCATCTACAAAGATGCATCTATTTAACTTTTAGTTTCTTAGTAGTGGTTCTCCACAAATTCTACCACACAAAACTATTAGCTTACACAAGAGCAAAACTGTAAGTTGCAGCAGTAGATAAAGGTACTGCTCGTTTAAGACTAATTACTTCAGCGCAAAAAACAGTTTCTAAAAGGGAGAAAATCAAATTCTTTTCGGGTCTTACTGATAGTACACGGTGGAGACTTTCCAGAAAGAGTGGGCAGATCTCTTTTCCCATACTTCAGAATTTGTCCCTCCCGTGTAAGCCAACTGTTCGGCGGATCAGGAAGCCTTAACGATGGAAAGCAAATAGACGCCTTTCAGAAATCCACTCGACGCTGCGAGAATTGATAGGATTGCAGGGCGTGATCGGCCGAATGAAGAGGGCCGAAATCAAAATGATCATGGACAAACACACTGGAAAAAAATCAATTCAACTGTGGATTTTGAACTCACCATTCGCTAGATGGGGAGCCAGGGCGAGACCTCGCTTCGATCTTGGGTGTCCCCGTGCAGCTTGAAGTGGTATTTCAACGAGTAATCACCCTAAAATAGAAAGAGACGCCATCGGAGCTTGGTAAGAAGGAGATCAATAAGTAGCTGTAGTCTGCTCAGCTTTGTTCATTTTGCAGGCTTTAAGAGCAACTTCCCACTGCATCCGGTCTCAGATTTCAATAATGACGTATTACAAACAAGCTAAGCAACGACCATTGACAGCGACTTTGACTTCAATGAGTACTATGAAATCGCACGTTGCACATGGGTGCATTTTTGCTTTTTAATTAAATGAAGACTTAATAGCCGTTCCCATGCCCAAGGCGACAACAACCGCGTAATTATTCGTAATAGCCTCGTCTACAGAGAAGACATGTCATTAGTCAAAAGACAAAACATCTCAACGTCGGACAGACAGCTTGATTATGACTCTTTTTATAGAGCGGCGTCGCGAACATTAATAATGTTTCCTGTTCTTGCAAAATTGTAGCGAGCTGCAAGTCGTCGAAATGCACTGTAAGTCATCGAACCACCGGAGTCAATGGTGTCATCGCGTCCAGAACACGTGCACTCGGTCTTGCGTACACGAACCGACGTGTCGCCCTGCCCCCTATGGCCCTCAGGGAGTCTTGGCCATTAACACTGTACAATAGACTGGAAGAAATTGCCGCAGGTGGCTGAATGTTTACCATTTTCATGGTTGCTACTGCTGAGGACACGTGACAGGTTTATTGGCATTCATGTCATGCCGCTCTGGACCACATCCCCTTAAAAGGCTTGTCAGTCAGGCTTCCAGAATCTAAACGGACCCAAAGCTAAGAGGACGGTTTCGGAGTTCAACTGAAAGTTTCTGGCGTGACAGACCGTCCATCAGCCTGTAATTCGCTGAATGATTCCAGATTGACACGAATTCCTGTAACCTTCCCTCCGTTAGAGCACCGACAATACCCACGCAGTATAATTGGACACAATGGCCATGCTGCACACAACTGGTTTACGAGTGCGTGTAACGCGGAGTGCGCATGACCGATTTTCACCTCAATCTGCGCAAATCGGTAATGTCTCCGCGCCGCACGAGAGGGACGCACCTGAATTCCCAGCGACATGCATTCCAAAAGAGAAAATCAACATTTTACCGCCGGGGGCTGAATTTCTGGTTCAAAACCCACAACACGGGTAGAAGAATGATACTAAAGCTGTCGAAGGATAGATGAATCCCGGGTACTGAAAGGGGAAAATAATTCTCCACGACACACGATCCTTTGCAAAGACGCGTTCGCATCCTCATCCAACAATCAATGATTTCCCTAGAGGCGCCGGCGCCTGGATTGAAATATTCGGTTTGCACAACAGGGAAGTGCTGCAGACAATGCGTTATTTCGACAAAAGGTGGACCATGCATGAGGGGGAGGGGGAAATCAACCTTGCGCATCGACATTAAATCTTACAGTATTTTGCTGTCGTTAAAGAGCTGGAGCAATGTTCGACATGATATTTATAATAACAGAAAATGCGAGAAGACACAATCATGCCGGAACAATATGCAAAGCTTAGGGCCAATCACACTGGCGTGAGACGCATGTTCACGTGGGTACTGGACCCCTATGCTTCATCAAATTCATAATGGAGAAAGGCAATGGTTGTAGAAACCTGTTGACTATAGAGTTGTTGTTTTATAAATAATAACAGTGAGTTTCCAAATCTCTATATATCACTTTGGTATGTCTGTATGTCTCTCTCTGTAGGGTCTGTTTTCTTTAAAAATTACAAAGTTACATGATATTCCAGGTTCTATGCTTCTTCTACGTTCCTACAGCGTTTTGTTTCATAAATACCAACTTTTGCCTCGCTCTACCATATCCAATACTGTGCTCTTTCAGACACACAGGTGCATAATGTGTGGGACGAAGGTTCCCCTGTTTGTTTTTCCCCTACATAAGAAAATTCACGCATTTCCCTAAAATAATTTGCGCTCACGTCTGATCGGCGTGCCAGGCAATACGTCACTACAGCAGGGCAAAAACTCACTGGGAAAATTTTTATGAGTACACTGCATGTGTGACAAACAGTACAGTAATGAGTCCCCTGCCGGCGGGGTGAGAGCACAACAACGGTTGCCGTTGGTGTGAAAGCGAAGACACCCGTACCTCTGTGTACTTACACCAGTGGAAGATCATTTACTTTGGTGAGTGGAGTGGACGGGCGATGACTTCATCAGGCACTTTTGTTGGAAGTTCGATATTCCTGTAATGTGGGGTCGTCCCCTCTTATAAAATGAGACAAGCAACAGGCATAAAACGGTCGGACGGTTTTCCACGGCTTATTGATTTTCCCAAACGTACACCTTAATTTAGCAGCTAGTGCTCGCTGCCACAAGCGATTCAGTTAAACCAACTGGACTACTCATCTGCCAAACAAGACGCTATAGGTGCAGTGCTTGGAGCCTTGAAAAAAAAAGAGGGACTGAAAGCAAGATTTTGTAGCCCGAGAACTGAGAATTATGCCAGTCATATCACGTTCAGAATCTTTCGTGTAAAAAAAAACGGCCGCATCACAACGATGCTAACTATAGGTCTTCCTTGGCATCCTTATTCTACCTCTGTTGCACGCTCGCATAATTTGGTCCTCGTGTTTTAAAGTCGCACGCAGTGACCCCTACGCCGCACTGTATGTTGGGAAAAGATTTACGGACAGCCACGCGTGCAAAGTTTGCCGTTCCAATGATTGCTACAGTAAACCTTTCAAGGAAAAAAATCATGGGGTAATTTCAAAAGGCCTCGCGCTCTAAGAGACTGAGGGTGGCAATTTCAAACTATGACCCCGTCATCACAGGACCTACGGTCGGTTAAATTACTTGAGAGGGCAATCAGCACTGATTAAAAGCTATAGTTGTACTGATCGCGGGAGGGGGGTGGGATCGGACAGCGCATTCTTGGTGACGTGAGGTGCCCTGCCTACAGCCTTTTAAATACAAACATCAAGGCATCTTAGCTGAGTCTGGGCATCTCAATCAAGTCCAGGTGTCCCAGATACAATCAAGTATAAAGAATGAGCACCGTTTTCCCCCAAGCGCTCCCTTTGCTGACTATAGAGAGAAATAATTACTCCCGGATGATGACCCTTTCCGTTAAAGCCTGGAAACTTGGTATTAGCGACGGGAATGCCAAAGTGACAATTTCTTTCCATTCTTTTCATTATGGTGTTTAATTTAAAACATCGTGCTTGACCATTTTGACGTTCTTCCATAAGCAAAACACCCGCGGGGCAGACATCTCGATAACTGCATTCTGCGTTTTCACGAAGCGACGCAACCATGTCTGCCCTTGACACGTACAAAACGTACTGAAAGAAAAGGCCCACAAATTGAGATTTTCGTTTTTCACGAGGAGAAGGCACGTGACTGCACGCGTGTAAACATGATCACCTGCCGAGGAGTTCCATATCGAAACACACATTAAACAGAAGAGTCAGAATCTGGCGAAAAGGCTTTTTTCGTTTTCACGAAAGGGACGCGCATCTTTCCTAATTAATTCCTGCTAATGAACCACTGTTCATCCCCTCAGCACTGGGCTCGTGTAAAAGTTCACCTTTAAAAATACTAAACATGCAAAGGCTTCTTTACTACATAAAGGTGTTGCGAAGTAGTGGTTTTTGCAGTTTTAAAATAGAAGAAACTTCTCTTGTCGTTACCTTCAATACCGGTACCAATTTGTCTTCCAAATCCACGTGTGTCTGCTTGTGAAATTGTGACAAACTTTAAATTAAAAATAGCTAAGGGGTAGTGGGAGGAAGTCAAACAATAGGGATTTGAACGATACCTTTTAACTTATTAAACAGACAAAGCAATAATTTTTCTCCATATACACTTCTGAAATCCTACTTCTTAACTCAGCGAAAAATCTGTTACCATCCCCTTTCTAATACATAGCAGAAATCTTACTTTCTCGTCTCTACAAAAAGACATTCATTCATCATTGGGATTTATGTCGTGGCATTATTTATGCAGCCCGTGTGCTTCTGCAGAAACTCTCAAGTAGTATAAAACGGTAAGAAATATAACGTTTCCGTTGAATTCAAACAAATGGGACCTATGTCAAAACAAAGAGGCCTTCCAACAACTCTTGCAACAGCACGGACACTCTGTTGAAGAATATGGATCGCCTCGGGAAAAAAGGGGAGGAGTCCGCCCACGAGTAGGCCACGCGTTTCTGGGAAGAGATCAATACAGAATGGTGTCTTGAAGGTCGGCGTGCAAGATCAACCATCCCCACTACAAGTGGTGTGTGACAATCCTCTTACCGAGGCGGAGGGATCAACTCACAAAAAACCCTTAATCTGTCTGGGGTACAGCCTATTAATTCAGCGAGGTGAAGACGTACGTGCAAAATAATCTACTTGGCCCGACGGCGCTTCGCAGAGAGGAAACGGGAAACAGAAGGTGACGGGAGAAACGGAATGACACTTGCCCGCCGATAAAAATGGAGATGCCCATCAGCAATCAGGGATCACTCGGGAAGCAGACAAGACTCGACGAGGAGAAAAATGGAGAGACTTAGCCGCGCTCGCCGGGGGAGGTGGATGACAGGCCTCCGGGCAGCGCATAAAAACGACCCAGGCTGTCACTTCCTTGCCAGTCCCCAGTGCAAGGCGTGCAGAGATGGCCAGGAAATTCGTCCCAAATGAAAAATTATTTATTGACTAGTGCGGCCGCGTTCGACAGCACCGCAGCACATGCAAATTTCACCGGAGGGATGAGAGCGACCGGGTAAAACGAAGACGACCCGTTAATACCTCACGGGGTAGACCGCTCGGAGCTGAAATGATAAATGTTTAACAACAACGTGATGCGATGAAGATGCGGGGGAGACAAGGGGAAATGAGGTGATAAGGAAGAGGAGAAAGCAGGCTATGGAAAAGAACAGGGAAAAGGCAAGGTTATCGGTGCGAAAAGTGAGCCGTGCCACAATGACAAATAGATATGCATTTTCACCAGACAGTTAAACCAAACAACATCAACATCCAAGAACAAGAAAGGCATCTAGTGAAAAGGAAAGAGAAAGTTTTCAAAAAAAAAAAAAGATGCAAGAAGAGAGCCTGATCTCATAGTGCCGATTTGAACAACAAACGAGAAACTAATGATGTCCTTCAAGTATAAAAATAGTAACTCGCCATTATCCCAGTCCTCATTATTTCCCGATCGGAGAGTGTCTTGTTTTGAACATGATATAGCAATCCCAAGTGCAAACTGGCCGTTAGGACTTGTTTCTCTTTCTTCACAGAGCATGTAAAAAGCCACCCAACGTAGCCTCATCCCCAAGAAAGGCCGTAAAAGTTTACATGAAATATTAACAAAATTTTGCCCCCCCCCCAAGTGTCTCCCCAGCTACGACTGTGTCTACTGTATTTAAAACTGGCAAAGGCCTGAACCTAGCTGGACACAGGATCGGGACTAGGCTAGGGCCCTAAGTTCAACCCCATCTTAAGCATGCTCAAATTTCCCTGCATGATGACCTACGAGTGTGAATCGGTGGAGTTTAAGCTCCCTGAGCATTATGCCCATTACTTAGTCACGCTCCCTTTCTCTGCTTAAAAGTATAATCCTAGAAATTCTTATCCAAGAAAATTAGGGAACAGGCGAAAAATACCTAGAACTGAACAATAAGGCGTCCCTGTGCGAGCGAGATACCATGCGTTTTAGCTTACAAACGCCTTCCCATTCTGGCAATACATCGCGTTTGCGCGCGCGCGAATAGGTTCGCGCACCAAAGGCGCGTGACACTCCGGTACAATTTCAATACAGGCGATTCACAATAGTGCGCCTCCAAGAGTCTATTACGCGTCAGCCAATCAAACCGCGCGAAATCTGTCGACCCTTTCTAAATGCGTATTGGGTCGACAGATTTTGCGCACTGTGGTTGGCCAACGCGCTGCAAACTCTTGGAGGCACACTATTGTGAAACGTCCATATTGGACTGTATAGGATTTCTTCGTGCGTTCCAGTGAATTGCGTTAAACCCACAAATTTCTCTTTTTTGGCAGGTGAAAGGGAACTGTAGGCCTACGTGTTGAACGGATTGTCTTCTACCGAAACTACCAAGTTGTATCACCGGAACCCGCAGTGTGACTGAGGCGAAGAAATCGGTCTCCGAAGAGATTTCCATTGTTGCTGAGGATCTCATTACCGTCAAAGGCAAATGACGAACGGAAAACGGGTCCTCTTGTTAAATGATGGCAAGCAGGTGTCTGGCTGGCCGCTGATATCATTTTTCATCAGTCGTTCCTCAAAGATATGGAGAGGGGTTATCTTTCTGCAGTACACGACGCAGCCGACAGACACTAAGAATTTTATGCGGAAGGTCCACCTTACAATCCCCGAGCAGGACCAAGCGCGGGCACAATTTTCCTAGCAACAGTGGCTCCTTTGGTTGGAACTGCAATTCGCTGGTTCACAACCGACTATGAAATGCACACGTTACGGTCGCGGCGCTACCAGCAAAATGAACACTCCAGAGCAACATGGCTATTTTCAACCGATGAGGGGGCCGAAGCGGGTGCAACAAGGCCAAAACCATACAGGGCTTGAAGTTTCAATATTAAGGGCGCAAGGGGTGGACATACACTTCTACAAGGACAACAGCCAGCTCGCACTCTTAATCTCAGTGAAGAAGGCAGCAGATGCCTTCAGATTTCAAGGAGAAACCTCTGACAGCAAAATCTAGTTCCGCTCTATTCCAGTTACTCTCACAATCACCTTTTTAAAAAAACTGTGAGACAAAGGCAGATGGTCAACACGTGAAGTCAAATCAAGATTGTCTTTCCGTACACAAACAGCCAAATTTTGACTGCCATACAAAATGAGATGGACTCGGTAGAGGTTGTCAGGTCCCTGGCAGAACATGGTGGTGTACAAGGGGTATGCAGTTTAGAAACAGTCAGCCATCTCTCAAATTACACTACATTCACTGAGAAGGGATCAGTTCGATGGAATGAAGAGTCCAATACTCGCATATTTCAATAAAAATATTCGAATGGATTCCACTTCAATATTCTATTGACCTGCTGCATGGAAATGCGCCTTGATGAGGGATGGTAATGATTGATTCGTGTGCATGGGGGCGGATGAGGAAATAATCCACGCTGTCCTTGAAACGCAATCCTAAGCATAAATACAACGATAAATCGTCTCTTTCACGATCATTAAACCTAACTTTTCAGTGTTCAATTCCAGGCTTCTAGATTTCCACTGCACAAATCCAGATTTTGTTTTTAAGAACTGCGTATGGATTTAGTGATATCTGGGCATTTCTATATCTCTGAAGTGTTGATCCAATCAGGGGGTTTCACCATCCCTATTTACGCATGGTTATGCAAAACTTTCATGTTTTGATAGAATGATTGCAAATTAAACTTGTAGCGTGACTGATACGTGCACATGATTTTATGATGTCAAATCGTGAGACCAAAGTTAGACACGGCAAGTAAAAAGATGTACTTTGGTGCTGCTGGTAAAACCCCGTTAAAGAAAATGGATTCTCACGACATGTATTTTTCCTTTTCGTTTGTTAACCTTTCTAGAAAAGTAACCCCAATCATCCTAGTTCATTATGCAAATTTCCAGTTATTATAGGTGTGAAAGTCTGTCTGACACTACAAATAAATTATCACGAGTGAGTTATAAGCAAATACGGTTGTCATCGTTTCACAATTTACACGGCGCGACTACAATGGTTGGCTATTTCCTCTCAACGGCGAATGCATCAGCGTTTCCTTTTAAGGCTGTCTAATTATGGCCAGCAGGATTCTTCGTGCTGCGCTGCTCGGGGTGCTGCCAACGATCTTGGGCGGACCCAACTCATTATTGCGCGGGGCCTTCGCGGAATTTCCAGGCATGCAAAATCTTGCACGTGCCAATTTTAATTTTTCCTGGGCCCCATACAGTATATTGTCCATTAGAGTGATAACAGACGACAGTCAGCGGGACGGATCAAACGTTCCAGGCCGGCTTCCTGCAAGATATTGCCTCCTAAAAGGTCTCAATGACACTCAGTGACGTGGGGCTTGTCCGATATATAATAATCATTTGGCCAAGTAGAAAAAAGTCTTCAATATTATTTTGATGACACATGATCCTATCTGGTTCTAGTAAATGTTTATAGTTCACATTTATTAGAATGACTTCATCCAGGTCTCAGAAATAATTTGAGTGACCACATGGATAGCTTAGACGATTGGATAGATCAGAGTATTACAAAATAGCTTACAAAACTGGACCTATATGCTCTCTGTAATGGTAAAAACGCTCCTTGTCAATATCCAGCAAACTTCTAAAACTTGAGAGCAATCTCAGGAGCTTCAGGAGTTCAAACTGTCCAAAGGATTAATCCGAAAGATTATCTCCATTCCGAGATGGAGATAAAAGAGACATACCGCAGACCATTCCCGACAAATGCAGCCGTGTACCCACAGAACGACTGAGAATAAGTCGATTCGAATAACTGATTATTCGAGTATTCGGCACAGCCCTAGCATCGACGTCGAATGTCTGCGCACATGTATCAGACGAAAATGAGAGTCGAGTCTTCTAAGTCAGCATGCAACAATCACAAAATTTATAAGCAGGGATCCGTATCAACCACGACCGAAGTACTTTGTTAAAGGGGAGGTGTAAACCAGGAAATTGAAAATAAGAAGCACTTAAAAATAAAATTAGACGTAAAATTAATGCCAGTTCGGGTTCGCCAAATCATCCTAATACATTTATATACAAATAATTTGTGTCTCAAAAAATCACAATTGAAATTTGAAACCATTTTGCAAAGCTTAGACGGAAAGGGGGCAGATGGCCTACACCCGCTGAGCGAAATCGGAAAGCCACAGTTCCGGTCGATAAACGCGCTTGTCTTACGGGGGTAATGCAGTGCCAAGGAGACGCCCCCATAAGATTATCAAACGGGTACGGCGTTCAGGCGCAGGCCATTTCCTGCGTCAAAGGGGGGAGACAATATTTCATGAGTTCACTCCTCCTGGAAGCCAGCCTCGTGGCATGCAGTATACAGGGCCCTTGTGCTGACTTGGATCAATAATCGATTCCCTGCCATTCCGATTCACCTGCCTTGCCATCTCTGGCTCAACGGCCGGACTTTTCCTCTTGCCCCCCTGAGGACAACAGCGGGGTGGATTTACGCCCACTTGGAAGAGGATGCCGACATCGATTACTCGTTTTGTCCTGCTTGGTGACTCTTGCACGCTGAGGCCAGAGTGCGTCAGGCACGTGACCTAGCCACCAATGCAGTGTTTATTATCTATTTTTTTCATTAATACCTGTAAATATCTTCTGGGGGAAAACAAAAAAACTTTCCTTCGATAATGGTACAAACAGGTGACCGAAACTGCTACATTAGTTTGAATAATCCTTCCTCAATCAAATTATTCACTCTATTTATTCAGAAACTAATATATATTTTGTTGTTGTTGAAGGAACCTTGTAGCTTTTGTTTCAGTCTGGTCCCCTCCATACACCACCCTGTGTATTTATGCTATATTTGTGCTACCTTACAACTGTTGTAATGAATGAAAGTGACTAATATCATATCAAATTGAGTAGGGTAATTACAACCCTCATTAACGTTTGAACGACTGACAATATTTTTCACAGATAAGCTAAATAGTTTTATCAGTTTGACCTAGTTTGTTAGTTTGATCTAAAGCTTTACTCGGTTTCGTAGAAGGGATGATTGGCGATAGTAATTAAGAGATAAAATTTCTCCACACGAGAAAAGCACGTTTCTGCGAAGACAAGCAATATATCCGATGATCACATTTTCAAAAAATTTCGGAAATGTCTTCCATCGTTACCATTTTTCCTTACAAGGGCTTGCTTCACAATCTTACAAACTTCACGAGCAGATGAAAAGTTGTCTGAAATTTCATTTCAAAATTCGGACTAGGCCAGTATTGTGGCATTTTTAGAGCCTGGTTGTAAATAAACAATTTTTGTTTGTCGCAAATAGGCACTGAGGTGCGTCACTCTGCACTCAATTAAATTTTTGGACTCGGCCACCAATGCAACTTCAGGTGCACAAATTTAATTCCTTAGAATTCCCATTCTTAGCCACTGCATCCAAATGAAAAGAAGTAATTTAATTGCAGGCGGTAGATGAACAGACAGATTGGGGCAACAATGGTCTCCTTCATTTTCTGCAGAATACAAGCATGGCGCCTTAGGAACAGTGACGTCATAGTCAGTACCAGTCATGAGCATCTGGCGAAAATCGGCGGCTTTTTCCCAGGGCGGGTTCTGCCACACATACACAATGGTTCCCGTAATCATGCCTAGCAACGCACTTGCCCCTTACATCGATTTCCAGCGGTGGCTAACCTTGTGAAAATCTCAGGTTCGCCAGGCCGTTCATGATTGAAATAACATTATGCACCGTTTGAGGCAGCTTGAAGTAATCATGTCGACATACGGCCTCAGGGTTTACTTTTGACTTTAGTTTGACGTTAAAATGATGTGTGCTTGTTTAATTTAATTTTTCTGGCAATGGCACAGTCAGTCATAAGACTTGGCATTCTATCGTCACAGAATTTTTGATATAAACCCTGTACAAGTAGTCCAACACAGTACAAAGCTTAATGAACACACACAATACATTACTTACATCATTATTGACTTGTGAACGTTTTCCGACTCATTAGGCTGTTATTTTGGTCAACATGAAACTAAATTATGAGTGCAAGGAACTATCCAATACGTGGCTCGAAACCAAAATATTACTGTTACACTAAAATAGTTAAGGAAGGTGTTACAACATCAGTGAGCAATGCCTCAAAATATTTGACACGAAACATGGTACGGAGGGGAAAAAAACATAATTGTCACCTATGAGACGGGAACTTGGACAAAAATTGAAGAAAAGGATGTTATTTAATTTGCAACTCAGTAGCAATTTTTTGACTCGATTCAAAATGCGAACAAAATCTGCATCCGGCGACTTTGGCTCGAAGGGGAAATCAGCCTGCGAATAATAAATTAGAGTAATCTCAACGTCGCTTGATACACTGCGATGCGATACCACACAGGATACATTAGTGATTGCTTAACCCAAATGCCCCGAAGCGTGTATGCCGAGTCTTATTTCCATCAACGGAAAAACTTCTCCTCTCGGTGAGCTCAATATGGCTCCTGTGCTAATGTCTTATTCATAGTTGGATTGACAGACGGGAAGCACTCTTGAGTATTGATTCCTTATGAAGAATAAATTCGAATCAGTCCTGGAGACATCTACATTACAACACGGATGTGAAGAAGGAATCGTTTCCTTGATTGCCGAGTGTGTAGCTCTTGTACCGTGGTGGAAACATAGCCAGCGCCTGATATATTCCCTTACATTAATGCGCCACATTAATGAAACCCGATCGTACAATAAGATAAAGGTTGCCAAGCCTGTGGCAAATATCACATTGTCGACGCCAGCTTCGGAATCTTCTGTGAAAACGTCGGCAAAATGAAACTGAGCAATTCAATTCCTTCCCGCGGGTTAGCATTTGTGTTAAAATGCAAGTAAGATTTCAATGATTTTTCTTTGTCAACATCCACAGAAAGACGGCATCACATACATGGAGAGACTGCTTAACAATAACTGAATCAAAACAGCGAAGCCCGCAGCAACGATGGCCTGTTCGGAGATTAAAAAAAAAAAAACCTGACGAGATGATCACTTGAATAATCGCCCTCCCGCCTCCCTGGTACTTGCGCGCATTATCGGATCCGCAGCACGCCATAATGTGCAATGCTTGGTTTCCATTCCAACCTGATATCGTTCTCGTGAACCCAAGGCAACAAACAGGATAGGATCCATTATCCATCCCTCCTGCCCAAGAGCCGCTCCGCTGAAAACTACAACTATGCCTCTCCTCTTCCCTTGGCCACTCACGGAGAGATGACCCAAAACTCCAAAAATCAGGTCAAGAGAGGGTAATTCAATCTGTTGTCGTTGGGACAGAGATCGATCCCTACTCGATGCCTTGGATTTCTGATAATGCCGGCACAGGCCCCGCATTGAGGGGAACTGGTACACCAAGTCAATCCAATACCGTACAGTGCAAAAGCCACCTTGATGTCAACGTTTAATAACGCTAATGGACAAATTAAGTGGTGCACCGTAACTAGTTAGCCATTTCCAGGAGGCTGAGCCGAAGAATGGAAAGTTTTGAAACAACTGCATCCTTGTTCCTTACCAATAGAGAAACCACTGACATTCTGGCACTGTCTGCGTCAAATATTCGAATATATTTTTCGATGTTAACATTGGTAGGTCCAAAACCGTGAAATAAAAAGGAAAGAGATCAGTTTTCATAAAGAAAACCACCTCCTGAAATCTTAAGCCGGCCACAAGGAAAATAGTCCGCTTCCAGTTATCAATAGAACCTAAATTCCCAACTTAACCCTAACCCTAAAATGTGAATTTATTGGCAGGTTTTCATAAAGCACACGCGAAAATGAAATTCTCATTGGTAGGACTGGCGTTAATTCCTGTACCGACAGAAATTACTTTTTTAGAGACTTGGTTCAACGAAAATTCCCGTACAACCGAATATTCAAATATTCGATCGAACTTCATGTAGAATATTCAAAAATTACATTTTTCGATTTGACCAAACCCAACATGATGGGTTAAAAACTGTGAAACTTTGCAAGATCAACGCATCCAACGGAAGGGAAAGAAACCCATAGAGATCATTGCCTGTTGAGTCCAACTAAAGTAACTCATTTTATCATGAAGAACATGATAAAATGATTCATATTCAGCAAAGACAATATTCTCATTAGCCCTTGCTTGGACTGATTTCCCCTTTATTGATTCGAGTCCCAGTGTAACTAATAATTCATAATAAAGCAACTTTTACTTACTATTAAAAAGGGAAATGTACAACACTGAATGTTTTCCCTATATTTTTATCAAACAGCCTCAGCTACGGACTTCCTATAACTCTTCACTCGAACCTAAAAATGTTGGTGTGATTTTCAAAGCTTTTCAAATAAACAATCGAATCTGCAAACAGAAGTTACGGAATTACAATAACAGCATGAGATCATGAGATGCGATAACTAAGGTCCATAATGAAAATATCACCCAGCTGAACGCCAAACAGCCGAATGCGCGTATAACACCCTGCCTGTCTGACGTATAAAGTACGTGCAATCTTTGATTCAACACCGTCGAAGGGTGAGTATTAGTGATCGTCAACATCAGACTGATAAATATGATTGTAAGCATTATTCCTGTGCTGGTTTTTCTATGAATTTCAGCAAACAGATGGGGCACTGCTGTGAAAAAGGGACTGCTGCTGCTCAGCTGGCTGGCCCAGTTGTTGGTTTTTCGAAAAATGAATGGATCACTGCGTCAAATGGAATCCCAGGAAAATTAACAGGGGGGGCATGAAAATAAATCAGACCATCAGTTTCTCGACCTAGGAGCTTTTTTGCCGCTCAGACTAAAAATTAATAACCACCAGCTTGTCAGTTCCTCTTTTTCACCGCCACAGTTCAGCACCAAAGAAAACGCAGAGTATCATGCGTATGTTGCAGGGAGAGAAAAAAATAACTCGACAAGCGAACAGATGGTGACGTGGAGTGGTTTCGTCCCCGTTAACGTTCAAATAAAAGGAAAGGCATGATATGCTCTGCCCGAAGGTCAGACAAGGAATAAGCGAAGGTGAATAACAGCGAGAAAGGAAATTAGAAAAACTGGTCACAAAATCCGCTGTTTCAGATGACCGAATTTTTAAAGAACGAACTTTTATAGGTCCCCGGTGGTTTTTCTGCATCCGATTTAAAGAGACGAAAAAGTGTTGACAGTTTGAAAGACGAAAGTGTTGCATTCAAGACTTTAGGGAATACTGGAATCACCTGTCAGCTTGATCACAAAACAAAAGCGTCACATCCAGACTCAATCACTTTTGTCAGTGCACTGTGATGAGTATGGTGCGTTTACTGTGACCATTTAATAAGCGAACAAAACCAGAAACACAACTGATCAAGGAAAACGACAATTAAAAACTACACACTTTCTTTGTTTTGGAACATTAACTCCATTTGTCAATACCAATAAATAGTCGAAGCATCACTTGCCGAAAATCACCAACAGAACTACAAGTGACCGATGTAATTTATGATAAAAAAAAACAAGAAAACATCCCTCGAGATACGGGCAAAAACGGCTCCGGACAAACATCTGCCATCTCCAAGTTGGTCGGGGAGAAAGGGACCGCGTTGTAACGACCGACGCCTTGTTATCATTATCCAACCTAGATGCCCAGCTTCCCCCACGGATTCTACGTTTAAGCCGACTGCCAGTACAAGTCTCCCGCGAGTCATTACTTTCCTCACGGATCATTGGCTGTCTTTTCTCGTCCGTTATCCAATGAATAATTCAAGTCAGGACGGCGAGTTACCTCGTACTCATCCAAACGCCATCACTTATAATGCAGCCGGCCAATATTTCCCCTCATCTTTTCCTCGCTCAAGCCCATTCCTGCATTACGATTTAAAGCTCAGTCGAGTATAGTCAATATATGCTTTGTAATCTGAACACGGGAAGTAATTCCCACGATTGTAAAAAAACCGACAGATTTCAATGGCAATTTTAGTAGACAGAATAAGTGTCCCAAAAATTGGAATATTAAAATGATGATTCTTGTCGTTGAAGTGCCTGTGACTCCCTAACGGGTTTCCCATTTATGATGAGATTACACGAGTCAAGGAACAAGACTTTAAACATGGCGAAGAAATTTCATGACGCACTGAAATACAGGACTGGAGAAAAGTCTGTGGCCGATATGGTGGCAGCATAAGCAAAAGGAAATGTCTATTCATTCCAACTGTCAAAACTACATTTTTTGCGAGACCAGACACAACACCAAAGCTTGCTTGTTTAAGAGGGATAACATGAAGCCCTTTATAAAATCCATGACCGAAGTTGAGGCTCGAGGAAAGTGAGGAGAGAGCAAAATCCGATAAGACCGTGAAGGACGAGTCTGAAAACATCTCCTCGGTAATAAATTCAAGAGACAAGCCCTACTCAAACACCTTGAATGGAAAAAACGAGCACCATGGTGGCCCCCGGAGAATGACCTGACGACAGAATGATCAATAGACCGAGCCCTTCTGACGTCATACACCCCTGGACTGTACCACGAGAGACTTGGAGTGGGTTTCACGCAGTCAAGTGTGGCTCCTGCTGGCACGACCCGCTAATGTTTAAAATATGCAAAATGAAAATAGGGGAGAATTATTGCGTTCCGCGTAACATATTTAGATGTCCATTAAGGGAATTAATGTAACTCCCAGGTGAGATTGGACGAAAGTTTAAGGGGGGTATATTACTCTGTGTCCAAGGGTGAGAAGATAATTGAGTTTGAGTTGTGGCAAGTGCATTGGGATGTCTCTTGTTCTTTGTGTAGTATCAAACGTGCGGTGTAACTGCAAAAATAATGCACCCGCGTCGCCATTGTAGCTAAGTATCTGCATTTGCGTTGCAATTGCTGCAACAGGTGATTTTCTGTTCTGGTTTTTTTAGTTGCAGCATATAATTGTGCAATGACCCAATGACTCGGCGGTAACTTTGCCAATATGAGCGGAAGGATTTTTACATACTGCAATCGGTCGCTGTAGTCTTTTTCCACAAGATAGCCATGGGGCACAATGCACTCGTTTAGCAATCTCAAGTCTAGCCAACATGGACCATTTTCTGCGATCACACAAGTCGCGTCACTGTGTAACAACACGGCCGTTTCACAATAGTGCGCCACCAAGAGTATGCAAAGCGTTGGCCAAGCCAATTTGTCGACCCAATGCGCGTTTGGAAAGGGTCGACAAATTTCGCACGTTATGATTGGCCAACGCGTTGCAAACTCTTGGTGGCGCACTATTGTGAATCGCCCGTGACCCTTTCATATTTCAACAAAAATTTATTAAGCCACTCTTCTTTTTTTGCGTGATCACAAGTACTTGGAGTTCAATGAATCCAGTCTGCAACCACAGGGGAAATGTCACCTTACCAATCACAAACCCACGTCACAGTGATGTTGACAGAATGTGTATACCCTCAAAGGTGTCGGTATGTTGAAGGGGGGAACTCACTCGAATTAATTAAGACAGCGTCAGCCCTTGCAGCACACCGTTCCCAACGATTAATCATGACGAGTGGATGCCACTGGCGACACACTCCACTCCGTGCCATGTTACATACCACCAGACGGTTTATTTCCACAGCACATTGCAATCTGGCCCAATCAGAAATCAGCTAGCACTGCACTTTCTTTGGTGCCGCTCGTGGGGACTCCGTCGCCCCCGGATCCTTCATCACATCCCACACCATGCACGAAAAATCAAGACAACCATCTTCGAACTGATCCCAGCGGACGCACGGTACAACTCCTCTCTCGATCAAGAAACAGAAAAAGAGTCCATCACTCAATGCGTAATGCAAACATCTTGTACGGGTCTCGCCTGTATTAAATGATTAATTAACACCCATTTATAACACCAGAACGAAATTTGGGCGCGTGGGTTAATGGCGGAACAGGCCACCCACATCGTACCCTTCATCATTTTCTTAGGAAACCAATTATCGACGGTGTCAGCCAGTGCACCGAGAAAAGAAACATGGTGATAAAGAGGTGACGCCAAATCGTCTCCTCTCCAGCCCACAAAACACTCTTCTCCCACGTTGCCTTAGCAAGTGGTGTGTGGAGGGCTGTTTGCCTCGCTCCACCCTCGAAGTGACTGCGTTTTTAACGACTACCGCTCCTCCCGCAGCAAATCAGAGCTACAGGTCTTAAGATGCGGGGCGGTGAGAGGAAGAAGTTTGGCAAAATGAGAAGAGATTGGCCCCAACATCCGGATGGCTATTGGCTAACGACATGAAGCTTAACGACTGAAATCCCCCACCTCAAGCAGAAACATCCTCCCACGCACACCCACGCGACAAGACTTTTCTCCTCTTACACTAGACTGAAAGCTAGTAAAGATACAGATTACACATGTATAATTACAGGTGAATACGTGCAATTCACAATAGTGCGCCTCCAAGAGTTCGTAACGAGATGACCAATCACAGTGCGCGAAATTTGTCGAACCAATGCGCGTTTGAAAAGGGTCGACAGATTTCGCGCATTGTGATTTGGTCAATGCGTTGCAAACTCTTGGAAGCGCACTATTGTGAATCGCCCGTATTATTTGAGACAGATTGTTCATTCTGCCGTGAAGCTACTTGTATCGATTAAGCATATTGTTCTACAAGACAAAACAACAAATCTAAATTAGCTGAAATTGACGAGCTCTTATTTCTCTCATTTAAGTGGCGTCTCAGGAACAGAAAAGAAAACAAAAGTGGAGCATGGCATGGCACGGGGACTGATCCTGTACAACTTGAATCTAATTCACGCTTCTTCAGCTAAAATTTAATCCTAACCCCCTGGGTGTATGTAAAATCATATTGAAATCAGAGGATTGAGGACTGTTACGGTCAATTATGAGCTTTTTCAGCAACTCCGGTTTACGAGAAACATGGGTGCTTCACAACGTTCAAAGAAACCAACTTCTTTCTAGTTTCGTGGACGGACACGATTAAGCTATGAAAAAGGTAAATGCTTCGTTTTTCTGGCGCTGCTCTATTGTGACTTTGCAACCATAAAGTCCATTAGGGAAAAGTTTTGATCGAATGAGGAGTAAAACGGACTCGTTTATACAGCCAACCTGTTTGTCTGTTGGCTTTTTTTGAAACCAATGCAACTCAATCTCTCTTGCTGGTTTTAACCAATAATTATTTAACACTGAGCTGCACACTAAAGCAATGTATAGATAAAAGTACAAATGAATTCCTGCCCATCTATTGCCATGTAATGGAAAGCAGAACATTTTTGCCCTATGACTACTTAGAAAATAAGTACAATGTAGGCCTCCGTTTTTTCCATTAAAACACACACACCATGGAATCCATTTTTCGACTACAGCGTTATTTCTATTGTCTGCAACGGTGATCAAAGCATTGTCACGCAAGTAAAATTTCCAGGGATCATTCCAGAAGCCTTGACTGATTCCACTCTCTCTAAGCAGATCTGAGATGTTTCAGACCTATCTCTGCTCTTTCTCAAACTCAAACAATCTGTCTGAAACTAAGCCTACTGCAAACTCTTTGCTCAGCCCCAGGCTTGATTTGTGCAGACATAGACGGATTACGGGTTCTACAAAGTGACAATCCTGAAACCCGTTGCAAAATCCCAGGATTAGCCAGTGTTGAAAATTAATTAGAACTTTGTGGCAGGGCGCTGCACGTCAAATACATCACATTAACGGTCAGCCTAGAAGTGGCAACGGCGTAAGTGCACGGTAAGAACGGCGGGAGGAGTCGTAATGTAGTTAACGACTGAGTTTGCTGGCACGTAAGGTGAGTTTATGCGCTCCATTGAAGGATTCCCCAGCCTTCGGAGACAACATTAAACAGAGCTTATGTACAACTCCAAGTCCAATGGAATCACTACAAAAAAGGAAAATTGACCATTGGTGTGCGTCCAGAGTGACTCGCAGTTCTTTAACTTGCCTTTCCTAATGAACTTTCTCTGACTGCTGATCAAATTACCTGTTTCAGACTCTCAACAAACATTTTCACCAATAAAGAATCAGACGAGCCTTCCATGTTTACAAAGATTGCTCAGAACACAAATGAAACACTGACCATTATTGGATTATTCAATGTCAAGACTGATTCCAAATATCCATCCTTGACAAATGCACGAACAGCGTGCTCAATTTCTTGTAATTGATGAGTAAGCGTTGTCCAACTAGTCACTCACAACATGGCCTATTGTGATCAGAATGACTAGTGATGCTTTCAAATTGTCTGAACATCTGAACAATAGAAAGCAATATTCCGATGGAAATACACTACTTTCAATGAAAATCACTTACAAACAGAACCCAGAGCAGCCAGAATTACGTAGCAAAAATGCGTAGCAACGTGTTGCCCGGGCAACGCGGCTTCCATGGCAACGTTACTGATTGATGAAACACGGTGTTAGATGAATGAACTCAACTGTCGCATGATGATAATGATGATGCTGGTGGTCCCGATTTTGTGCGCGTTACGCATGGATCACAAGCCGACCAGTGGTGTACTGCGTACTGTTGACATGAAAAAGTGCGCGGTTCTCCAGCACTGAAAGAGAACAGACTCAACACGTTCATGTAGCCCTGTATTCAAACGCGCAATTTCCATGTACAGGAATTCGACAGTCTTGTTT
Source organism: Acanthaster planci (assembly GCF_001949145.1). The sequence continues at coordinate 2,974,863 of NW_019091360.1, forward strand.
AAGCAGTAAATATGCAATTTTGATTAACAGTAGAGAGAGAGTTTTCCCTTGACCCACTGGGCACATGGAACGACAGTAATTCGTTCTAAGACGCTACTTGCATCCAGCACGATGGAGAATCATGAACCAGTGAAGATTGAAGAGACTCATAAATTCCTGAAGACATTATTCATAACATTAGGGCGTTTGGGTTATATACAACTACACTAGACGATGAGTCACGAAACAAATCCACTTTACTATAGAATATTTAGTGTTCATCAACTCATATAGTCCTAATTTGTAAAAGTAGATTGGAATTAAATTTTACAACAGCTATTTTCATCAATACTGCCACACAGACAAACGTGGCAAAAGTGCACGACAAACAAAAAGACGTATGTAGGTTTGGAAAGGGTACCTGTATGGCCTACCATACACTTAGCTGTTTCAAGGGAATTGTTGTTTATATCCAATTTTTTACTCCCAAAAACAAGAACAATGAGACTACCTACAATACTACCGGTAGACCTTTCATGAACAGCGCATTAACTGGACGGATGGATTTAAAATACTAAATTTGCATGTATTTTATTTGTATTGTTCAAATCGGGGAAAACCCATCGAACACTCAGTTCAATGATTTTAATATTAAATCGCTCGAAGTACTCTTAAAGGTTGGATTTTCAAGTCATGCTGTAAGCTCGATTCATGTTACGTTTATCGCTGATGGCATGGTATTTAGTCTACAAAGTTGTTAAATATGACAAAGCTGATTCATTACTCTTTTTTTACTGCCTTGGCATTTTTAACCGTATTAGCGTATTAGTTAAATCTATGGTTCTCATATAAAGAGTCAGGCTATCGGTCTGCGAAAATAGGCGTTTGAAAAAAATTATTTGCTTCCCCCCTTAAATTCTTCATATTATAATTTTTCTTGACAGGGTTGGCGACATAGCAAACAAGTTTTTTTTCCTCAGCTGGAGTTAAAAATAAGGGTCGGTCAGACATGACTTTCAAAACAAGTGGTTCTCGTAACATCATGGTATTATTTGCTCAATAAATGTACGTGATACTCAACTTCTTTTCATTCCTACATTTTATGGAGCATCCTAAACAACAGTTTAATTTTGAATTTGAAAGTGCAAGCAGTGAAAGATTTTATGTTTTTATTTACTTTTTATTATCAACAACCAGGACAACATGAACGTAGTCAGAATGGCATGTTGCAAATATGAATAATGACCACTCAAAGCTTCTAAAGACTGCATAAAATCATTCAGTTTTCACTGAGTGATCAGTCATTTAGCCTTTGTCGATGGCTATTCAGGATTATGCCTTACACACATGCTCTTGTGTACAATATAACAAATGTGGAAATAAATTTCTGTTGAATTAAGTTTGAAAGAAAATGGTTGAAGACGATAAACTGTCGCTTCAGGCTAGGATCGAAATGTATTTATCATCCTCAAACTCGCTGCTCGTTTGATGGCTCGGGAACGGTTTTTTCTGTCACCGCATTAGATGTAATCGTAGTATGACACACCGATAAGGTCCTAAAGGCTTCCAAGAATAACCACCAATTCAACTTACCTATACGCCGCGGTGATCGACTAAGCTCACGAATGTATCAACAGCACCTCATACGAGTGGCTTAAGTGCTACCAACAGTACATCCAGTGGGGTGATGTGCTCACAGCATGGCGGTGCACCCTGACGCTTGGAACTGGTAGAATATTGCTGAAGAAAAAAAAAATCCAACCCAGCTGCGAACATGCGGTAGCAGCACAGACGAGGTTGAAGGAGAGCATCCGTGTACAATGCACGCTTGCTTGCATTCATCACCCAGCAGGTACAGGCTCAACATTTACGCTTGAAAAATTAATGACGTTTCAACCGGGGACGATGTCTGCGCTTCAGGGGGGACAAGGGAATGCCCACAGTTTGGAGGCGAGCGACGCTCGGCATGGATTCTCAGCCTACTTCAAGTGGGGAATCCTGACTCGTGGAGTGCGGTTTTCGCTCTGTTCACTGCGAAACAACGCGACCGAGGATGCCTGACACAGTGAAGGCAACCAGGCTAGGTATGTTTTTAACACGACGGCACGTGAGCAGCGTTCCACTGAGAATAGTCTACTCATACGCCGGGGTGTTCGGGTTTCAAAACGGCCTTGCTTGAACTTGCCCGAATTTGGCGGTTCAAAGACGGTAAGGTAGATCGAAAACAAAGCACCTGACGTCAAGCCAATTTAAATGTTCACTACCATTGAGTCGGAGTATGGCCTCGCTAATCCGCTTGAGAAGCACCCCCTCATCGGTTGAAAAGAGCCATGTTGGTCGGGAGTGCTCATTTTGTCATTAGCGATTTGACCCAGACAATTATACCCTCAAAATCATTGCTTGCCCATTGATTTCGGCTTGTCAATTGGAGGCATTTTCTTCTTGTTTGAAACCGAGATTAGTATAGTATTCCTTTCACAACCAAACAATAATTGGTTGGCCTGCACGATTATGAAACCAATCTTTGATAATCATCCTTCTAATTTCCAGCATCATGATTCAAGGCATGCTCACACGAAGCTCCAGTCCACAGCAAGAGTCAAGTGCCGTGGACTGCATGTCTCGCCCCGAGTAGGCGATATCAACGAACCCCCCCCCCACACCAACCTCTCCCAAACGCGCCAAAGTGGCGGCCTAATAACGTCTAGCAAGAAAACATTATGACAGATCTTTGTCAGTACGAGGACGATTTGTACTGAGTCATATCTCTCTTTGGCCAAGATATGTCGGCAGATTTGTCGCGAATCGTGACGTGTGCTTGACTGGAGGGGGGCCTAATTGATGGAAAGGAAGCAAAGTAGAATACCTACCGCGCAGTTTTTACTGTGCACTAGCAAACATTAATTGTTATGACCCAGATCTCTACTTCGAAATTCCTCAAGATATCAAGAAATATCAACTAACTCCAACCTGAAATTTTAACTATCAAGGTCCTTCTACATTAATATAAATATTAAAAAAACATGCGACTGTTGGATCACCTAAATACTGTTTAAAAGGCTGGATCTGCACGATTCAATATATAAAATGGAGAAGTGCTAGCCTACGGCGGCAACTTCAATCGGCAATTTGTCAACTTCAATCAGTTGTGTCAAGTGCAACTCAACACAATTTCTTAGCATATGAAAGTTAATGTCTGCATGTCATGTAACATGTGCTTCACATCGACTTCAGTTCAGAATCCCAGGCTTTCTAATCAGATGAATTTGCAAAGTGCACCTCCAAGAGTTTGCAACACGTTGGCCAATCACAATGTGTGAAATCTGTCGACCCAATGCACATTTGGAAAGGGTCGACAGATTCCGTGTGTTGTGATTGGCCAACTCGTCGCAAACTCTTGCAGGCGCACTATAGTGAATCGCCTGTATGAGTGTCTGTCAACTAGGCAGCCTCAATAACAGGGAAGCCTCAATAACTGGGTAGCCTCAATAACTGGGTAGCCTAATTACATTGCTTCAACATCCTCATTAAATGTAAATTAAAATTTACATTCTACATGCTACCATGATCAGTACACTTGGATTTAACCAGCATACTTGGATCACTGATGCACCAAGGAAGGAATGGTATACTCTGATATTTTGTAAAGCGTGCCCTTTTCTCCATAAGTGTGATCTTTACCAGTAGTACTTTGTGAAAAGTGCCCCTTCCCAAAAGGTGCCCTTTTTCGTCCGAATATTTTGCAACTCGATCGCACGTGAATTCTTTTCTACAAGTGCCCTTTCCCCGTAAAGCGCCCCTTTTCAAGGGTACACTTTTACATGGAGCCCTTTACTAACATCACAAAAAACATCAAAAATCAGGTTGACATGTGGGGAGCACTGCCTGTGTAGTCCACTACCTATGTGCTTTGAACAGCGCCACCATTAATGGATGGTGTTGAACCCCTCTCCCTGTTGATATTTTGAGGGTTGAATGGCTAGTGACCCAAAAAAAAGCCTTGCCCAGTGCCCCCATGCAATGGCCTTGTTATGCCTTTGCACAGTTGCAAAGTTTTGGATTGCACACACTCTAAGTCAGTGCCAAGATGCTTTTGATGTAACAAGACATTTACTTTATAGTGAATGTCATTGGGAGATGGAATGTCCTGCAGTACCCAGCAAGGGAAGTGATGGTGTTGGGTAAGGAGGTAATTCCAGCACTTAATCCTCCTTGAGTAGAAGTACCCCCTCATCAGTTTGAAAAGAGCGTTGTTGGTCGGGAGCGTTCATTTTGTTGGTAGCGACGCGCATGCAAGTCGTTCGTGAACCAGCAAAGTTCAGTTCTGACCAAAGGAGCCTAAGTAAATAGCGCCCTCAAGCTCTTGGTCCAGCTTGAGGCCCGTAAGGCAGTTCAGTGATTTCTAACCCGATTACAGTTGATGGAAGACAAATCCTGGTGCTGATCCAAGTAGGACTGGACAGATTTTCCAAGAAAAAAAAAATTCAACTTACCTTTACCATGAGGCAGGCTGTTCTGGGATTTGATTGCACTATGACAGTCTCTGGTGCCATCTAGTTCAGTAGCTGTCTCCTGAAGGCTGGAGAGGGGGGTGAATATCAACATGTTTAAGTTGGCATAACACCAATAGTTAAGTTACAATGAATCAGTTCAGATGATTGTGAACAAGGTATACATTTTCTATTTTCCTCTTTTCCATACCTTTGGCAACAGACTAAAGGAAGCATGACACTGAAAACAGTACAGCCTAATTGTAGCACTGACAGAAAGAATTAGATATTTATAACCCACCGTTGAAGGGCATCAGGAAGAGAACTGTCTTAGATTAACCGCCCTTCCATGCTAAGTGTTTTAAAATTAATAGTGCAACCCAGACTTAATTATTAAGGCTCTATGTAAAAAAGCTGTTTTACTAGATTCCCTCCATATTGTAAAACTGATTGTTTCCCTAGATTTTCTATTCCTGTCCACCTGTGGGGGGGGGGGCTAGGGTACAAAGTACAATCTTTCTTTCCTACAAGAATGGGGAGGAGGGCGGAAGAGGGGCCAAAGGCCACATACACCTAAAAAAGAGACTGAAAAAATATTTTAGGAAAAATGATAAGATCATGGCAATTTGGGAGATCAGGAACATGCCTTCCCCCAAGAAAAAAAGTTTAGAAGTCTGATAAAATTGTTCGGAGAAATAATGAGAGCATTGCAAGTTTTGGGTCTTATCATTTTCCCCTTCCAGAATCAAAGCCCAAACATGGAGCCTCACCCCACAGAATGGCCATATTAAAAAGGTTACGTGACAAAATTCCAAATATAAAAAAGATTTTGGCATCCCAACAAACTCATATTTTTCTATAGAAATGCAGGTGGTGCAGCTCCTAACATGGTGCACTTTTGAGGCAATTCACCTCTTGTGCCTTGCAGGAGTAAATTTTCTTCAAAAAATTTCACAATAAATTAATTTTATCAAAGTCCCCATATTCTGATTCAAAAATCTCAATTTTACTCACCCAATGAAAGTTTAATTTGGCTTTATTTTCCATTATTTTTTAAAGTACAAGATGAACTCTTGTTAATGTGCCCAAAATACCAAAATAATTTTCTAACAAACTTGTAGTTAGGTATGTAAACAGAGGTGATAACAAGTTCTTACATGTTTAGGCCTATATGGCAGTTTCTGACATCTTTTGAAGTGACCCTAAATTCTTTCCCGATTTCCAGACACCAACCGTGTTTGAATTTCTGATCAAATTTCATGACACTGACATTGTTCACAAAGGTTCAACAGCATCATCGCAAGTTTCACCACAAATTTATCAGACCTTACCTGTTCGAGACATTCGAAGCACCACGAGGCCTCCGAGGCACTGTGTAGTCTATGATGGCAAATAACTTTCTGTGTAGCCTACTACTGAGTACTAGTTACCACTAGGGCCTACCACTGTACCAGCCAGTCACGCCAATAGGCCTACCAACAACTCACAAATATCTTTGTCATTTTCCGCTGAAATCGCGTGTCTTTGAGTATTTGGTGACTTGAGGTTAGGTCTGTCCAGCTTAAGGACTCACATTTTGGTGGATAACGCCCAGCCTCACTGAATTTCCGTGGAACTGCCGCCATTTCTGACTACGCACGGGAGCTCTGCGCCGCAGACGTTCAGCCGCCATTTTGCCAAATCCCAGCAACAAGCCGCTGAAGACAGCGCACGCGCAGTCCCAGACGTTCGAAAACTAGTACACCACCTCCTTCGGTTTCGATTAAGATGCAGTTTTCGGATCTACCGGAAGGTTTCCAATTTGAAATGGAACTATCCAAGACAGCCTCTTCTCCACTTGAATGAAAGGGGACTCTCCACTGAGATTAACAAGAGATTTGTCCAAATTAAGTTTAGCTGTGACATCGTTTAAGTTGTAGATGCGTGTTAACTAAATAACAGGGGAAACTAGAATGCACGCTATATTTTTTTTATCATTTCACGATATTAAGTGGGGAAATCCACGAAGAACAGACATGGGAGGGGGGCGTACAGTTACGCCCACGCCCTAATGGAACAAAAATCTGAATTTCCACACCGCGTCGTTTAGGCCTAAATACACCCAAGTGGTAACGCAATAAAACGTTTTGGTTCTTAGGTACACGAATAATGAAAGCCAAAAGAGAGAACAAAACCGACGGATAGATCTAAACGTGAAGTGCGTCGAATGAACGCAACAGAATGTTTTATTAACAAAATACTTGCTGCACGCCTGGGATCATTTGGGGGAAAGGGGAAAAACAAAGAACATACTAAATCCACATTTACTTTAGAATAACAGTGAAGAAGTTTGAAATTATGAAAAACATTACTTGCTGCCAACACTACTTTACAACACGGTGCAAAATCATGGAAAACTATAATCATTAACTGGAAATTTCAGAGGTATTTTTTCTACAAAGTGAAACAAAATAGTGGAAAATGAAACACTGCTATGGCAGGAGGAAACTCCTACTCAGGAAAACATAATGTGACTTGAATATACAATATTAAACTCTGTGTACGGAAACTGGTGGGTACGTTAAGGTAATGAATGAGTCCCCAGCTCCATAATAATCAGCAAAGAACTCTTTTCTGTACTTAAAAACAAAACACATTTTGGCGTTTTAACATTTTACGACTACCTTTTCTAAAAGGTGAACTTAAATACTCATCCTTCTCTTTTGTCATTGATTACGTTTAATTATTATGATGAATTAAATGGAATGGTACTCTGACACCTGATTACTGGATTAAAGTTAAATCAATCAAAAGCAATGAAATTTGTACTAGTCGACGAGCACCGGAAAAATTTATTGCCCAAAAGGGGGCGCTATTCACGCAAGGTTGATTGGTTTAGTTGACCTTGAGTAAAAAGGGGTGGGGACTTATCACAGGAAACAAGTTATATACACAATGACTTTTCTGCTGCCTTTTTAGCACTTGATGTGTTAATATTCAATAACTGTAGAAGTACATTTGGAAATAATTTTTTCATGTATTAGTACAGAACTCGATCCTTCCGTTCTCAGTGGCGTTTACACAGAGGGGCAAATTCTCTCTCTTGCGGACATAAGGCTATTTTTAAAAGAAGTGAATGCTCAATTTCTTTAAAAATGGCCGAGCATCTTCCTTTGGATGAGGAAGGCTTCTTACCGTGAAAACAATTCAATCAGTTCCGAAACAAATCCAATCCGTGCCCCAGATTAAAAACCCTGTTGGCTACTGACTACAACCTCTTTATTTAGGTAACAGTTTTTTACTTACTGAGTTTATCAAGAGTATATTTGTGATCTAATATTATCCTGTGTACTATAATTGTTCTCCTATAGGCAAGAGTTACTAAAGCTAAAAATTACTAAATATTGGAAAGTTTATCATAACAGCCTGATCCTTCGACTATTCATTCTGAAGATTTTGAAATTTCGATTTACAAAAATGGTACAACCTCTGCAATCACTTTCATTGGCTAATCAGTCCCCCTTGTCTTTCGGTTCAATGACGTTCTTCTCTGGGTTGTACTTGACCGACATCCTACAGGGGAGGGAGCTCACGTAAGCTCTAATGATGAAAAATAAGTAAATAAACGAGTGAAAGTTTCAAAAAGTCACAGCATACTGAAGCTAGCAAAGGGTGCTAATGTTCCAAGCTTTACACTCATCTTACATACTTCATCTATGAACTGAAGTATAGGTCTTCTTATATCTACTTCCATTAATGGCTTGGCAAGATGTGATGTATTCACAGTTACAAGCGATAATTACTTCTAATACAAGTCACAATTTTGGGGAACTTGAGACTTGACTCAGACAAAAATGACTTGTATAATTTGACTTAAGTTTGACGTGGAAGAAATTGACTTAGTACTTGACCAAATTCGATTTGTTGATATTACCTGAAAGTTTGTCGAAATAAAATACAAGAAACAAGATACAAAAAAGCAATTCTGTCTGACCTCGTAATACTGATGTCTTATTACAAATATCAGCATATAATGATGAAAAAATAGACAGAAAAACAAGGCACTTCATCAAAGAATGTCAGAAAGTGCACAAGTACCATTTCAATTGTGACCTCAGACAGGCCTTTAAAAATGACTTTAGAACTTGATTTGGTAAAGGTGACTTGTGAATTGACTTCGGAAGAACTGACTTTCGTCTTGACTTGGGAGAAATCGATTTCTGACTTAAAGAAAAATGACTCTGTTGCAACGCAGTAAGCCACAGCCTTATAGGTCATGGTGAATGCTTGACTGTTTTTTTTTCAAATTCCGTGGACGATACATCCACAGTGAACGATGGCATTAAGCATTGCTTAACCATTAGAAAACTGATTTTCTGTGACCAAATTCATTTCTTCTGCACCCCCGAAGAATGAAGACTTTTTTCTACTGTAGAATATTGACCTGGACTTACCGTTAGAGGGCGCCAATGGTCTTTTACAGGAAGTGAGTACAACTGTCATTGAACTGTTTGTCACCAGTATTACGATATCGTATCCCACATTCAAGCTGCAATAGCATTGTCTACTGACCTAGCCATCTGTTCCGCTTCCTCGATGCTCTCTGAAACGTAGTACACGTCTTGGTACTTGTCCAGATCAATATCCGGCAAAGACGCTGCAGCCTCAATCTCAAGAGGGCGCTTGACCGCTTTATCCGTGAACACGTGCTGGAGTGGATGGTATAAGATTTCACGTCAGTGTCATTTTCATCAAGAATTCATATAATTAAAACGACTGCAATTATTCCCACGCCAAAATGACGTAATGAATAAAAGTTTTGGGCGCGTCGGTTGGTAGACCCCGATGGAAAATATTTGGCTTCAAACTGCTTCCGCGAAAGGACTGTCACGGATTTGCAGCATGGACTGAATAGTTGAACCGTTGAATTCCAACCTGAATGGACCCTCAACAGATGGTGCTGTAGCCCGAAGTGGACTAACGGCAAACACTTGAGATTTGAAAATAGTGAATCCCCAACTACTGCAATCTGTCTGCAAGTATAATGGGGGGCGTTACCTCGAGTTCGTTGGAGCCCGAAAGAAGCAGAGCACCGTAAGCTTTGACCTCTGACCCCTCCCGGCACAAACCTGCCTCAACCGTGCTCATGTATACCTGTTCAAGAAGGTGGTTATGTTATAGTTAACGCTTAGTCAGCAGCTTATCAGACGATTGCCCCATGCTAAGAATCCTCTTTGAGCAACCGTGACGTCACATTTGGAGAGCCATGGAAGGGTTCTACAGGATGACTTGAGTGCTAGTTCATTTACAATTGGCGGTGAAGCTGAACTACATCAATATAAAGTGAACTGTTACATACTATTTGTGACGGTGCTGTGGAGAAAGGAGCCCCAGTAGAAATGTTGCTTTTAAAAGAAATTACTGAACGTGTGACTTACTGATGCGATTTTATCCAGAATATGGTCTGGAGTACCCAGCGAGGCAAGACCAATGTCCTGGCGGAAGGAAGCAGACACAGGAAATTGAATAAGAAGCACCTTGATTTAATCTCCATCGACGTGCTGCTGAAACAACATATGAACTTCACAATAGTCTGTGTTCGAATTCACAAACGAATAATTCGGTAATTAAATTTTTTTGTTTCTGTTATCCTTTGTTCGAACATGAACCGAATTAACCTTTCTCTTGTCCAATATTAAACCTCGACATCGTTAACTTCCATCCCTCGGAGTTCTTAGTGGTAACTGTAAACAGTCACGCTCAAACAAGAAGTCGCTCCTATTCTGCGTGCACGTTTGTTTTTACGAACCGCTCTTGTCTTGTTTGACGAATGGCAAATGGCACGGCTAAATTTAGAGAAAAAATTCTGCACGGCTTCATAAAGCAAATACCATTGATTCCCGGTCAAGGTATAGAATAAACCCCATATGGCACGAATAGTAAACACCTGTATGCGTCTTTTTTATTACACACGGAGTTAACAAACAAAGCAGCAAACTGAATAAACAAAGAGGCTTTTTCAACCCAATTAGCATCAAATCTCCCTGAAAAAAGTCAGAGATACCGGTACCCACAGCGTATCGTGTCACGTGGGCTTCATTTCAATACTTCTCTCGCAACAATCGACCAATTGACAATGTCTCTGTGTAAAAACCCATGAAAAAGTATTTACTGAAACCATGATCAAACATATACAATGACATCGAAGAAATATGACCAAATACCACAAATTAACCTGAAGTGGGCAATGTTGATGATGATAATTTCTCTTTCCCGCTTTTAATTTCCACAATTCATGGCGATCTAAAGTATTAAAATGTCTGCAGAAAGCTCTGGTAGTTACGGGCAATGAAAGTTTTGGCATTCGCAATGATTATGTGCATATTGATATCGTTTTTCGAGACGTAACTTTAATGTGATTCTTCAGCCTGGAGTGAAAAATGAAGTGATCGATTTTTCCCACGTCATAGCTATCCCTTGCAGTTCGGACTTGCCTGTGAAAACTGGGCGAACTCAGCGTCGCACAGAAGCACGGCGTGTCCGAGGATCTCATGAATAACATCCCTACGAGGAAAAAAGAAGATCAAGGCGAAGTCCCTTCTGAATAACAAGGAGGACGACACCAAAATAGCAGCAAAACAGTCATTATCAGCCCCGAGCAGGACCAATAGAGGGCGCAATTTTTTTCTAAGAAACGCAGACTCCTCTGGTCGGAACTGTATATTTCGCTGTTTATGAAATGCTCGCGTTATGGTCGCATTGCTTCCAACAAAATGAACACTCCCGACCAACATGGCTCTTTTTAACTGATGAGGGGGTGCTTCTGCTCGAGGCGGAAAACGAGAAATAAACATGCAGTTAAAATACATGTACACAACTACGACGGCGTCTAACAGCAACAACTTCAGGAGCACGGTAGCTCCTTTTCGCTATTATCATCAACAGAACATCAACATCAACAACAACAACAACTCAGTTTCTTTGTAACCCAGTTGCCTTATTAAGGCTGAATCTCCCGGAAAGAAACGAATAATTCTGCTTCTAGTTACATGCACTAACTATTCCTTATTTGTTGTAATGATGATAATTTGTAATGTACAAAAAATGAAAAAAACGTTGCTTCTCGAGAGGCTTGGTTGACCGAAAGTTTGCCTTTACACCCAAGTGTTTAAATAGTGGATTATTTGATCTGACTTAGCCCAAGTAGATCGACATACACGTTGTAAAATGCTGTGACCGCGATCGCGTCACTTGATATTTCCAGCTACAAGGGAATATTAGATTTTGTTATACTTACGGCTCATTTGTGAAGAAGGCCCCGTCACCATGACGCACATACTGTGAAGAGCAAAACACGCGAAATGCGAGAGCAGCCAGGAAGTCACGCGGTGTCATGAAAGTAGAAACGGGGCGAAGTCGGAAACCAGTTTTTCCTGCCGATTTAAACAATCAGTGAAACTAATGAATGAATTTTATGTTGCTTTGAAAAAAAATTAAGTAAAAGCAACAAATAACTCGACTCATGGCAGAATTGCTTTAGTCTACTCAAACTATATTTAGCTTAATTTAAACAACATGCAAAAGTTTGGAATTTCCAAATGGTAAAAATACAAACAAAAAAAAGAAACAAATTCCCAACTTTTTGAGCCGGCCAAATTAAGGCAAAGCGACTTTCCATTTTATTTTTCACAGTCACAAAGAGTTGCCGATGATTTTATCGAGAACCAGCCTTTTCGACCAGTTCTAACGAGCGCAAAAAAATGAGAAAATCAAAATGACAAATTCGAGTACAGATGTTTAAACATTTCTAAGTAATAAATGAATCTGCATAGTTACTTCTCAAGTAATTAGACACTTTCTCCAGGTCTGGAATTCGGTGGGCGGATATGTCGCACGCTTCCAAAAAGGGTGCCAACAAGTTGTTGAATTTAGTACAAGCGTGCATGGGGTAGAGAAGCATCAGTCTGTTGTACGTTCGGGCCCATGTCTCCAGTTGGCTCGCCGGGTAGATCATCGATGGAATGGGTGTGCCGCTGAAATGTACCCAAATCAATGAATTTTGCATTTTAGATGCTACCATTCTCCAACTGATGTCATTTCACGGAATTCCAACTCAAATCTAGAGAGTGCCCTGCCCCGCATAAAAAGGTGCATGCAAAAACTGTTCATTTTAAACCTAGAAGTTAACTGATGGTTCCTTCACAGGCTCTAAAGAAGAAAGTGTTAACTTGAGGATACTTTCTTACTTTTATATCATTTGATTATGGCGATCCAGAGTTATGCCTCTGACCCGCTTAAAACGTCGAACTTCTGCCGTGTCCATAACGGTGCAAGGTTTTAATTAGACACGGCTGAGAGTCGACGTTTAAAGCACTTGCTAACTTTCTGACGGAAGTTTGACAGGTCTCGTGGCTATCAACAGCAGGAGAGCGGCACGGCTTCACACGCCACATATCTACCGTGTGTAATTTAATTTTGGCATTACCATATTCCAAACTGTAGTGGTATCATTTGAAAATGCGCGTGCACCTGCTGCAGTTGTTTTCGTTTCGGCATCAAATCCACTGTAACATTTTCCTCTTGGGTTTTCCAAAACCCGTTTTGGTGACTGACCCGCCCCACATGTCATGTTTCTGATGATGGATTCACAAACCTTTTTAAACAAACTCCACAACAAAATGGTCAGTTTCATGCAACAGCACGATTATAATCTCCACTAGCGAGTCTTTATAGATCCCCAACCTATACCTTGGAGATATTGGAAATTATATGGGCCAAAGTGTTTATTCTAAATCGTGTGTAATGCGAAAGACAGGAATGTCCAAGGTTGCTCTTTGAATTATTTTTCTGAATTGGTATTCAGCCTCATATTTATAGCCAACCTGCATTTTGGACTAAATCTCTGACAAAATCAGCGGAGGTTGTGAAATTTCTTTGAAAGGAGGAGCAGCGGATGTATCAAACAAAATAATCAAACCTGCCCTTTTTATAATTATCACCTGCAATACATTTGATCACAGAAAAAAATCTTTCGTGTCTCGTTTCCTGGTGCACCATGTTGGAAAAAACCGCATTACGTTCAACAGAAAATTGACGTTTGAAGCAACTGCCCAACTTTTGTCGCTTTTATGTCAATTGCAGCTAATAGAACTACACACAGCAGAAGTCGATGTTTGGAGCGATCCTCGGTACAAACATAAGCCATCAAAACTTTACGGAAACACTGTATAAACTGTTTGCTCTGATGCCATGTATTTCTCGGGGGCTTTTTTCTATCCGGAATCTGTGATTCTTAGGTCGTGCCCGAAACCGGCATTTCCTCAGATACGGCTTACTCACCGCGGTCCGATCAAAAAACAAAAACAAAAACAAAAGCTATACGCCAAGTTAAAGAAAACCATCAAATCTGCAGCGGCGGTAACAAGTCATTATTTGCAAGTCCAAGCCAAGTCACGGGTCATTTTTTGCAAGTCCAAGTCAAGTTACAATTCATGAGCTGGTAATTGCAAGTCAAGTCACGAGTCACAAAAATAGCGTCTTGAGTCCAAGTCAAGTGACTCGAGTTACTCTGCAAATCAGGGCGACTTCATAATCATATGTCGTACCAAAAAAATCATTCCTTGAGACCGAATTTAGAGCAGATGCATCGTGTGCAAAAGGCTGTGTAGCTCAAATATATTATGTTGCAACTGCATCTCAGCCCAACCTTACATTACCTGACTCCACTTATCCAAACCAATTACAAATAAACCTGTACCAACACAATCCTGTTGTATTCGAAACAAGGAGGGACAGAGAGGCCTATAAAAATGACGTTCAAGAACTGAGCATTTGGTTCTCGTTTTGTAACCGCAATATGTCCACTGTTTGCTAATGAGAGCTAAAGGGAATGCGAAACCCCGGTGCATTTCATATTTACACAAACAATGCAGATTACCTTACAATAAAATCAATTGTCAATGTTTAATCATCAAATGAAGACAAAAGGTAGAAGGTTATTTCAATAATGTTTGTATATGTTGCCTTGAAATGGTATAATATTAATATTGATCGCTGTGCTTGTTCACGTACAAGGGTCCCAGATGGTACTGAATTAAAAATATGCAGAAAGAAGATTACATTTTTTATGTACTCGCGGAAGGAGATGCTTCATACATACATTCAAGTTCTTTCAGGCGTAGGAGTCGATGGCAGTCGATATAAGTATCCAAAAAAAGGAAATCTCTACTTCATAAATATTAATATTTACTGTAATTTTATGGTTACGTCTTCACTTCCTAATGTGCTTTATTATCGAAGACAATGACGTATGGCGTGGCCTTTAAAATCAGTCGAGTCTGCCATCAGTTTAGAATTTTGTTTTCAGCCTAATGTCAGAGCATAGGGAATGCACATAAGAATGCCAGAATGAGCAATGCAAAATTGACGTTCCTTGGGAGGCTGTGAAGAAAGGTTTTTCTATAAATTGGGGGTCCAAAAGTGTGACATTTTTGTGTTCCGTTACACCGGACCTGTGTAATTTGACATGACCATATCAGTGAAATTGATTTCAAACTATGTCAAGTTGTTTGGCAGGAAATTTGCATTAATTCGTCACTCTTGAAAATCAGATAATTTGTTCTGAACTTATTTAAATCAAATATCAGATGTGACAGGGACACGAAAAAAATCAGACCCCTAATTTATAGAATGACCCATAACCGTGTGCTCATAAAAACAGGACAGAGCAGTTCGCGCATTTTATTGACTTCGAAAATCACGCAGTAATCCGCTTCATGCTCCGCCTATAAATGTCGCAGATGCAAACCTCAGCCAGAACAAAATGAACTCACAGCTTGTAGGTTTTCGTCACGAGTTGGCATTTCCGTCGGAAGCTTCGATATTTGGCGTCGTCAAAGCCCTGGAGAGAAAAAAAACCAGAGAAGATTCTCTGATAACAAAATAGTGCATGACGAATTTGTAAGAGTCAACTTCAACCGGTAAAACTTAGACATGCCGAAAAGAAATCAAATTAAATTATTGATGAGTACTTTTACAGAGCGACATATCTTGCTTTGTTTTAAAGTTCTTTTTGCGTTGCAGTTCGGTACGCCAAAATGACAGACTATATCATTAAAAAATCATTAAAAAATTAATGTATTGTTACAACTCCCAAAACATCCAAAGTGCGCAACGACAGCGTGCGTTACACATCGACATTCGGAGCAACATGGTAAATACCCAGGCAAAAGTGTTCATGAAAACCTAACTGAATTAGAAATGGCAGATATTTAAGCGGTCGTATCTGTTCCCTTTATTCGAATAATGAGACGGAGATTTTCTACGCACTGTACTACAGCCTTGAAACCCTGAGCGTGTTTTATTGAATATAAAGGGAACAAATGAAATATTGAGAGCACAGACCTTTGAACCGACAAATGTAACCACGTACATAGGTAAGATCATGTTGGTTTCTTTTGTGCATTAACAGTGTGATGATCGAGAGTGTTAATGAGTTAATTGTATACATTATTAACCGTGCATGACTGGAAGATGTCACAGAAATGGTGGTAGGTACAAAGTTCAGCGAATGTAGGCGAATAGTATGAAAACACTTGTATGCTTTGGAGGCAATGAGCTACAGGTCCTAATTCAAACATATTTTATCACTACCATTTACGATTGACAGGCCAAAAATTAAAGTCGAACTGTCAAACAAGGTTCTTTACACACCTTCACATTGGGCTGGATGACGTCGTACACTTCCCTGGTCAAGGAGTAGTCTAGCTCGGCAAAGTTTCTTGGAAATTCTTTCGAAACGAACCGGAGGAAAAATATCATAAGCTGAATGAAAATACGCACGGTAACGCGCTTTTTTTCTGTCTGTAGGTTTTTATTGGGTTTCCGGGTTTGGGGGCTATTTTCTCATTCTCCCTCTGAATTACTTGAGTTTTTTTCAAAGCTACAAATCTACCAGTACAGGGTACAGATCAAAAGGAAAACTCCTGAAAACCTGTTATCAAGTTTTCAATCAGCCAACGTGTGGTCAGGAGAACAGTCGGTGTGGTCGGTGCAAAGATCGGTTAGTCCAAACGATATGGTTCTTTGCCCTGGTTGGGAATTACAGGGTTACCTAAAGCAGCAGATCGTCCTCAAATCATCAGATTTAAATTTGGTAACCCAAAACAAAGATACCTGACAATGATTGTCGAGAAAAAAAATGCAACTTTGGGGTCGCATTTTGGGGGACTCGCCATGTAGGAAAAAATGTGGCAAATCTTGGAAAGCCTTGGCTTCTTTACGGACAGTAGAGTACCTACCAACTTCGTCAGAACCATCGGCAACTGGGTGGGTAACACAGCAGCTGTCGTCTGGAAACTCGGACATCTCGATACTTCTATGCAGTGTCAAAACACAGATCAAACGGAAGAGCAGGAAAGAATTATCAATATGAACATTAGTTATTAACATCAATTATCAGTTGGAATCCTGTGTAGATCTCACCTATCTTAATACCTCTCAGATGATGGTGCGCACCGTTGGTCGACACGAAGACACTTCTTCGCTATGACCACGTCAGCGACTGCGGTCCTTGCTGTCCGTGCTCGAGATGACTAACTTTTGGCCGTGTGCGCCGTTTCGACTTCGGTCCAAAGAAACCCCGCGACGATCGAGCGTTCCACCGCAGCAGGCAGGTCGGGTAAATAGCAGAAGCTGTCGGCAGCAGCTGACTCTGGAACCAGCAAATGAACGCTGCCTTTGATAGGCCTACATGACAATATATATGGGACGAGCGGTGCACCCGTTAAAGATGGAATCACCTGGCTTATGCAACAAATGCACAGATAAAAGCAAAGCACACATGTGGAGATGCTGTTCAACTCAATCGGAATCAATTTACATAATGGTGTGTACAAAAAAGAAAGACACAGGAAGCAGTTAAATACGCCGACAGTGAAATCAATTGTGAGAGATAGGCTATTTGTGTTGGTTGTGTACTTGACCGCTGCGTCCAGCCCCCCTCCATTACCAGTTGCGTAAAAAGTGACCGTTATCCTGCGTTTTATTTAATTACCTCTAGTGGTCGAGCACCTGGATCATATTCTCTCAATACAGGGATCTCTCCACAGGAGGGGGCGTGTCTCGCCTCATCGTTTTCAGTACGGTGCTCACAAAAACCGGCGACATTACAACACTTCACAAACAGCTAGTATTGCCATGCATCAGAGTGATACTCAAACGGGCCTGACAGATTTCGAGTCTAGATTTTAGTGGAACCGTAGTGCTGAGGTCACTACGAGAGCGAACCAGCCCATTTGGGATTGAAAGACTGAGCAGTGCAGCGCCGCAGAATCGATTCGGAGTTCAGCTTTCCGTTCAATCTGTACGGCACATTTTATTTTCAACAACACGGCTTCCCACGTACCAGCCTTATGAAGTGTAAAACAATTATTAGCTTGTAAAAGCCAACGTGAACGGTCGAATGTTTGGCTACCTTTAATAAATATTGATCTAGACTTTGGGAAGCAAATTTGACTACGTCTATTTTCTAGTACAACAGCTGTTCCGTTTGGGCCCGTTGCGGGCTTGTAAAATTAGTCTTCTAATACCGCCCTTTACACTTTTATTCCTTTATTAAAACAAAAGATTTCAATTAAAAAAGCCCTCAGTTCGATCCGCCTCGGACTTCCATCCCACGCTAAAAACCAAGGTGCTAAATCCAACACTTGTTGAGTTGTGGTCAGTAAAAAGTCTTTGAAAGTGTTAAATCCCATCACGCTGTACATGCATATTAAATCCAATATTTTATATTTTAAATACAGTATTTAACTATTAATACGGGTGATTCACAATAGTGCGCCTCTTAGAGTTTGCAACGTGTTGGCCAATCGAAACGCTCGAAATCTGTGGACCCTTCCCTAAACGTTCATTGGGTTGACAGATTTGGCACTGTGATGGGCGAACGCGTTGCAAACTTCGAGGCGCAGTAGTGTGAAACGCTCGTATTAAACGTTTTAAATGCTGATTCAACGATATTAGGGAAAACTATTGAAGTAACACTTAAAATGTTGAACTGACTCTTCAACTGTTGGATCTGATATTTAGAGTGCTTGGTTTAACATTAAAAATTCTGGGTTCAGAACACTCAAAAGCGTGGGCGCTGACCACGTTTTATGTAAGTGCTCGATCAACAAAACCGCCTCATTACAACTTTATCCCTCATAAAAATAGAAGACCTTCAATCATTAAATACATATGTAAGGGGATACTTTCTTCAAAGTTCCACCCCCAAATTTTCCTACTTTGTTTAGCGTATCAGTTCAATGACCAACATTAAAATGTCCCAAAGGTTAGTTTAAAAAGTAAAAGTTAACCACGATAAGATATCGTTTTTAACCATAAAAAGTCCTATTTACAAAAAATGGTATCAAAGTTATAATGAAGACAAAAATCCGTTTAAACGATGTGGTATATGTATACAGTACTTACAAGGATACTGATAGTGTAGCGTGCATCATGGATATGACCAATTTAAACACGCTTAAAATACAAATCTGAATCTAATACTACACGACAAACGGAAAAACCAGGGTCGCATCGGATCAAATTATTGTCGAGATTTTGATAAAGTGCACTGAAAGTTTGATGCATGAAATTGTTATTAGGAACGATTACCTGTACAGGACGTTAGAAAATCGGAGACTGCGGTCGTTTGGAATGACTCAGAAACGGTTCAGATTCAGACGTCTCGTGAGCTAAACTCGATACAAGATTTGTTCATGTGTGCTAGTTAGGAAAATTGACTTTTAGAATCCCACAATCCGCCAGACGCCTTGCCGTTCTGGGATGCCTTGGCAAACGCGGATCGACACATAGAAATTATGATGTGGATGATGTAAATATACGATTTTCATCTAATTCTGTGACAGAAACATTATGACCAACAAAACTATAGCTGGGTGGCAAAATGACGCTAGAGCCACTTATAGAAACATATGTTTACAGCCTATCGCCTCATCCTTATCTTCTCTTATCGATACTGTTGTATCGTTCTATCCAAAGTTTCCCAGTTGTGCTTATCGGCCCATGATTATTTTTGTGCACGTGTTTACCAAATACATGAATTGTCCCATAAATAATTAGGGTCTTATGCTTGCCGACCTGATTATGATCATTTTATGTCTTTATCATCTAAAATAATTGTGAGGAATAACACAAGAAGCGAGCTGCGTGTGTATTTTGTACTTCTAGTGCTGCTCGCGGCTTGCATAGATACTAATCTAAAACCCAAATCAATAGACGTAAAATATAATGACGTCACGTTTTGTTTACACGTGCGCTTTCCCACCTGACTGCCATAGAAAAGTGCACGTGTAAACAGAGCGTGACGTCATATTTGGATTGAGCAAATTCGTTCTTAATACTATTGGTTCGGTGCGATTTTGGAATGATAATTTGAACCAGAGGTAACTTCAAGATAATTAGTGTTTTTCCTTAAGAAAGACGGAAGAAAAGGTTTGAGTTTAACAGTGCTGGCATAATCTGGAAATCCCGTCTCCTACTAAATTACCAACTTACGAAATGTGCTTGCAGATTTTTTTGGGTGTTTAGTGTATTTTAACAATTATCGTTTATATTATGACATTGCAACACTTCACAAACTAAGAGGGCCGGAATTTCGTTATCCTACGCAAATATCATTTAAACGTCTATGACAACTAGCCAGTAAATAATGTCATATAGTCAAATTAATCGATCCTTCAGGCAGTTCAATAATTTTCCCATAAAGTCTGTCACTCATCTGAAACGTCCGGCAAGTTTCTTCGTGAAGAATTCCAGGCATAATCGGGTCTGTTCAAGACACTTTGTCGACAGCACCGATCAGGATGTTCAAGTCACCTTAAGGAGAAAAGAAAAGAGCGACAGATATTTTGAAAAGAGAGAGTGAGATGAAGAGGGATGAAAACTATCAATGAGCATAAACTCGAAATGAATCCCCTGTCATTGTTAGTGGTTCATCAGTTCGTTGCTGATGCATGGAAAGGAAAAACTTCTGCCGACGCCCAACATGATAAACATGCCCGCGGGAACACATATTTCTTAGGGGGTGCTCAGCTTGTAAATAAAATTTCAAGTCCAAGACCACTCAGCACGTCATATAAGCTTGTGTTTCAACTAGGCTAAGGTTTTTATATCAAGCTGTGCCGTAATTTGAGAGCACCAAAATGCGACCATTACGTCGCGCGCCCTGGTCGCGCGCTGCTTGCACAGCGCGCCCAAGCCAAATACCTGTAGTCTGGATACCAGACCCGGTGATTCCAACTATTCTCGTCGAAGACTTTTTATCAATGCAGCCTTCTTTGGGCAGGGAATAAGACTGCATAGCCAAACAAAAATTGGCTGCGTCCGAATCTGTTGTCTAGAGCTAGGTCTAGGACTTTGCTCCTTAGGAAATATAGCCTACATTGTTGAGACACCAAGACATTAGACCTAGCCGTAGCTCTGGAAGCCCGTTTCGGACACGGCCTCTGAACGAACGGACTCCGACATGAATATGCAGATATTTGACTGGCGTTCTGTGCTCTTGAGAAGTGTATTGTTTAAGAAAAAGTTACACTGCTAATTGTAATCATAAAAATCTAGGGTTTTTGGTGGATATCTGACATTGGTGAGTCTAATTATGTTTGTGGCTTAACGTGGTCAAAGTTGGGGGTGCTATGTTGCATACCAGAACCCCCATCCAAAAACCTAGGGGTGCTTCAGCACCCGAAGGCCCCCTCCCCCGTTTCCGCGGGCTTGATGATAAAATAAGAGAAAGGAACTAAGGCTTTGTCCCACTGTTATGGCTAGGGCTATATAGGGGCACGACGTGCGGCTAATGGCCCGTGGCTGCATGCGGCCACTTCCCATGTGCTACTCGAGCAATTCGTCATTCGATTTAGACACGGCTTGACACTCTGATCCGGCTTATCAGCTTGTGCAGCCAGTTTATGGCTGCACAGATGCATGAACTGCATCATGACGGGGTCGGCCGATTCGCATCATAAAGGCATCAGTGGGCGGGGGGGGGGGGTAATTGGAAACCCTCCTTTGTGAATCTGGAGACAGACGGCCGATCACAATAACTGATGCCTGCCCTCGTGCTTTCCTCCAAACTGCTAGGCTTGGCAACCAAGCCTTGGCTGGAGTCCCTGAATCTGTCACTGAGAAGTTGGCCAACAAAATGGGTGCCCAGACATCATGAGCAACTCAAAAGAAGTAGAAGTTTGTACAAAACAAACAGGCAAGTACATACAGGGACACTGGTGGACGAGTTGAGAGATGGGGATTAATTGAGTGATAGAAAGTATAAGGAGGAGGTTCAGTGGTGCTAAGGCAATGAGTCAGTCCGGTCTGTTTCACTTTATTCCAACTGCTTGAGCATCGATCCGTAATACCAATGGTTTGAGGGGTAGGCCTAGTAGGGAGAGCTGAGGAAAGGTGAACTTGATGGAGAGTCGGATCTGAGACAAGGTAGACAAGGAGGACAGATTAATTATTTGATCGTCATAAAGGTAATGCAGGGTGGAGAAGCAAGACGGGCAACGTGATTTACCTCGGATAGACTGGGCCAGCTCCTTCAGCTGTGTCTTCTTCTCCAACACCTCCACAGACTGGGTGTAGGGATCGTAGCGGAGCAAGAAGGGCCGTGGTATGCTGGAGGTATACTGTCTGTCAGTGAAGATAAGTAGAGCAATTAACACTTTCCTATCGTGTTGCCATGGTGATGGGTTCAAATTAATCAAGTTCTCAATACAGTCTCTCAGAAGTCAATCACAAGTCAAACAGTCTCAATCACGTCAAAAGAAAATTTTTTTATATGGTGGTTTTGAAAAGTTATTATCACTGCCTAAAAGGCAATTGCACAAGTATTACAAAAACAAAATTAAAAAATCTCTAAAAGGAAATCCATGAAGTGACATGAACTTGAACATGAACTATTAAAGACAAATTAACAAATTACCAAAATGTTTACCTGTACAAGAATCCACATCTCCTGAAGAGAGCCATCATGGCAATGAAATTAGCTTTTATTAAAGGGCCTAATTAGTTCTGTTCTGAACAAATCGTGAAGAAGACAATTCTCTGTTAACTGGTGATCCTCTGTGACTTTATAATCATCTTCCGACTCACTTGTGATCCCAGTATGTTACACAGTTTCACCCTTCTTTGGTATTTATGTCTTTTAATTTCCTTCTTTATTTCCTTTTATTCATCATCAAATAGTGAAATTGGCGTAACTTTTGCCTTCAGCTATTGTCATGTCTTTTATCTCTTATCCGTCCTTTGTTTTCGTCTAGTAGTTGCTCGCGTTGTTGTTCTTGTTAGGTCTTATGTCTCAAAGGCTATTTTTTACAAGTCTTGGCTTATTCAACAGCGTCATGCTCTTTTCTTTTCTCATTTGTACATGGACTACTTTTTCTTTATCTCATCAAAAGTTCATTAAAATGTTCTTGTTTTTCACTTAGCATCTGAAAAACGTTTGTGTACATCCACTTTGCTAATTTCAATATACCGAGTTTATTTAATTATCAATGTATTTTCCTAAGTTTATCCATTTTCTTTAATTCCTATGTAACTCAATGATTGACGTATTTTCTGAACAAGGGTATGGAATAAAATGGCTTCTTGAAATTGAAATTGATTCCAGTCTTTCGATGATATCATTGCTCATTGAAGCTTATTAAAAATTAATTCACCAATCTTGGCCTCAAATCGAGAGGCTTATTTTTTTCATGGAAACCTCCTCTATGACAGTACCTCATTTTATTCTTGGCGTCTTCAAAGCTCTCTGCTATGAAGTAAACTGGCTGGAAACCCTCCACGGGGTACTTTTGCACCGCCATCTTAGCCGGGTCGAAGGGTTTGAGTTCGGGCTTGTCAGTCAGACAGTACTGGCAGACAGGGTTGGTTAATGTTCAAAAAGTAGTGAAAATAAACAGGAATGCCAAACTGTAGCCTAACAGGGTTGTTGTCGTCCCATTCCTTGCATTTGGATCTTTTTTGGCCGATATGATGAGAAAGAATAAGGAAGCAATATGTTGGTTGTCACTTCATTAAGAGTCATCACTCTTACAGTCCGTCCGTGGTGCTGTTTATCAAGCTGTCTGTTACCTATCTGTCATATGTTTGATACACTGTAAAAACTCGGGTGTTAAAATCAACACTTTTGGGTGTTATCAGATGACCACACCATAGGGTGTTGCTTTAACACTGATGATGTTACTTTGCACACCTATAAGTGTTACAGTGCACTAGAAGGTGTTACAAGTAACACCAAAATTTCAACACTAGTGAAAAGTGTTGGTGTAGCCTTCTGAAAAACCGTGGGTGTTACATTTAACACCCCAGTTTTTGTAGTGTAGTCTTTCACATCCGTTCTAGTTGAAATTAAGACTTGTATAAACCAACTAAACAACTTTTGTTTGTTTATGTGCTGTTCACCAAATGTCGAAGGATACACATTAGCACGGCAGAAAAATGGCCCTATAGAGCCACCAATGTGGTCAATCCAGGATTTCTCTCCTGGAGAGACCTGTGTATGTTCTTTTAGTCTTACCTGCAGTTCCCCGAAGGAGGACAGCAGCCCAGCACCGTATGCTTTGCGTTGACCATTCTGAATACACATCCCGAACTCCACAATGAACCAGTAGCACTGACCATGCGTGTGGGGGGGGGTTGGTAATAATCCAAGAAGATTTTTAAGCTTACTAATTCCCTAGTATTGCATACATACAACGATTTCTATAGATAACCAATATTGGCAGAAACTATTATTTTATTAATAATTTTGTTAACTGGTACACTCTAATACCTGATGCTTTCCCGACAAACGTTCATCCCGAGTCAAGGACATCAGGAGTTCCTTACAGAGCACTTTTGAAAAGGTCAACTAATGATAACTTACTGTTGACAGCTTTTCTAAGTATTCGTCAGGTGCACCAAGAGAAGCTAAACCAATATCCTGAGAGTAAAGGAGAAACAAGTCAAGAAACAGTATAGTATCAACCAACAAGGCTTGCCAGGCAAGTGTTTATCTCCAACCGTCCCGAGCATTAAAGCCAGTGATAACTTTTCTACACAAACCCATTAATCGCATGATATCTCCTGGCATATAGTGGTAACCATTGCATTTTTAAATGGAAATATGCACATAACACTAATAAAAAAAACCTAGCTTACTCACACACCAACTGGATTGGAACATTGGACCCTCTGCTCACAAGTAACAACCACACTCATTTAAACCTTCTGAGGGCGGGTTCAGACCCAACGCGGAGGGGGCGAATTCGATTTTTTGACGGACAACAAATTTGCAATTTTTATGACCTCTGTCAAAGGTAAGTGAAACACCTTCTGCTTGGTTCCTTTGACATGGCCGCGCTGCCCCCATCTATCAATGTGCAAAGTGGGCACTTAATTATTCTGAATCAAATGCTTTTTTCTGTTTTCGAGAATCATTTTTTCACTTGCGAGTTGGAAACGAACAAAAGCGAGAATTATACGCAAAAAGAAATCGCATCCTGAAATCTTACCTGCGAGAACTGGGCAAAGTTGGGATCTGCAAACATGGGCACGTGTCCAATCAGCTCGTGGCAAATGTCACTGGTGATAACAAGAGATAATGTCAGTCCGTTCGGTATTCCAAGAGTGGAGTCCCCACATGAAGTGCGCCCGAGGTTCGTTCCGGTGCCACGGTCTGCGTGTGTGCATCAGTGTGGACATACGCCGACCTGCTTGAACCTCCAATGACCATGCCTTTTGAAATTTACCTATCTGGCTCATTATCCATCAATCTGTGACAAGTTTAGGAAGTCAATTTTTTAATTTTCTCATTTTCAAATATCTGCCGGTATCGTAACTGTATTCTTCAGAGAATAAGTATTTGTTCAAGTGGTTATTGTTTTATCATTGAAGAGGTGCCATTCCCCTCAACAAAAATTTCTCCATTGTTTTGTTGAACGTCACAGCTATTCCCCTCGAACGTTGCAGCTTTTTTATCGAAAAGGTTAGTGTCGATGTAGACTCACGGCTCTGGTGTGTACCAAGGGTTGGATCCGTGCCTGATGTACTGGCTACAGTGGAACACACGGAACGCCAAGGCAGCAAGGAAATCCCTTGAGGAAATCAATCCAGCCGATGGGCGGAGGGTGAATCCAGTGCGATCTGGCCATTGAGGGGAAATTTGACCAAAAAAATCAACTAACAAAACACATATAGTCACTTCGCTGATTTTTTTCAAAATGCATTCTTGCTACGGCGTGGGCAAACTCGAAATTGCTACAAAACATCACCCCAGGCAACAATCTGCTTGCTGGCTGTCAAAAAGCTGTTAGATTAGTGTCTTTAATGAATCCCTCTGCTCTGTACAGATGCTGAGGGTGAGCATGTGCTTTACCTTTGAGGAAGTTTGAGACATCTTCAAGTTGTGGAATGTTGTCCTCTCGGTAGCCACAGTTCTCCACCAGGAGAGGGAACATGTGGTTGAATTCCCGGCAGGCGTGGGTGGGGAACAGCTCGGTCACCTTGCCAAACACGGTGCCCCAGGTCTTGATCTCGTTGATCGTGTAGGTGACGCGGGGAATCGGGGTCCCACTGGAAAAGGCAATAAGACAAACGATTTGCATATGAACATTCACTTTTGTTTGGAGAAAGAATTAGGTTAATATCTAATGTTGGACAGTGATATTAACTCCAAGGTACTCACTATTTGTAGTTGAAAGCAATGTCAGCGAATTCTTTGCGCCTGGCGTGGTACGCAAGATCAGCGAAGCCCTGTTGAAGCAATATGGGTAACAAGTTAATAGACCTATACTAAACAAATTCGGCTGTCTTCCTTTTTCAAAATCACCAGAATTTACATAATTTCATAACAATGGAAATCAAACAAAAATTAGTGTCATAATAGTTTCAAAGATCACACACACAGGTCTGTAAATTTTAAACCAAATTTATCTAAACCGAAAATTATGTTCACAGTGGGCATTAGTCCGAAATTTGCGTACTTGCTTATTTTCCTGTTATTCTGATGAGATAGATTAGTGAACAAAATAGCTGCAAATATAGGCCACGTTCACTGAAAACTTTTCAAAGCAACGAACACAATGTTTGCTACAAGATAAGGTAAGAGCTTTAATATTGTTAATGGCTAATGCATTTAATAGATTGCAAATAAATCAATTTGCTGAAGCTACTGATAACAGAAGAGCTTGATTTAATGTCAGACGAAAGCAATCACACTACAGACCGTGTACCAAGTGTTCCCGAAATCGTGTGTTTTAGTCAGGTGGCGCTGATTTCTATGTGCAACGGTTATCGACAGAGATATTACTCCAGTCCAAAAAGAGGATCATGAGATTTTTAGGTGTTGCCTGGTGGTCACAGAGAGGCAGACGAGTCAAAGCCGACTATTTTTCCCAGCAATATGCGCGCACAACGCCGGCCGAAACACCAGAGGGCACATGAAAAGTAGGAAAGTAGCGTGAAAGTAGGTCACACAGTGAGCTTCTGGAACCCTCGCGCAGCCCGTCTATGGGGCGTTTATTTGGGACTGCCCATCACGTTCTACAATGTCTGGAAAAATGTTTTCCAATTAAACCATCCTAAGAAACACTTTTGTCGGAATTTTAGCTTTGAGTTCAAGAAATATTGTGAAAAAATTACCTGCAGATGTGTAAGAAACGAATTTCATTAGGTCTAACGATCTCCCAACGCCGGCACTATTGTTGCTGGGTCTAAGTGTTAAACCGTTTGCTATCACGTCATGCACTTACATGAGAACAAGAACGTATGACTTCGTGAAGATTTACCTCCCTACAGTCGATGGGTTCTAAATTCAGTCGGGCTGACCTGGTGGAGTTCTTGTCAAAAAAGTTTAGATAACACTTCAGAATTTATCCAATGTAGATCATCCCTTCAAATTCATTTCCTTCAAACTCTGCTAAAACTAACTTTGTTCTCCTGTTTATTTCAATCGTTATACCTTACGGCTATCAGGAAATAATATCTTAACTTTTCTGTTGCGTACGAACACCTTGAGTTGCACTGGTCGTTATGTATTTTTTAGAGTTTCGGAAGTGAGAGGTCAGTTTTGGCGTCAAACGTTTCTTTTAGCTTCAATAAATTAATATATTAGTTAAACTTTTACACAGACAGTTTATGGAGTCGATTTTTTAAGTAAATGAATGAAAAATAAATGCAAAATTCATGCACATTATCTGTCCAGTTCAAGGGTTTCGGTAACGCGCCATCAGGGTCAACTTGAGGCTCTATTCTCATTATAAAATACCAAGAGTCGATCGTATGAGGGCGTGCTCTGCATCCTGTGCGTTGAGCTCACAGACATAATTATAAACTCATAGACTGCCACACCGCATTCCAAAACTGTACATGAACATTTCGTGATATGCACCGCGCCCAATTAAACTCAAAACAATCAAATTCACCCCTCAGTATGGATAATTTACGCAAAGGTGAAGAATTCCATCCTGGAAATTCTATAAAACCATTTTTCAACTCCTTTATAGTCCTCTATAGTCCACATGGATTCAAAATAATGCGGTTGGCAACATTTTGAAACAAGGTGCAGTGCAGTATCGAACAAAAAGCGAACATATTTTGAGAGCACAATGTAAACAAATACAAGTGTATCAGGAATAGCATACAAAGCTATCTTGACAGCCTTCACTTTCAAAAATCAGCGTTGCAGATCGGCCATAACTCATCCAATTTCGAGGTGTCCCAAACGACAGGAGTATGGTATATGGGTCTTTCACTAAGGGGTGCTTCCCTTCAACTCGAATGAGTGTGCATTCGGCATGAGCTCTGGGGTTAGGTGCTCTTATTGGGGATACGTTCTGCCAGGCAGAAGGACTCCGCATCCGCCTTGAGCAGAAGCACTCCCTCATCGGTTGAAAAGAGCCATGTTGTCGGGCAGTGCTCATTTTGTTGGTAGCGACGCTGCTGTAAAGTTTGTATGTCATACTCGTTTGTGAACCAGCGAAGTGCAGGTTCCAGCAAAGGAACTAGACTGCATGGTTCCGTTCCGTTCGTAGTCTCCGGACGTCTTACAGTCGTCCTCCTAACGTAGGGCCTGGTAGCGAGTAATGAATCCGGCAGAATTCTGCCGGGTGTAAGTAAATGAGGAAACGATGCGCGCTCAATGTACAAATCCTCAAGCAGGAGCTGATAGCATATTTTGCTTTTTTCCTCTTCGTTATCGAAAATAACCATAAATTATTCATTTATCTAGAATTTAGAACGATAACCACTGATTTGAAATAAAATGGTGTAAAATAATTTATTGATGATAATCATTGAAAAAATACAATACTACACCGTGATCAAAAGAGGCTTAGCAAAGGACAGGTACTTGTGTTTTATTCACCTCTCTGCTTGAATGCGTTTCCAGTCAAAGGCTAACTGCTGTTGGCCCGACTAAAACTTGAATATTCAGCATCCAAATTGACAGGGCTAGCTACCGTCCCTATATTTTTTATAATAGGGACTGGGACCAGTCCACAAAGGACCCCCTTGCCTTTGCTAGGACAATTACGACCTCTTTTGCTCCAGCTCTGGGCTCATGATTTAATCAGCAAAACCGTTAGTTTGTACCTGAGAGTACACAAGATGCTCTGTTGTCTTACCGTTCATGGACCCCTTGGAAATCAAGTTTGGGCTCTCCATTGGAGTCCCCCAAACCAGCATTGTATCTTGACTGTTATGAGTCGTCCAAAGAGCATCTTTGGGACCTCATTTACGCTAGGAAGGGGTTTGGCCGTCGCATTACTGGCTTTACAGCGCAGTGAACCTACGATACGACTTCGTTAGCTTCTTTCTGTCGAATTTGCATAAATCAAACCGGCCAGCATCCTCTCAGGTGAAGCAGGAACAAGGAAGAAGTGCCAGGGATTAGTTTCTTCCACCTGCATACCCCATTCAATCCTAATTACTTAACCACGAGACGCCGACTCAACATATTTTAATGTAGAGGCATTATGCTACAAAGAATCTTCATTTCTTGTAGTTTGTTGTTTGTTTGTTTGTTTGTTTTTCTTTTGTTTTATAATTAACTCACTGGATAGTCCGCCTCGAAATCTGCTCCATATCCCACGATGCTCCGGGCAAGCGTATCCGTATCCTTGATCTTTCTCGGGAACCACGGGACTGGAAGGCGAGGTAAGCCGTCAGAAACAACCAAATCACGGGTCAAATCTACTAATGTGCTTTCTCCAAATTCCCTTTAATTTGCAGTTACTTACGCTGGGTGGGCCTAAAAAGGGTTCTACTCGTCTATAGCACACTCGTACCTCTGCAACGAAGGTTGTCTATAGGTTTATTGATAGATGGGAAATGAAACTGTAATCTTGTATTCCTCTCACTGAATGGTTGGAGTTATGCAATTTGCCCTTTCAGTTAACATGTGATACTTAATTGGGATGGTTTCAATATAGACTTACTTACAGAATCTTGGCTGTAAATTCTTATTTGTTTAAAATTGGTAAAAGAGATAACAACTTGTGTTCTCTTTTGTAAAGCTGAGAGTGAAACCTTGATGCATCACTTTTGTACTTGTAAGTTTTCCACCTCTTTTTGGAATCAGATCGGAGATTGGCTTAAAAATACCCTGAACACTGATATTTTTTGGATAACAAAACTACCCTTTTCGCAATTTATGATGATTCCAGAAATGTACTCAATTTAATTATCTTGCTTTGCCGTTTCCACATTCATAAGGTGAAAATGGTTTTGTGCACGATTAAACTCTTCTTCAGCGTATGAAAAGTGTTTGAAATCTTTTTGAAGTTTAGTGAACAGTAAAGTACACTTGCAAAATAGAAGGTTTTCCAGGCACGCTGGGCCGCTGTCAGAGTGATGCAAATCCAGGAAGACACGGTTCAGTTGCATATGTTTAATATCAAGTTTTGAATCCAAACTTGCCCTTGGAAATCATTTAAGAGAAAAGATGCTCGCTCGCTTATTGACATATACGAAAACTTGCTTGGAAATCTTCAATAGCGATGTATGAAAATCTAACAATTTTTTGCGCACAAATCAATGCAACATTGAGAGTTGGTGTTAGAACCACCAAAAGTACCATTACATGGTACTTTTGCGTATGGATATGCAAATTCATATTAGCATAAAAATCACAAAGGCCACAAAATACAGGGGAAAAAAAGCAAAACAAAACTTCAATTTCATGGATTAATTTCAGTAATCTTTATCAACTTAACATAATTTCTTCAACTCAGACCGACCCCTTCACTCATACTTGTGGGTATCATAGTTATTATCCTAACTTACTTACTTAGTAACTTACTTGTTTTTTTCTCTGAGGGAGGCGAAAGCACTTGGACATACTTTGCCTTCTCTTTCAGCTTATCCAGGACAGTGTCCAACTTGTCCGCCTTCTCTTCGCAGACTATCAGGAATTCGTAGTCTCCTTTGTCTCGCTTGGACAGGCGAGACTCAATCAGCGACAAGTTAATGCCATACTCCTACAAGAAAATATGTGAACTTTGCAAATGTAGTATGTTCTGAGCCAATATGGCTAAGAGGTCAAAGTAGAAGGGAGCACCGGTATTTCTCACAAGACTGGGTGGGATTCGCGACATGGCCCAAGTTTCAATGCGTTATGACAATATCCAAGCTTAATTTGATTTTTTTTTTAGTTTAAACATGGTACGTACCTCGAATATCATGAGAGTGCGAGCAAGAATTCCTACTTTGTCTTTCAACCCAATTACGAGAGCTGTGTGGCCATTCTCCACCGTCAGTTCTGAATTACCATTCTGCAGATGATCCTATGAATCAGATCCAAATTGACAGGATGAAAATGACAGGGATATTAAAGGTTCGATATTTGAACACTATTGAGGACGTCGGGCAACTGAGTGCAAGGAGCTCAGACAGTTGCTTTCAACCAGACTCGACGGTGCCCAAAGCATGCTTGACGACGCCCATGGTTGACGAATTAAGAATCTGAATGTTAATGTCTTTTGGGGTATGTGCGAATACCAATGGTACTATCGTGGATCGTGCGTTCTTGGAGCTTTTTTTTTTTTGGAGCTGGATAAGCCTGACATAGTTTGATTACGAATCCGCCCACTCAGAAACGTAATGTTAGAAAAAAAAGAAAAATCTTAGCATTTTTTTTATAACCAGCACGATTTTTCGTGGTTTTTTTTTAAATTCCCAACGCAGCGTTTTGAGTCAGTTTGAAAAAAAGTCAAAGTTATTTTCCCTTCATTGTACCAAAAGCACTTAGGCCTGTATACGTCTTTTAAATATAGTGTAAGTTAGGTGTGTAAGTGCATTTTTCCCGCCCTCCTAACTCACGATATTTCATACTATATTTGTAATCTAATAGAATAAAGAACTCTCGGCCATAGAGAAAAATTTTGAGAACAAAATCCCCATTCGTCCCTCCCGAGCCCTCACCCAAAACATGGATGACGGGCTTGGATAAGTTGGTTGGTAGGAATGGCGCACGTGCACCTGAAGGTCGTGAACCGCGCGAATGTAGCATGCGCAGAAAACTGCCATGGCACACGGACTTCATTTGTAATGCCTTAAATTAAACGCAGAGGTCATTGAAGCCACTTGTGGCCATCTTACCGCGCAAAATACAAATGTAAAACAAAGGCTTTGCTTGCCGTTCGGATCATGGCATCAGTTGTTACAATGGCAAGCGAGCCAATTCACCATCACCTTGTATTCGGCACCATAAAATGGCCGCCTGTGGCTTCAATTGGTACAATGGCAAGCGAGCCAATTCACCATCACCTTGTATTCGGCACCATAAAATGGCCACCTGTGGCTTCAATTGGTACAAGGGCATTGCGAGTATAGCTGATCTTTTATGTGGCGTCCGTGCCCTTTAAACCACGTTCCCCATATCGCACATACTGCAGTGTAGGGGGCCTACTAGAAATATAACTGGTAAATTAATTTTATGCTGTTAAGAAACAGTGACTGCACGTATGACCAGCCATAGAGGTCATACTTTTCAAAACTGAATACTGTTCATTGCCTGCAGTTTGCCATTGAATTAGGACTCTGCCTTTACAAAACCATTTTATATACCCGTTTTTACCAATGTGAGGCACAGACCTTGCTCCAAGCTGGATCATTTACGCCTTTAATACCGGCCTCACGCATAACTCGGCGAACAGCCTGTAGCAATCTGTCCCATAAACAAGCGAAGCGTGGCTGCGTATTTATATGGCACTGAGTTCAGAAAATTTACTGGAGGCCGTATATTTGGGGTGGTGGGGCTCCGGGGAAGCTGCATGGAGGGGACGTTAGGTTGGCCAGAGGGGTGATAGATGGTGACTGAGCTCATAGTATGGTCTGAGCTAATAGTATGGTCTGACTGGTTCAAGAGGTGCGTTTAAAATATGGGCGATTCACAATAATACGCCTCCAAGAGTTTGCAGTGCTTTGGCCAATCAAAACGTGCGAAATCTGTCGACCCAATGCGGCTTTGGAAAGGGTCGACATATTTTGCGCATTGTGATTGGCCAACGCGTTGCAAACTCTCGAAGGCGCACTACTGTGAATCGCCCGTTTTGGGGAGCAATCTTTCCTGTAAGAGTTGAAACGACTTTTTCATAGATGTGACCTGTAGATATGGGCAAAACCTGCTGGTGGGATCCGCAGCAAATATTTCAATAATTCATCGGCTTACAGGGAATGTGCGCCCGGCAACGATGACTGCTTCAAATTTTTGTATCAAAATCTACAGCCTAGGGCCTACAGTGTATTTTCCATACAAGTAATCTTTTTTGACATGCTGGAGCGAACTATATCAACTTGAGTGGGCTAAACCTCGTGCAAGGAGAAATGTCAGGTTGAAACTTGCATGACAGGAGAAAACGGTGGTACTAGATTAATAAAAATCTCCGTAACGGCACAAAAAACTGGGCAGCCTGAGATAAGAGCGAAAATGGTGCACTCAAGAAGCAGGAGAGCGGGTATAGGGGTGTGGTCGTGCTGTATTACCATGTGCTGAATTAACAAATTCAACAAAGTGGCACAAGTCATGAAAGCTAAGAATAACAAGAAGACAGTACCAACAAGAGAGCCCATGGGATGAGTACATCTTGTAATAGTATGAGCCAAGGCAATGGGGAAGAGGCATCTACTAAATCTCAACTTACCGTGCTGGATCTCAACAATCTGCTAGATTGAAACCCTCGTTTCTTGTCAGCCGAGCCGCAGTCCATTTCTACTTAAAGGTTTCGCCGAAACCCTCACGAGGACGTGTGAGGGACACAGACGATAAAACGAGATAGTTTTAACTCACCAGGCAAATAAAAGAGGCTAGAATACCTGTCATGGAATGGTTGAATTGCACGGTTATTTTTTACAGAGCCTCAGTGGGTTAGTACAAGCCAACAATCGAGCTCTTCTGCTCACATATCCGTGCAACTGACAATGGTCTCTATAGCGGCATTCTTTTTACTCCAGTGTTCCGCACACGTTCTGGACGTAGCTCTAGGGAACGAGAACTGGCCACCGAGGTCGACTGATGGCCACCGCGTATGTCAGAAGGTTCGACTACATTGTATTTGTCGAGCACTTTTGTTAATTTAAGCTACTTCCTTTCATTATGTGTGTCTTCTTCAAAGAGTGCTTTTACCTCCAAAAGAAGTCCACAATCGTGCTCAGAGAGTTAGTTTTTCTATTTGGGGGAAATGCTCAAAATAAGCGTGCATAATTTTATGTAAGTCATGTATTGTTTTCAAAATGACGATGAGGCTTTAAACGATCACATTAATCATTCAAAAACGATCTTATGTTGTGGTTCAATGAAAAAACAACAAAACGATGGATTGGAGGGATGGTAACAAAAAGCCTGAGTTGTGAGTGCAAATGGACTAGGTCGACTGCAGGGAGATGGCCAACGAAGGACATGACCCCCTCCCAAAACAAGGGAGCCATTTTAATGAAAGGCGAAATGTTGGTCCACTTTGTTTCCCTTCATTCAAAAGGCGGGTAAAAAGTCTCGAAACGTTGCCTTAACTAAAGAAAGGCCTGAAAGATTGAAAGAAAAACTTCAAAGTTTTGGTACTATTCCCCCCCCCCCCCGATTTGCCCTTCCCCGAAAATGTGGTTCTGAAGTTTCCTTGCGTTAGTTGACGAAGGGGTCAGGAGGAATCTGATTTCACGCCGATATCAGACTGATTTCACGCCGGTAGTTAGACTTTCGGTTCAGAGATACAAGTCATCAAACTATTATTATTTTTTAAAACTTACTTTGAGTGAGACTCCCAAAGATGAGCACCGCCCTCATCACTGTTAAACATCAAGTTATCCGCCTCAAGCAGAAGCATCCCCTAATCGTTTGAAAAGAGCCTCACTGGTTGCGAATGTTCAGTCTTGTTGGTAGCGATGCATTCGATGTGTTCACTTCCTAATCGTTCGCGAACCAGCGACGTTCAGTTCCGACCAAATGAGCCTTCGTTGCTAAGAAAACAGCGCCCTCTCTTGGTCCAGCTCAAGGGCCCATATTAGAGGTGCTATTGCTTTACCCGGCGACACACTAAATATAGCTGCAGACAACCCGGCATAGGGTGACAGGCTTGCTGCTGCTGGAAGTAGTGTACCAATCTCATCTGCATCAGTCGGAGACAGAGCCCAAAATTCAAACCCTGCGGGGAGGGGGAATGAAACTCCATTGAGTGTAATTATTTAGTTTCACTCCAATGGAGCAACTTCCATGCGTAGGCCACAATTCGCTATTTATATTAACCCGGGCATCACGCTGGGGAAACCAGACTTGAACAAAGGTTACAATCTTGGGTACAATCCTGGACAAAATTCTTATCTCAATAGGAATTTAAGTCCGACATTTCAACAGGGGAGGCTTCCATGAGGCACGAAGACTGGTCTCCTCTAAAGAACCATTTTCCCGTAGGAAAGCACGTGGTGTGTCTCAAAACAGTTATGCTGATCAGTAGATAGCCGAAAAAGCAAAACCATGAGGGAAACTATCCTATACTATAATGTTGACGACGGCGAGACCAGAATATTTTGGATGTTTTCGGAAAATGGAGGAAGTCCTCCTTTTTGTTACGTGACAAAAGGTTAGTCAAATTTCTTATTATTATTTCTGATCTTTAATCAGGGTAGCCAGTTCACATTTTAGTGTGGTCTTCCACGGGGCCCTGGGAAAAAAGCTACGAGAGCAAAAATAGTAACAAAGGTGACATTTACAAATTGTTAAAGGAACAGATATTCACAACAATAAATAATATAGTTTTAAAATAACAAGAGTATATAAATCTGAAATTTTAACAATATGTGTGGTCTAGGAACCAGACTACGAGTCTCATCCAATAGAATTTTGAAAGGGGATTATAATTAATTGTCCAACAAAAATTTTACCGGCAGTGATCACCAAAACTATCCCTACAGTGCTATTAATTGGCCTGAAGCCTCAAAGGAGGATATACCCCGATTCATACATGTGTGCGTGAATCTACATATGGAATGACATCGAAAAAAAAAGGA
>NW_019091360.1:3011109-3021429 GCF_001949145.1 Acanthaster planci
ACCGCCCTCTATCGATGGATGATTTTACGAAGTAAGCTGCTATATTGTGAGCATCATGGAAAATGGACTGGTCCCCGTCCCTATTGCGTATTGTTTTCCTGGGAAATATAGGGGTAATTATTATATATGGGCGTGGTTAACTGCAAGCTCGATCAGGTTCGTGGACATGTAGAAACTTAAGTGCTGAGGTAAATGTCGGGCGATTATGAGAACATCCTCCAACCAACTATTCCCCACCAAGAAAACAATTTACTACGTATAGACGTGAACCCTTAGCTTGTTGATTTCAAGTATAACGCTCTTCTAACAGAGCTACCATGCAAGTCGGCAAAGAAAGGAAATTTTATTTTGTTTTGTTTTATACTTAAACGTTTGTGTACCCCATTTATGATAACGCGAGATTATGAGAACCCGAGCTAGAACCCGCTTGGAAAACTTACAACCATCTGTCTTTCTTTTGCCGCTTTGAGGTGCACTTGAGCTCGAGGCAGATAGGCTCATCCAGAACTAAATTAAAACCATTACTGTGTGAAGGCGCAACGCCCGTGAGTGGGCGGTACGCGCGCGCTCAACACCTCTTCGACCAATGAGGTGTTGCGACTTGCCAAAAGAATGCGCGCTGAAGTTGAAGAACTCACGCGTGAGCATTGATGTCTCCTCGGTGACCTCGAATAGGCCTAAATCTGAAGGTATCTGGGTCCTACACACTATGGCCGGAGCATCACACAAAACAAACTCAATGTACCAATCGTTTCAAAAAGGGCATACCTTGAATCAGATGCTGAAATTTATCCCATTTCGGATGTTAGCAGTTTCCGTGCTAAGGCAAATTTGAGGATTAAAAAATACAAAATCGCGGCTCGCGGTTATCGATTTTGAAGTCGACTTTCCGCTCTGTCTGCTGGCATTTTAGTAACTCCATTTCCCACGAGCCACCCCGGTAAATGTTAACAATGAACTTGTAAATGCCAACGGAAATCAATCGCATACTCGGCTACTTTTACACGTTATTGATCAGGCTTCGGCTTTCACAGCTCGGGTTTCGGAAGTAAATTTGACCGTTGACACCTCTCCAGGACAGCAGGTGTTCTGATTTTAGCCCGGGATTGACTTTGGCGCCACTTGATCGTATTTACGCGGTCGGAAATTGGACGGTATCATTGAAAAACATGCAAATCACAATATCAGAGTGCAGAAAAGATTTTGAAATTCTTCAAAACCCATATCTTAACAGGCTACTGTCATTCCTTTGGTAAGTCTGAATTTCATAAATACCAAACATAATTGAAGAAGGAACACTTTCGAATCTTGAACTGCATGTACTGTACATGATGTAGCCAACATGTATGAACATACAAGCAGAGACATTTGATTGGAAACTTTCACCGAAAAAGGGTAAGAATACTCGGTTTTAATAAATGCTCACATTTCAAGACAGTACAACAATGCACAATAAGTTGTGTCAAACTGAAACAAAATAAGAGGCACAAATAAATCTTTCCAAGATGCTATTTTTAACAAAACACAAGTGGTAAACAAAACATGCAGTGGGTCAAATGTAGCGAAGTATTAACTGCAATGGGACGAACCCAACATTTCATGAGAATAATACACAACTTGGCAAAAGAATATCATGTAGCCTAATCCAATGCCCCCAAATGGGGGCTATGACTACGGTGTCACGCTCGCATGCAAGCGGTGCGCGTGCGTTGAGTACCTCTTTTTCCGTGGGCTCTGGCCTGGACCAAGAGAGGGCGCAATTTCCAAGCAATGGACGCTCCTTCGGTAGTAACTGCGCATCGCTAGCAACAAAATGAGCGCTCCTGACCAATATGGCTTTTTTCAACCGATGAGGGGGTGCTCCTGCTCAGGGCGGATAGGGAGCCGTCTTGCCCAAATACGGGCATGTGTCAGGGTTGAGAACACGCGCGCGAATGCCGCCGTAGTTAATGCGTCTCTTCGTGTGACTCTATGCCAAAATAACGAGTACGAAAGGATTTAAATATGCTTCAAAAACAAAACCGCCGAACAAAGCAACAACGCACAGGCAAAAGCACCACCTCCCTAAAAAAAAAAGAAGTAAGAAATTCTGAAGAAAAAGTCATGATCTTAACAATCCACAGTTATAACTTCTCTGATTTCAACCATTCCCACACAAGGCAGCAACTCTGAATAAACTTTTCAAAAACAAAAGCAAAAGGCCGAACGACCAAACAAAAAACATTCAAAGCAAAAACAAGGCTGACATGTCAACAACTGTAAACTTTCATCACTTGCGGTTTGCTCACGAATAATAACAAGTTGAAAGCTAAACAAAGATTTTTTTTTTCCTCTCCAACGTCTGTGCGGTAGAACTCACTGGTGAGGGACCCTTACCAGTGCCGGGTGCGAGGGGTCACACCTACCTACGCCCTCCATAACACAAAGACCCCGCCATAACTGAAACGCGACAACACTCACAAGTAACAACAACCTCATCAACCTCTTACCTTGATTAACCTTCTTATATACACAAACATGTAGATTATCTGCTGAAACAAGATACAGGAAAAAAATTTGATAAAAAACATTACGAGAATACTTCATTTAGTTCTCGATACTATGTGCTTGGCATGACAGGCAAAATAAAAAAAGTCACGTGTAGTTTAAGGAAATAAAATACTGTAGATTTTCAGCCAGCACCACGAAAGTTTGAATGCTGAGAATAGAACTACAGTAGGTGAAGTAATATTTTCGGAATCTCCGATGTCTAGCGAAATAATGAGAAGAAAATATGAGAACTGATACCAACTCATCCACTGGCATTTCTGCCCTAATTAACAGCAAAGACAAGGCTATTGCAAATCACTGATTTAGGCTGATTATAACCAAATAAGAAAAATCATCGGAAACATCCAATCTACAAAAATGATGAGAAGGAAAAAAATGGGTCTAAAATTTGGTAAAAACATATCAAGTAATTACCACATTGTGTCTTGATTGGCCAAGAGAAAGTCACATGGCATTTGCTAATTTGGCTATACGTGTATTGTGCTTTTACAGCTAAAAGAACTGCACTTTTAACAACCAGAGTACCAAACCCCTAGCAACGATTATTAAAACAATATGCATGACCACTGGTCTGTGTACAAATTCCTTTTTAGGTGCGCGCTGCACTCATCCCGAATGCTAGTGATAGAGTTGGGTTTCCAACATTTCGTGAAGAGTTAAATTGGAAAGTGCTGCAAATTTCCAACAAATTTCTGATTTAAACAGCCGCAAAGTTTATGAATATTTAGATCAAATTAATCAGTTAAATCAATCAGAACCTGCAGGAGACATGTTGTGAAATAAATATTGGCAACTTTATCTGAAAATTTGGCCTCGGGGAAAAATTGACATGCTCCACAGATCACCTCAGGAGGTTGGTTTCACTACACCACTCAAAGTAGTCAAAATTATACTTCTAAATCAATGTCAAAATGCAACACCACAGAGCTAGCTAATAAAGCAATGAATAGAGTGTAATATATCTTTAAAAGACAAAAATAATCCTTTCTAGATGAACTGAACACCTCAATGCAAAGTAAACCTCGATGCAATAGTAGCAATAAACTTGAATAAAAGATTTAGATATATTTCTTTATCAAATGATTCTGAAGTGTTTGCCTACGTGAAATAAATGTGATCGTATCTCTACAAGACAAAATGCACTTTGTATAACGAACTCACAATCAGAGATATTTAACTGAAGGTAACCTGCATTTACATGTAAATTCTCCTTCTTCTGAGCTTGTAGTAAAGATGCTACTTTTGTACTTTGCCTTTTCAGGCTAGAAGGCCAGCTACTAAGCTCAGAGGTCAAAGTTCACTCATGACTGTGAAACATTCTCAGTATCCATGCTCAATGCTGCAACTTCCAACTATTGTGCCATTTTGATTTTCATTTCCATGAGTGTTGTGGCTGGTCACATGTAGATGTACTCTGGCCTTATCATGAAATCCCTTCTTTTCAAAGCCACTGACAATTATTAATGTACAAATTCTTGATTCTTTGCACTGCTGTGTGCTTGAAATTTTAGCGTATTTTAATTCTAGTTGTAATGTATCTCGATATATTTTTAAGGATTGAAGAAACTATTAAACTAAGTCAACTAAAATGATTACACTTATTCATGCCATTTTTAATTACTTCTGAAGTGCCTTGGTGCGATGCTCCAAGAAGATTCTGAGGAAAACTTGGGCTTGTTTAGGAGACTTTGTTGACAGCATCGATCAAGATGTTTAGGTCCCCTTTCAAGGCAGAAAGAAACAAAACTGCAATAAAAGGCTCTGTATGCATATCAGTCCCATGCAACTAGTTCACTTTTTTTATTCTTCATTTTATGAGCACATTAGTTCAAGCGTGGCAGAGACAATGGACGAACAGAGACAATGGACTGGCATGTGTGACTGAAATGTTTACTGCCACCAGGTGTTTCCTATTTAGTTAATTCTATTAGTATAATTCTAGGATTTAAATATTTCCAAGTCCCTTTCTAGCCAAGGTTAAAACTTCCTGTCCACTTCCAGGAAAAAATTGTGAAAATGACATACTATCTGAGGTCATATTTGCATTCCACCAAGTTTTTGGGAAGCAAATGTGAAGATTGGTTCACCGAGGTTATCGATTTATGAAAGAAAACAAATTGGGGCTTGTAATGTTATAGAAGCAAAAATTGTCTATTCAAATTTAATTTTGCCCATCCTCAGGCCGGACAGGTGGACGGGTGGCAAGATGAGACACTGAGCCGGAGTAGCAAAAATGATGTGAGATACGGGCAACCTGACTTACCTCGGATAGACTGGGCCAGCTCCTTCAGCTGTGTCTTCTTCTCCAACACCTCCACCGACTGAGTGTAGGCATTGTAGCGGACCGAGAAGGGCCGCGGGATGACGGAGGCAAATTGCCTGGAAAAGAGATTGATGAGCAACACTTCCTGATCTGTGCACTTGATAACATACAGCTGGGTTTCCGTTGCCTCAAACTTGTGTGTTTACACGCACACCCTCTTAACTTCTGGAAGAGTTTGGCTACAATATTAGTGCACTGTAATTAGGAATTTATCTGACCTATGAAATACAGGACTAGAAGGGTTTGTAACTGCTCATGAATCCTTTTACAGATGGTATATTCTCCTATTGGACTGGTATCCTCAAAAACCACGATATGGTCACTCTATAAATTAGATTTGAAGTGTGTCATTTTTGTGCCTGTTACACTTGACCTGTGTAATTTGATATTGAAATATCACAGAGATTGACTTTAAAGGATTTTGTTTGGCAGGTAATTTTCATTACTCCATTACTCTTGGAAATTAAAGCATGTGTTCTAAACTTACAAAATCATACGTCAATATCATACATTAATTTGTGAATGACTTGCAAGTCACTTATAATTTGGCTTGTCACTAGTGACTGATCTATGGTAAATTGGTATTGATTCATGACTAACTTCAGATTCTGTAACTGACTTGTGACTGGCTTGTGATATGACATGTTTGTGACCTGTGACTGACTTGTGACCTGACTTCTGACGTGACCTGGGATTGACTTAAGACCTGACTTCTGATATGACCTGTAATTGACTTGTAATCTAACTTCTGACGTGACCTGTGACTGACTTGTAACTGGACTTCTAATATGACCTGTGATTGACTTGTAGACAGCGTTCTGATGTGACCTGTAATTGACTTGTAATCTGACTTCTGTAATAACCTGTGATTGACTTTTTATCGGACTTCTGATATGATCTGTGATTTACTTGTAAACTAACTTCTGACGTGACCTGTGACTGACTTCTAACTGGACTTCTAATAAGGCCTATGATTGACTTGTAGACGACGTTCTGATGTGACCTGTAATTGACTTGTAATCTGACTTCTGTTATAACCTGTGATTGACTTGTAATCGGACTTCTGATATGATCTGTCATTGACTTGTAATCTGACTTCTCATATTATCGGTGATTGAGTTGTAATCTGACTTCTGGTATGATCTGTGATTGAGTTGTAATCTGAGTTTTGATTAGCTTATTCAAAAAATTCAAGATTAAAACCTTCAGTTAGATCAAGTTTACAAATATTAGGTCTTACCGACCGGCAAATTGTTAATTATTAAACCATTATAAAATCAGTTGCAATATTGCACACAATTGTACTTTATAATCACTACAATAGCTTCTCAATTTCAATTCCTTTTAAATTTTTAAATGAATAATTTACTTTTGGAGTCGTTGTAAGATTTCTGTTGCTTTTCATTTGAATCTACTTGAAAAAAAGCCTCCATAGTGCAATTTTTCTCATTTAAACAAAGAAAATTCTCTCTTTTTACTAATTTTGCATTAGAATATTCATATTCGGAAAATAGTATTCGAATATTTGATAATCGATCGAATATTCAGATACTCGGCACAGCCCTAGTGATTTGACTTGTGATAGCCTTCTGACCAACTTGTGACATTTGATGATGTTCCTGAGGTCTCAGATTCAAACCCTGATCCAGTCCATTTCTTTCTTCATGTTCACTTTGATTATGGTTTCCACAGCTTAATTTCTGTCCCTGTAACTAGCTTTTCACACTTTAAATCTACATATTAAAATGAATATACCTCATTTTATCCTTGGCGTCTTCAAAGCTCTCTGCTACAAAGTACATTGGCTGGAAACTGGAGAGGGGGTATTTCTGCCCAAACGTCTTAGCCGGGCTGAAGGGTTTGAATTCAGGTTTGTCTGTCAGACAGTACTGGGAAATAAACGGAAACAACAACTGACACAAGGAAACAAGATTGTGAATAGGAATCTTCCATTCTTTACGTTGGAACTTTATGTTCGGTGTTTTCCTAAATATGGTGAGAAACAAAGGAGACAGTCAGAAATGTTGGTTGGCACTTCATCATGCACCTTGTATGTCTGTCTTGCTAATTTGGCTGTCTGTCTGTTCTCTAGCTGTTTGTCATTTGTCTATTGTTTGGAGTGAGTTTCCGAGGTCTACTGGGTTAACTTGAAGACGTGCATGCTGCCCGTCTTCCAATGGACCGTTAATGTAGCTGAAGCATAGTCACTGTTCACTCAGTTTTCATACACATAGAGAAATTTGCAATACAAACATATACCAAGTGTGGACATTCCTGTTTTCGTGTGGTAAAGAAATCTCAGAGTGATACTAATTTATCTGGCACTGTGAACTGCGGTTTCCTTTACTGTTCTTTGTTTTGCCAAACCTAGCCCCAAATATGTATAAGACTGTTCTTCAGAGAGGAGAGTAACCTCATGTGGACCTTGCTTAGTCCAAACAAGGTTCACATGAACCCTTCACTATGTGGACCCATTTTGTTCTCAAGCCACACAATGTCCACTCAAGAAAAGCCAATACTTGCAATGTTTTCATTTTGGTTCCAAATCTTACCTGCAGTTCCCCGTAGGAGGACAGCAGCCCAGCACCGTATGCTTTGCGTTGACCATTCTGAATACACATCCCGAACTCCACGGTAAAAAAGTAGCACTGACAAAACAGGAAAAAGTACACATACATGTATACACACTCAAAATCAGTGATTATGAAGAGTTTTTCATGGTATTTTAATGAGCCCAGCTGGAAAAACTTCAAAACCCCCAGTGAGTGCTTAATACATGCAACTACTACAGGTTTGCTGTAGCAATATGTTACAATCTCTTTTGCATTATTCAGGTCTATATCCATACATATACTAAAACAAAGTTTTAGTTTTTGCAAAACAACAAAATATTAGGCGGAAGTATCTACTCATCACAGGAGACTTTTTTTATGTCTTCAAACAGTTTATGTATAGTTTCTAAGCAAACTAAATGAGAACTTACTGTTGACAGCTTCCCTACGTATTCATCAGGTGCACCGAGAGAAGCAAGACCAATCTCCTGAAAGGAAAGTGGAAAGTGTCATATATGCCTGAGATATAAAAAGGCTTCAGCAGTCACATATTTAACTCCAGTCTTCCTGGACATGAGATAACGGATACTAATCTTCCCCTATCTTCCCAGCGTAGTGTTGCGGTAGTCTGGTTTTCAGATGTAAAGGTCAGGTAGCCATCATTGACCAAAACAGACCAAGGGGCAATGCAAGATGTAACATCTTGAATGCAACTAGTGCATCTCTGTTACTTTGTAAAACTCAGTGTCAGGCAAAAGCTGCAATGAGTATTAAAAACATTTTTTTTCAACAATGCAAAGCCAAAGAGAAGGAAAACAATTTTTACACTGTGGACATTTGGAAATAATAAAGACAGT
Source organism: Acanthaster planci (assembly GCF_001949145.1). Next base: position 3,019,392 of record NW_019091360.1, read on the forward strand.
CTCCAAAAAGTCAATGAGTAGTGGTTTGGAAATTTCAGACAGTGATGGAAAGATTCAGAAATTCCTTCTGTTTTGGTCAAGCAACTGTGGTGGCAACCAGACCTGAAAATAAATCTCAACTGGTCAACACATTCGGTCTGGAAACCAGACTAACATTGTAGGTCCATTGTAGATTACCCTCCAGTTAACACCCATACCTAATTAAATTTCTGAGCAAAAGCAGTGGGCTTACTCAATCAGCACACAGCAACTGGATTCGAACCCCTTACCACTGGATCACAATCAAGTCAAAAATTCTCAACCTCCTACAGGGTGGATCCCTACGTAATTCTAAATCAGACACCAAGGCTTATTTTATTTCCAAGAATCAGCTTTCAATTTTTTTTATTCACAAGTGAATTGAACACCACAGAGAGCCAATAACACAACCTCAAATCTCACCTGTGAAAACTGAGCAAAGCTAGGATCAGCAAACAACGGCACATGTCCAATCAGCTCATGGCAAACATCACTGTTGGTAAGAAGAAAAGACAATTACATGATGGAAAATAATTGTTCGTCAGACATTAAAATCAATCTACACGGGTATGCGTAAAACATGAGGTCACTTAATCGCAACTTCAATTGGCTCATACAAGTTTAGTTGATGGCAGTGACAGAAGACATCATTTCAAATAAGTGCATATGGCGCGGAACTAGCCCCACACATAGGGCTGTGGTGGCGACAGATAAGAGACAGACTGTAAAAGAGAGCCACTACAGCCCTACGTATGGGGCTAGCACGGAACATGCGCGAGATCAGTTTTATCGGCGCCCTGGTGTCATTCTCATAATGCGTGAAATAACCTGTGTAGTACAGCACGCATGACCTGATGTGAGTTAATGTTATTATCAAAATGGTATTTTATTAAAATCATCATCATAGCTAAGAAAGTTGCATTGCACATGTATGATTTTACCAAAAAACATTACAAAAAGACAAAGAGAAATACAATAAATCATGAGCTTGTTAGATTATTAAGACATACACGGATGACAAATTACTACAAAGGTTGGTCAAAGCCTTGAAGTACCCACAAGCTAGAATCAGCGTAGGCACAAGCAATCCACAGATATGCTGGGTGATCTCTAGGAAGTCACACCATGTGGGGATTGCAGAGTGCCGCGTGTGGATTTCTGGCAGTGCTAGTGCAGATTATTCAAGAGTTCTTTCATAATAATTGTTAATGAGTCTAATAGACTGAAACGTAATTGGGTAAATGGAGTAACTGATGAGAACATTAAACCCGCTCCTTTTGATCTTACCAACAAATCTTACTGCTACGCACAAGTTTTAATTGTTACATCTGTGAACCGAGTCACTCGTCAATTACCAATTGCATGGTTTTATACCGGTATTTCCACCAAAACAACCCCATAACCCTTAGATTTCTCATCAGACTCCGGGCAAAGGCATAGTTTAGGTTAGGTGACTTTTCCACAGACTAAAGGTAGGTTTCCTAAACTCGTACAACCTAGACTGGCTTGTAAGGAAATCATGCTACGCAGTCCAATGGCTTTGTATTGTTACTGACACCGTGTGCATCATTTTTGTGCTTATATGTAGTATTTGGATTGGACCTATTTCTAAGCATGATTAAAAGTAGGCTTTTCATGTCAAACCTATGTCTCGCACCATAAATTTCTTTGTCTGCTGGTAGAAGTTTACGACCGGTTTACTTACGGTTCTGGTGCGTACCAAGGGTTTGACCCGTGCCTGATGTACTGGGTGCTGTGGAACACGCGGAATGCCAAGCCAGCTAGGAAATCCCGGGAAGAGAGAAGCCCTGCCACAGGACGCAGGGTGAAACCTGTGCGATCTGGCCATCAAGATGCAAAAAAAATTGGTGAAAAATCAACCGGGAAACCAACACAATCTGGGTGACCTTGTCAACAGACTTTTCTCAGCCATCTGGATAGGGAACCATCAAACGGCTGTCAAACAAGTCACTCTGTCTGTCACTTTTGATAGTGATCAAGAAGTATTGGCAACAATAAC